>CM071623.1:12760603-12910603 GCA_036365135.1 Miichthys miiuy
CTTCAGTGTGTTTGTCTGTCAATGGTGGAAAGTTTGCGCACAGGGTATAATGGGACATGACTCAAATCTAATCTTCTGAGGGAGCTGGAAATCATATTAGTATCACAAGACGTCAGATTTTTGATTTCAAGAACAAACTGAGAGACAGAACACACGTCTTGTGTCCCTGTTGCCGCCCGGCCTCTTCAACTCTTGAACAGTCTTTTCCAAAATCCGCCACATCACGTCAGGAACCTGAGCCAGAGCTGCTGCTGACCCTGCACATCCACCGGAGCTCTGTCATCCAGACCCAGGAAGACGTTTTTTTTTATGATAAAACTTAACATGCCAACCGCGGCCGTTTGAGGCATGATGGCATGTTTTATATTGGGCACAATGCCATTAATTATTTCTTTGATGGGGGCTTGTTTGTTATGATAATACACGCCGGTGTTCCTCCTCCCAGTTTGATGCACGCTGGATGAAAACGCCTTTACAATCACAAGACGTTGATGTCTGAGCCGAGGCAGTTGTTAATATGAATCTTTTTTTTTTTTTTTTTATTGTGCAAATTGCCTTCATTTACAGGCCTACCTCAGCCGCCGCACCTTTCATGGAGAGCACTTTCATATTTTGAGCAGCTCTTTGTGAGTTTTAAGAAATAAATAATTGCTGGTGGAACTTGCAAACGTTATCTCAAATTAAATAATTAAAAATGCAGATTTAGGTGGGAATAATGAATCCCAGGAGGGGGGACGGGAGGGGGGTCTGAATGGTTTTGTGCTTAATTAAAGTTTACAGACGGCTGTGATGGGACGCGACGTCCTGTTTTCTGAAAATATTTGCAGAGCGCGTTTCAACCCCTTTGTAAACATTTAACAGTCTTAATCAACTCATTAATCAAGCAAATTGCAATCATAACGTCCAATTGTTTTCTGATGGATAAATAAATGATAAACAGTCGTTTCTTTAATTGAACCAGTCTGTGCTTGCTACCCAGAACCTTTGTGCTTGTGTACAGAATCCCCAAAAAATATTGTAGGCATTAAGCTTGTTGTTTTTCGTTTTGATTATCATTTTTATTATCGTTTTTTTTTTATTTTTTATTTTTTTAAAGAAGACAAGTTGCAACAAGAAAACTGCAACTAAGCCTCCATCAAGATCAAGGCTTAGATAATAAAAAGATAATACTTGTTCTGAATGGCAACTATGTTTCCTAGAAACTTATTTCTAGTCATATTATCTCCATAAACAATTGACCTTTTGCCAAACGACAATTATCCAGTCAATTATGTCAGTTATTTAAAGAATGACTTCACATCTTTAAAGGTAAATTTAAATACCCTTGTGACTCCCAAGCCATCATATATGACAGTCTGGTCATTGGCCCTACATTTCAAAATAAGATGCTGTATGTACCGCTGTCATTTCTGTGTGAAAAAGTCTGCATCAGGTTGGCATGGATGGAACGGTCAAACAAACACCCGAGGAAGTCAACGTTGACCTACGTTACCTCTCTCTGGTATCTCATTACTCACGTCTTTTAACCCAAAACCAAGTTGTTTTGCGTCTAAACCAAATTGTTTCTCAGCAAGCTTAACTTGCCCGTCGGGTTCTGCATAACCAAAGCTAGAGTGGTACCTACAGTGTCATAGTTTGACATGTAGGGCCACCGACCAAGCTGCTGCTTTTGATGAGTTAGAAATGAGAGTGTGTTGAAACTGCGCACTAAATCGACAACTACGGGTCAATTTGGAAAAATATCATGTGCGCTCTCTTCTCTAATTTAAAGGAAAAATTCACTCCAAAACCAATTTTCCACTGAGCTGTTTCCATTATTTTCCATCACAATGAAGCCAGTATCTGCAAACACAGAAAACTGTCTCCCTGAACTGGAAACCAGAGCTTCAAGTCCTAGATTGATGAGTTGCTGCATTGACACTGAATTAGTGACTGGCTCTGTGGGCTCATGGGACTTTCTGTTTGAGATGTTCCATCCAAATGAGTTTCATTTGAATGTTGGGCTTCCAGCTGTGAATCAGAAAATGTCCCCACATCCAGCAGTTGTTCCATTATTCACCGTCTGAGGAGCAGCTCCAGGATCTGTCTGTACATGACATCACCACCGCAGTGTGTCTCTCTCTGCTGCTCAGCTTAACGAGAGGCTGCTTCACATTCACTAATTAGAAGTGAGGAGGACGGCATTATAGAAATAACATGTGGGAGATCTATTTTAGGGTGGAGTTTTCCTTTAAACGCAAACATACAGTGCTTTATGTTTCCCTTGGCAACCTTACACACGGTGGATTTACAGTCAGACACACAAACATTACGCTAACATGCCACTTAACTGTGTTCGTCACAATGTCGTGACACACCAAACTGGGAAAACCATTTCTTTATGGAGCTGAGGGACAACCACAAACTGTTCAAATGGAGGTGTCCACATGCTTTTAGCCACACTCTGACATAATATAGGTTCCTCCCCGACTCCTGATATCAAATTTGTATTTATTTTCTTATAAAAAACCAGCTGATATTAATATTTTGCAACAAAATTGAATCTATAAACAAACTTTTGAGCAAAGATGACTCAAATTTACTCAAAAAGACATGACCAAGATATCTACTTTGGTAGGATGTTGTCCAGTCAAAAAAATAAACGATATAAATAAAAAGGTGACAGCAACAGTAAGTAAAAAGACATTGACAGTATAAAGAATGGATGGCGTATCCGTGACATCACCCACAGGTTTCTAAAGAGTCGTTTGGAGCTCAAAATCTGTGGATCTCGCCGCCGCCATGTTGGTAGTACTGCCTTTTCCGCCTCCCAGCTAATCAAAAATCGGCTAAGGCGTGGATCAGGCATCAAATAATGCCTGGTTATGCTGTTAATTCTGCATAACTTTAAGCCTTAATATAATTTGAACAGGTGAGTTGTATATAAATTCACCCTCAGTACAGTTGTCATGAACGGGGAAATTAGCTACAGAGACCAAAACTGTTTTTTGTACCAGGCTGTAAACATGTTTATTTCTGCTGTGAAGTTGTGACATTTTAACATGGGGACTTATGGAGACTGACTCACTTCTGGAGCCAGCCTCAAGTGGACGTTTTAAGGAACTGCAGTTTTTGGCACTTCTGCATTGACTCCACTTTACTGCTTGAACATTAAACATTGTTACATAACAAATACAAAAAAAAAAAAAAGCAATTAAGAATGAAGAAAACTCATGAATACAAACAAAAGATTCACCATATGTTTGGCTGTTTCATGGTGTCTCGAAACAAAACATTACATTAAGTTTTTCTTTGTTTTGGGGGCATGAAATTGGTTAAACTGCTGCTTAACATCTTTAATAGAACAAAATATTAGAAAAGTTCTATCAGCTGAGCCCTGATAGGAAACCGCCTGTAACCTCCAGGCTGAATCCTGCCTGCTGATCTGCATCGTTCACACTGTGTTTAATAAGAATTGTCACATTTTTTAACGTTGCACCGTCGGAGAGCCGAGGCCCGCTGACCCAGAACAAACTAAATTACAGTTATGTAATGCTCGTTGCTGACTGACTCTATTTCTGGCACTGATATTTGAACCAATTAAACGTTGCCTATCAGACTTGAAGGGTGTCTGGTTTTCTTCAGCTTCACTGTGATACGCGAAAAACATAATTACTGAACATGCTGTGGAGGGAAAGTGACATATGTGGGCTGTTGTTTCCTAAAGAAAAAAGGGGGGTAGTTTGGTCCCGGATGTGCAGAATTAGCAAATTTAGTTTGTAGCATTGATGCAGAAACAACTTCTTTATCATGATGAGTTGTCACACAAGATAAAGAGACGTCTACTGCCTTAAACCTCATTAGTAATGTGTCCTAAATACAACTTTTTACTGCAGTTGTACACAGAATTTGTGTGAATTTGGATCAATCGGTCGGCTTATTTCAGCCTGCCATTGCACATCGACTTCTTTATGAACTCGTGCAACCCACAGTTACCCATAATACCCTAGACTGCTTAAATCCACAGAGACAAATGTGTGTATCTTTGAAGAGGTATATATCTGGCTTCAAAGTATCTGATTAACTGATCTGATCTGATCACGCACTCATACAAACTCATATGACATAAATAAGGCTCTTTCTTTGTAGTCTTTGTTAGTAACAAACAGTTAAACATGCTTCACGTTTTATTGCAAGGAGCATTGTCTGAGCTTTCCGCATCATAAGACGACTTCATTTAATGTCAGTTATGATGATCAGTGTCACTGCTGCCGTTTATTTGCACGTTTTCACACGCTCTCGTCTTGTAAAGTGAATCAAAAACTGTATGTTCTATTGCTTTCCCCTGCTGTATCACCATCCATAATGTAAGGACAACAGTTATATTGTCCAATGTATGCTTCATATCTCTGTAGGATTTAACGACTAGAGCCTGCTAAAGTTCACCTAGAACTTGGCCACAGTCTGATTTGGACAAACACACGACGCATCATGATGCAGAATGATGTGCAGTAAACGCTTCGCCGTCTGATATTTCAGTCATTATTGCAGCGGCTTGTTTTTTTTCTTGGGAGTGAAAGCCTCAAGTACCTCCCTTCTCATATTTATCAAATCTTCGGTGTTCTGCTGGGTGAAGTACACCTTCCCCGGCTCCTTTTACTGATACACATATTTTAACAGGACACAGGGAGTCCAATTATTTGCCCACTTCTCACTTGTGTTCCTGGAGAGCCCTACTCAAGTGATTGGCTGCTGAAATGCACACTGACATCTATTTCTCATTCATACGCGCCACACTTATTCCCACCAACAGTAATTTCTAAACTGATTTCCCGCACAGACTCACCTCGAGTGCCTGCAGTCACTTCTTGTCAGGGCATGAAGCCTGCAACGCTGAACTACGGCAGGAGAGACGAGAAGAAGAAGGAGAAGGGAAAAAAAAAAGCAGAAAACACAATTTCTAATCTCACACCTTCACTTACTTTTGATGAGCCCTGAAGCGGAGCTGAATTAATGCCAGACCTGGATACCTCAAAAAGTGGCAGAAAATTGAGCTGCTGGCTGTCTGAATCATTTCGCCGCAAACTGCCGTCTTTACAGGTGGATTGAAAATAAATCTTCTAAACAACCACTTTGCTAAGTGTAAATTCACTACCAACCGTTAAAATTCATACATTTCAAAGAACTTTTCGTCTTGACAAATCCGGAAGCTGTTTAAGCAGCGCGAGCACACAAACCGTGGAAGGTTAATTCACCCCGCCGTCCTTGCATAATATTTGCTGCGCGATGACAGCAAGGCGACACGGTGGCAGTCGCTTGATTGACAGTCACTTCGGGGTGTGCCATTTAACCACGGCGACCTTCCTGACATGTCACCGCCCTTATGAAAAGGTCACCCTCGTTGCACTAATGAGTCATCTGATTTCATGACCGCACGACTGTCTGATGCGAGTAAACAGTCGTGTTGACTAGAAAATTCACATTTTAGGTGGAGTCCTCGGGGGTCATGTCGTCAGGAAGGTGAATGAAGGCGGTATTCGCTGCATTATTCACCTTGTCAGGTTTAATGTAATGCCGTGTTATAATGTGACAGCTCACCTTTTCTTCTTTGGTACCTGCTGCTTCCTGAAGCAATCGTGTTGATGTGCTCACAACGTGTTAGGTCACATATCATCACTGATCATCTTACCACACTTACTTCTTGCCTCGTTCGACTTTCTTGTAGCAATATTGCGGTGTTACCAGATCGCAGGAACTACTTTGAGTACAATGTTATCATAACTAGTAGAAATATTAGCCAAAGCTTGATAAAACCCAAGTTGTCAAAGATGTTGGAAGGATTTTCCGGAGGTGGTGCTGTAAATGTCGGGCCGGAAACAAACATCTACCTCCATCAAACAGTCATAACGTGCAAATACCAAGCGGCAACCTACAGTGCTGGGAAATGAAGCCAATGCGGAAGTGTTAAAAAAAACTGTAATTCCTTGAGCGTCCGCTTGAGACAGGTGTCGCCACTTGATTGACCAGTAAGTTCTGTTACGCGTGGCTTATTCAAGCACCCAGGCGTCAACTATGGTCAAGCGTTTTGTAGTTTACAGCCATTTCATTTGCATTTTTGACGCCGCTCTTTCTTGATTTCATTCCATTTTTTCCTGCTTGACTTATGACATTATAGACGGGTCCGAGTGGGCATGCGTGATTATGAATCCAAATGCTTTTTCACGAACATCCACACCCACTCTGCCTATGAGTGGCTGACCCTAATCCTAACCAACGGAGGCGTTGACTATTAGCCAAGCAGAAGTGCTTGAACGCTGCACAGGGCGTGTCTTGCCAAGAAAAGCAGTAGGGTGTATAATAACGCGGTAATCATGACGATGGTTCCTGCACTTGCCTTACAGTATAGACTTTTTCAGACCATATAACCACCAATCAGATGAGCTGTTTCAGCATCAAGTGGGCTGCAGATTGGTGCAGTAAACTGAAGTTTTGCTTGCTCAAAAATCAACCAGTAACAATGTAAAGCATTACATTGCTTGATGTTGCATGACTTGAGTTCATTTTTAATACTTCTACATGGTGTGATGTACCAATTTAGACCCTTATCGAGTGCAAAGTAGTGCACATTGGCCATGTAAGTGATTTTTCCCAGTTAGCAACTTGATGAGAACTTAGCATTAGCTCCTTTTGTGCCATAAAGCAACTTAGAAACTGCTGGAACATTCTGCTCCTGGTAATTATACTTATCTAGAAAGGTATCTAGTATTCATTAATGTTAAAATGGTACCCATAGCCCCTTTTGAAGGGGTACTCCAGAGATTTGGCACCGCACTTTCATAAAGTAGGGGGACTTGAGAGAGACAGATTAAGAAAAGAATGATCACAATAGAAGCAGTCGAGGCTGAGATTGTCCCCGAGCATGAAAAACACTCGCCTACGTTTCCCATAATGCAAATGGAACTGAAACTGGCAACCCTCAGGACGTAATTTATCTGTCATCATTTCACCTGTTTAGCCTCTGAACAAATATTTTCATCTTTGTCCTCTTAATGTGCGCTCTAATTCTTCTGCTGTTGTGTAATTTGTTTTTAATATAGCGGTGTCTGATAGCATTATGAAAAGACAATACTCATATACTGTAAAAACAACAGGCATTATTATTCTGTCTTTTTATTAACTTCCACCGCACGGCAAACATCAGTCACGATGAGGCCATGAAGTGTAAAAGTGCTGCTTTCATTGCCATCCATCTGCTCCTACGCTGCTCTTTGCTTCAGGCCTCTAGCCCGCTATGTCACATACAGTAACGCGGGAATTAGCAGCATAAGCAGATATTATCTTACAACTCCATAATGGAAGCACATAACTAAATACCTCGAGGAAATTGCATAAACAAAAAGGTAATTGATTCCAGCAAGCTGCAGGTGGACACTTAATTACAGGAAATTTATTAAGCAATGTCCATTAATCACATTGACATGGAGTTATTAAAGGGATGCACAGTTTGCACTCGCTGGATAATGCAGTAATATTAGGACGCGATGCTAAACCAATAGGATTGTTGTACACAGACAAGAGACCTAAACGTTGTTTAATTCAGATAAATAGGAAGAGGATGAGAAATTAACCATTTACAGAATACTTACTACACACACACACACACACACACACACACACACACACACACACACACACACACACACACAGGCAAATGCATTCAAATACATGGAGCTACTTCTGTATCATGATGACTGCTTCAACTGCTTCAAGAACTGCTTTTACCGCTGCTGCTATCAATCAAGGTACTACTACTACTGTGACTGATACTACTATTACTATTACTACTACTGCTACTGCTGGATACTACTTCTCCTACATCATGTCTAAATTCTTAGGATTTCTCCTCCTACTTCTCATTCCACTACTATCACTACAACTAATTCTTCTACTACTGCAGTAGACTACAATACTTGTACTACTACTGTTTAACTGTTACTAGTACTTTTAGTGCTTGTACTACTACTGCTCCTTCAAGTCATATAACTATCACTCGTACTTTTAATACTTGTACTACTACAGCTACCACTTATTCTTCCACTACTGCAATGAACTCTTATTATTCTGACTAGTTCTGTACAAGTATTCTTGTACTACTGCTATTGCTACTAGAACTCTCACTAGTACTTGTAATACTTGTACCTCTACTGCTACAACTGATATAAGAATCACGAGTATGTTTAACACTTGTACTACTGCTGCTATTACAACACTTAAACTATTACTAGTACTTTAAAAACTGCTGCTATGACTTATTTCTGTCATTACAACTATAACCTGTACTACTAGCACAGCTAGCTGCTACAAACTTAAATAGTACTAGTACAACTGCTGGTACTATTTACTAAATAGAGCCTCTGTGACTGGATGCTGGTCTATAAACAGATAATGAATAATATTACAGAGTTATGAGTATATAAAATATAATAAGTGTTTATAGATATTTATTATTGTGTACATTATCTACAGTAATATATTATATGTTCATATTACTTTTACTTCTGCTACCACTGCTGCTGAACCTCTTAACTCCATCATACCACTATGATGTATAACATTACTGCTGCTATAACAAATACATCCGCTGTTACTAAGAAACATCATGAACAAGACAGTTAACATCAAAAATTATAGTGCAGTTACTAATAATTTCAGCAGGTTTCTGCTAAATCCAGACTCCTGCCTGTGACAGTAATCCACACTGACAGACTTCTCTCTTTCCAAGAACCTGTCTGCATCCTCCTGAAGGAGAGACTCTGAGAAATTGGCCTTATTCCCCACACACTCCGAGGCAAGTGGCAATTAAACCGCTGATTAACGTGAGCCCGCTCTTGAACACAACTTCATAGGAGTCTGACAGAACAGTGGGGAGAAGGGGAGATAATTCAGAAATCTCCTGACCTTGTGCTTATTATCTCCGGCTAATGACTGTTGCTGCTGCTGTTGGCCTCCTGATGAAGCAGGAACCTGGTCAACCTGTTTGATTAATTTGCTTTATTTTGTTCTATTTTTCTTTCTAGCTTGTGTTGGTTGTATACAGTGGAAGCCATTATAGAAGTCACATCCTCATGGGCATTAACCTAATTTGTTTATATAGTGCTTTCAGGCCTATTCCCCCAATGATGACATTTCTTTGTGTCTGTCAAGACAGATATATTACACACATTCATATAGCATGCTAAATTAATCAATTAGGTATTTTTGTGTATATTAATGAGCTTATAAACGTAATATTTTAAGAAGATAGGTGGCAGGATGAGAGAGTAAATAATACATAAATACTGACGACCTTTTATGATCTCAGACCAAATTAAAGGACCATACCAGTTATTTTGTATGATTGTAGTTGTTGTTGTAGTGTTATTTTTGTAGTTTAAGGATATAAGCCACAAAATTTAAAACAGTTTCATTAAACGTCATCAACGGCCATCGTAGTAAAGATCCAGCCCTGTTTGATGCGTTGAAATTTTAAGTATACACACTTTTCGTAAATATTTAGTAGTTGTAGTATTGTCCTACATTACCCAGAATGCAATTCTGTTCAATAAGAACCAAACACTGTTTAGAGGAAACTTCTTCAAAGAATGTTTTCTCGGTGCAGAGAGCCTGTTTTGTTTTCCCGCGCAGACCAGAGCTGAAGCGACAGCAGCTGGTTGATTCATCGTTATTGATCCATGATTTGATCAAATCCATTATGGTTATTCTTTCGCTATCGGCCACTTAAACTCCTTCTCATTAAGCACGGGGTCGCAGTCAGCGTTTGCTGTGACCTCAGGGTGAAGCTGCTGCATCCACCCGACCGCAGCGGCCGCAGGAAAACCAGCGACGGCCTCACATGCCTCGGTTTGATCCCATAACAGATTGATATACCAAATAGGAGCTGACACGCATTGCTAAAGATGCCAATGGTAATTAATTAGCATCTCATTTTGACCACGGCACAACAGGATGTGGAGCTTGCTTCTCTATGCCATTTCCCCCCTAGGCTTTGCATTATCAGGGTCAAAATCCCGGCTCCGTGCTCTGAGGGCTGCTTAATAAATTGAGGAGGGCACGTTGACAGTCAGATTTTCATGGCGCGTCCTCGTCTCGCTGGTTCCCAGCGCCCCTGGCTATGACAAACGGTCCCAGCTTCGCTGCTGTCGAATGCAGCTCAGGAGATCAAAAGGCTAAGGAAGGGGGACTTTAAAATGTGTCTCGTTGGAGTTATTAGCTGAGAGATGTTTCTTTGGCATTTTGACATTTGGCCTATGTCTGATTGAGATGTAAAGAGGTCGAAAACCACTGAGGAGATGTGTTTTTTAAAGTAATGACCCACCTTTCCAAAATAAGAGCACTACCCCCCACTTGAAGCAGCATTTACAAGAGGTTCAGACTGAAAAACTGTAAAAACAGACAACAACATTGGTGTAATATTCAATATTCATGAAGTACCAGACCTCACGTACAAGAGAAAATTGCATGCATGTGAGGTTTTTGGCTTAAAGTGCCTTTATAAAAGTGTCGACATGGCTGTGGAGGAAGCTTTGCATGGAATGAGGGCGTCCACACCCAGTGTGACCTGTTAATTAGAGGCTGAGCTTGGATCAGTTCATGCTTTAGTACGAGAAAAACAGGCCAGGTCAAAGCATACACAGGTTAAGGCCATAAATAGAAAGATGGAGTCACACACACACACACACACACTGCGGCAGAAAGCTGTTTTCAGTAGAGGTTGCTGCGCTGTGCTAACTCTGACGCTTCAACAACAAACACAAAACGAACACGCAGAGCTTGTCACACCTCTGAAGTGCTGCAGTACACTGTACAGTATAATATAGGGGATGATGCTGGTTATATTTTCTTTCTGCAGAGATAAATTAAACTGATTTTACTTTAGTTTAAAGCATGCTACTTGAAGTGTGCTACATATATGGTTCCCACGCGGCCTTAAAATCTTTGAAAGCTTGTAAAACAGACAGAAATAGACGTGGAGTCGTTGAAAGTGCTTTAAGTATTATGTTCAAGAATGGAAATATAAGTTCTTTTGAAATACGTAACGTTACTAAATCTGCTACACTAAATTCTCAGCGTTGTAACAGTAATTAACCTTGATCCGTTTCTGAAACTACGCCATGCTGGCTCCTTGAATTTGAAGGAATTTGGGCCTGGAAAGTTCGCCACAAATCCTTGAATTTGACGTCTAAGAAGTTGTGGAAACCCTGTACATGAATAAAGTTTATTAGTGTGGTATTTTTAAGGAAAAACCGCCTCTACTAGCAACAACAGGCATTAACATCATGTGTTATTATGTCCTTCAGAAGAGATTTGTGCAAAATGTGAAGTCAAATTATCGTATTTTACTATTTACAGGACAAAGCCTTGCAGTCATGTTGCATACTTGACTGCAAACTATTTTTATTGCATGTTGTTTGGGTAATAGTTTCATTTGACCGCTTGCAATTGTGTTTCTTATGTTTGTATTGATATCGTGAAGACAATAACTACTGCTGTCCTCTTCGACATTTTCATTCATCCCAACTGTCAAATTACAGTCTGAGTGAATTCAACTGTGGTTAGGTTTTTTTCAGCAGTTATCACGCTGCTTTTCTGTTTTCATTCTTCCATGAATTTTTAAAGTAACTGAGTTTAGAAATCCCCAAGGGTCACAGAGTTCTCAACGTATTACAGCAACACTAAATGACCATGGAAAGTTTGAATTCAGGTACGCAAAAGAAAAACACCCAAATTGCAGTTACAGGCATTTTCCATGACAGCAGCAATCTAATCCTCTTTTTTTTTCTTCTTCTCCTTTTGGGGTAAGATGTTTTTATAAACCCCTCGGGGTTTTCGTTGCCTCAACCGCACTCTGTGTTTGTATCCCTCTTTTTCTTCCTCCTTTCTTTTTCAGCGGTGTGTGTGCAAATAAACCAAAAAGCTGCAGCAAAAGCTCAGAGGTGGAAAAAGGGAAGAGATGACAAAAGACAGAAGAGCAGAACTGATGTGTTTGATCAAATTATGGGTCTGGTTTGGACTAAACAGGCGCACGGCTTAGCCAGAATCCAGCGGGTATTACGTTCATTTTTAACCTCGGCAACCCTGTCAAAACCCGTTCGAACTTTATCAGAGGCAATTCACTCTGTGTGCATCCAGGTCCGCAAATTACAGAAATCAACAGGATGGTTGGAATCATAAAAATCAGCAAAACCCATCATAAGTAGAAATTTCAGGCCAAGCTGCTGTTTACCTGTAGGCTTTTGAGTTTTTAGGTCACAGGAATGTTCTTGCTTTCTGGGGATCAAGAGAAAGGAACAAAAGCTAAAAACATTTGTTGTGAATTAAGTCTTCAGGGGAAGAGGGTTGAAAGAGAAAAAGCACCTAGGCTGCAGCCCTGACGAGTGAAGGGGGTACAGTAGGTAGATTGAAGCGTCCTGCCTCTGCCAACCACACCACCGCAGTCAGATACTGTGGCTTATTGGATCCAGGCTCTGCGGATTTGGGGGAACGAGGCACGGCTCGCCCGCCCAGTCAAACCACAACAGAAGGCATGAAAACAAACTTCTCAGAATAGCAGTCCTCTCCGTAGTTTGGCTGCCTGTTCAAAGATTTGTGGGGAGATGTTTGATCTTAGTTCAATAATCAGCCGTTTTTGTCAAAAAGCTGCACCAGGCGACTTAGCACTCTGGTGTCTCCAAACGGCAGCGAGAGGCAACTGCCTGAACTTTAAAGGTGCAGTCCGCAACTTCTCACCTCAAGGCCACAGGCAGGTATTTTTTTTTTTTGCCTTGCCCTCCTGTCCTATTGTTGTTAAATTACAGCACTAACACCTGTCAGTCACCTCCCGTCCTGAGCTTGACCTGACAGAGCGTGGATCCTGCATGCTTTACATTTTGAGTGCAAGAAATGAGCAGAGGAAGCAGTGAAACAGTGTCTGTTTGTGCCTTTGCACACTCACAGACATGCCAAATGCTAGAATATGAAGGTAGGAGGAAGCTTGAGACATAAAGACACTGTAATAACGTCAATAAAAATTTTATTATTCCATTATTTAAGTGGTAAAATGTTGTGTACAGCAGCTTTAAATCCCCAGAAACCACGCAGTGTGACGTCAAACAAGCAAATCACTGCTGCAGCTTTAAGATATTTGAGGAAACAATATAGGGTTTGATAATAGAATAAAACAAACAGCCGAGGCTGGAAAGAGACAGAAAGATGATGTACATTATGAGAACATGAATGCATAATAAGTGCCTGCAATTAGCCCGGGCCAGCCATTGGCATATTGTAATTAATGTGCTGCCTGTACGTCGAATCAGTCAGAGGAGGCTCAGTCTAATTTGGGTGTGGGATGGGTGGGGGTGCAGATCAGATCCTGGGATAATTGTGGGTGACTCCAATCCCTATCAGTCGGCGGGGTGGGACATGGCTCAGGTCTCCAGAGGACGTTAAAAAACTGTAAATTCCCCCTTCATCATTTGAACATGTGCCCTGCAGAGCTCACTGCAAGAACACAGAACGGGAGGGCGGGGGGAGCGAGGCAGAAAGAGGAGAAAAAAAAAAGTGTTTTACATTCACAGATGATCCTAATTTGGTGTGGTTTGGAGTATAATTTAGATCAAACATAGCCATGTAAATGAGTCAGGGTTTTCATAATTAGGTGCCTCTGAAGAGGGGTGGAGAGGGGAAGAGCTCGGACCACATAAGTAGGTGTGGCGTTGAGGCCGTGCATCCACTGGCAGGCAATTTTTTGGTTTCTTCCTTTTCTCTCTCCCCCGGTTCGTATTGGGGAAAGAGAGAAAAGAAGAGCGCGAGCTGCAGCGAGGAGGCAGAGGGGTTAGTTTTGGGAAAAACACACTCCCAGCGGCACACGGCAACAAAATAGGTCACTCTGCGCCGATTTGGCTTGTCTGTTTCCACTAAGCAACCAACTCGGCTCAGTGTTTGGTACAGAGGAAGGAACTGGCCAGCTGCCAGCACACACACACAGAAGAGGCCTGTTTTTCCCCCAGTGGGGCCTGTTGATTGAGGATTACCACACTGAAATATTACGGGTATTGTGTAGGTGTAATGTTTACATTTACATTTTGGGTGAAAAAAGCTCACAATGAGGCGCAACACTTAATTTCTGTCAGCTGTATTACAAACCAGCCAACAGTGGAGTTTGGAGTCACCGCACACAGGTAATAAATAAGTAAATGAATACATGAATAAAACAAATGCAAAGAAATAAAATGTAATCCCCAAATGATAATGTATGTGATGCAAAAAGTCATCACCTCCAACACACAGCAGAAAGTAAGCAAATATATAAATAACTGGCTCAGAAAGTGAATGAATAATTGAAAATAAGATCAAGTAAAATCTACAAATTGTCACCCATAAGTAGGTAAGTAAGTAAGTATGCAGGCCAGTAAATAAATAAATAAATAAGTAAATAATTCAATAATCAAATGAATAATGAATTGAAATAATGAAAATCCCCAAATGCTTATGTATGAGAGAATAAATAAGTTCATAAATAAGTTAGAAAGTGAGAGAAAAAAACAAAAATACCTTTTGTGACTTTCAGCGATGTCTTTCTTCTGTTGTGCGTTATCATTTCCTGAACACATAAGCACAGTCAACGGGACATTAAATGCACGTTTAGTGCAACGTTTCTGAGGTTTATTGTTCTAAAAGTGTGCGAACGTGGAGCGACGCTCTTCACATACCCCGTCAGTCAACAACCGGGTTCAAAACACAAAGATCTGGATGTTTAAGTCAGGGCGAGATTAGTTGATGAGTTTACAACTGAACCGACAGACACGGAGCAGCAGTTGATAGATTGCTATTTGGAGCTGCCAACATGCAGAAACTGCAGCTTTCACTCGGGCTGTAACCCCAGAAAAGCCTGAACTCTGGAGCTCCAAAAGCCAAAGCGTTCTGCCGCCTGTCTGTCTGTACTTTAAGATAAGAATCACATTCAGGGTTTTTTGCTCTGCAAGGAGATGCCAAGAGTCTAAAAGTGTGTTGGAAAACGCACGTGATGTGCAGTTTACCAACATCGAGCTGCTTTGTCTGTGGGTTTTGAAGTACAAACTGTTTTCAAACTCTCTCTGCCAAAGTGTGCAAAAGTTTCCGCTTTAAGTCTGGTGATAGCCAGTGAGGGGCCAGCGGGGCCACCTGCACAGAAGGTAAATGCAACATGGCGGGATTGTGAACCTCTCTAGGGATGCTGGGATGGCCACATGGCCCGCTAGATCTGCCAGGGTGGCCCCTTCGACACCCGGCTGGGTGCCGTGCTGGGCGACACACAGCTAAGCCCGGGGATTAGCTTGCGGTGCCACCTATCTGATGAAAGCAGAGCCAATGGGATTGACTTCCCGCTCTACATTTATGGTCACTCTCTCTCTCTCTCTCTCTGTCGCTTTGTTTCTGGCAGCAGTGGAAAGCACATACATGCTACCATGCTGGTAGTAAAATGTATTGTTGGCTCTGAGCTCCCATCATGGAGCTTGACATTACCTCACCGCTCCATCTGAAGAGTTGACGCCTCCTCTTGGAAAATGATTGATAGTCTGCATTTAAAACAGATTATGCTACATTTGAAAGGACAGTCAGCCCATTAAATCCTCCACTGATGAGATGATTGAGAGTTTTAAACCTTTGTATTTCTCCCAGATATGAAATAAGACTTGAGTACATCAGGTTGTGAGTTTTCTGAACGTTCAGACGGCGTCTTTCTCCCCTTCAGCTTTACTGCTAATAGTTTTCGCCAAAGAAGCAGAACAGCGTGACGCTCCTCTGCCGTCGCTTTAATGTTATTTGCTAAAACGAAAGGTTTACGCGACGTTTTACAGAAGAGTTAAGTTCCATAAAGAAGAGTCACAAGAGCTCAGAGTCCTCGTAAACATCTTTAAACGTGCCATATCCTTTAAAAAGCACAGCGGACGTGCTCGCAACTTCAGTTAGTTTCTCTGATGTAATGACTGCTTTTAGATTTGAGTCGTCTGTGTTGACGATTGAGCTTTTTACACATAAAGGTCAGTTCATTGAGATAATTACTAATCCTGTGAAAACAGTTGTATAATGCCCTCTTTCTACTGAAATCCCGTGTTGGGTTGTGTAGTTTGAAAGACATGGGTGTTGGCTGCTAGTTGGAGTTACAAGGGACTAATAGTCCAGATATGTTGGCATCTGATGCATCAATTTTTGCCATTTTTTTCAAACAAATCTTTCTTTTGTGAGTCTCCCAACTTTGTGGAAGTGTACTGCAAAATCACAGGAAGAACCCTGTCATGCAAAGACGCGCGGCGGTTTGTTTAATCTTCTTCTGGCGTGCAATTAAGAGACATTTGGACCTGTTGCACAAGCCACATTTCAACGCCTGCGTCCAAAACAGATACCCGAGATAAGAGGGCAAATCAGCATCTATCATGTTTGGTTGCAGTCTTTTTTTCTTTGAGTCTGTCCACAGCAGAAGTCTTGTTCAAACACTTAAAATAAGCAGTTGTATAAATAGTGACTGTTGTCTCTTAGAGGCAAAGGCGGAAGTAGTGTGAGGTCGTTACGGAGCCACAAAACCTCTTCGAGGGAATGTTGGGTGGATCGTTGGGTGTATAAAGTGCCTGACTTCGGCACCAGAAACCGCTGTTTGCGTCCCGCCTCTGTCTCTGACCTTAACCAAGTAGTTTTAGTTGCCTAAACTTAACCAAACCTTAACCAAAGAGCAGTCGGATCAGATAAATGGTAATATTAGTTGTTTTGTCCTTTTATGAAGGATTTTTTTGAGTCCAGGATTCAAGACAAGTCGAATAAGAATCACAATCTTTTCTTTAAGAGTATGATTTTCACATCTTGTACTTTTACTTTGAAAGAGTTTCAGGCCTGTATCAGGAGAGTTTTTCAGGTATAACCAACAAACTCTGCATTCCTGCCTGGTCCTAGTCCATTAAGGGCTTTTTTTATTTGAGAGGACCTTTACAATCTTGAGTTCATCAGGCGCTCTTCCCTACAACCTGCAGTCTTTATATTTTCTGTTTCATCACAAACCCCCGTGTCCACCTCACACCTCTCCTTGCACTCTTAATTAGCAAAAGTTTGCGTCCTCGTGTCAAACCGCTGGACGTCATCAAGTCGTCCTGAGCGAGTCGAAGCTGATTCTCCTTTGATAATAATGAGACAGGCTGAAGGATCTCCCCTGTGCTGTATAATGATGTGTCACCGCTGTGGCATTGGTGTTGGGCAAAATGAGGCCACAGAGCCGTGGGACACACACATATCTTTGTCATCTCTGTGTGAACCAGGTAGTCTTTTTCTACCTAATTAAAAATTCTTCCTCGTTCTCCACAAAATCCACTTTACATGATTGACAAAAGTTGTTCACCTGATCTACAACTGAAGACTAATTTCAGCGGCACCTTCTCTTGCTGAAGTAAAACTCACTTTGGATTATGATGGACGTTATTAGGTAACTGAGGACTTTCGCTATTAAAATAGCTCAGCTTTTGAGGACATAATCACTCATGCGTTTGAAAAGATAAGCTCTCCTACTTCACCCAGAATGGATATATGACATTTTGTAATGAAACCCTTCAAGTTATACTCGGGAAAATGACCTGTCATTCAAGCAAATTAGATCTAAATGAAGCTGCTTGAGTCCGTCCATCCCGCTCCCACGTCATCTCCGCGTGAACCAACCTCTCTGATGTTCTCTAATTAAAATGGACACTTCTGTGCTGTTTCTGCAGACTGTAAATTAAAGCAGGATCTACTGTATGCAGACAAATTTATTCTGAGTCGATTTCTGCTGGGAGTGTGTTTTGGCTCAAGCTGTGGAAGATCGGTTGGGTCGTATTGCAGTTTGATGACTGTGAATCTAGGCTGCAGGAAGGTAGCTGTTTTATCAAAATTTCAGATAAAAGTTCCCAAATTTCCTTTTTTTTTTCAAAGAATCTACAAATTCATGTTGGTCCCTTAAATTCAAATTAGATTTATTGAATTTTTTAGAAACTATAATTTCACTTTATGTCATAAAATCACCTACATCATATGAGCTTTTGTTTGCGGAAATTAGGAGTGAAAGTGACACAAATCAGGGCATAATTTGAAGCCCAAATTATTCACAAACAAGCAATAATCGTCAGCGTAGAAAGGAATTTTTGTTTGTCTCCTTCATATATTCAAAAAATATATATATAAAAAAAATCTAAATACATTCAACTCTAGCATTCTTGGGCTTTAGATGAACTTCGTTTATAGTCTAATTAAGTGACTGTACATGTAATTTATGGGCTGCAAAAAGTGAATTTACTTTTGCTCCACATATTTCCATCTTTTCTGACTAATCTGGCCATGCATTCGCTGTTCCGTTTCTTTTCACTCTGTATTTTACCGATGTAAAAGGATGCACAACCTACAAAGCAGCGCACTCGTGGACCAACATAAGTCACCCTCTCAACTTTTCCTAGCCAACAACCACCGTGTCCCACTCCCCACTTCACCCCACCTCCCCGCCCTCCCAGAGCGACCCGAGGCCAGGCACAGAAGGGATGGGACTGCCAAGCACAGCACATGGCTCCGAGTCTGGGGACAACAGAAGTCGAGGTCCCTGCAGGGCCCTTCAGCTTTTACAAGGCTTTACTTGCCCCCCCTCCTCCCCAACACACACACACACACCACTCAACACACACCTCAGGCGGATGGGGAAAGCACACAGTCGTCCCTCCGGGAGAAGTGATGCGACAGGGACTCTGATTCCTCAGAGCTACACTCCCCTTTCCTCTCTCGTCTCCACCTCTTCTCCCTCTCCTCTCTCCTGCGGGCTACGTCCTGCACATGTGATAGGACAGACAGTCTCATGCTGCATTACACATACACCTCTCTGTCCCCTGTCTGCGGCGCTTCGAGCCATGTTCCCTGATGTAGCATCAAAACTGGGACACGAACATGACACTCGTAGAGACAGGAAAGGATGGAGACGCTCTAAAGCGGTGCACAATATGCATTTTGCTTTTTGTTGTTTTCTTAATTTAAAGCAGATTGATCACTACATATGCTGCTGCTTGTCTGACAGATAATTTGATCAAATATTGGATGTCATCCAAAAGTGTAAACAATTAGGAGTTAACGAGTTAGGAGGACTGATTTCAAGGAGTTCTCTGGATCCGTTATGCAGAAGGTTGTCAATGTTTATCGTCTTTCAGTCTCGTCTTACTCATTTGACAGAAAATATGTGAAATATTTGCACATTTTTGTGCTTTTACTGGAAATTTGTAACGATTTTCTTCATAATGCATCATGAGTTAAAAGCCAGTCTATGTAATGTTTGCTGAACAGCAGCCTCTGTGGCTGCATGTCAGGATAATCGCATCTGCTAAAACACAAGTGGAGATCATTTACACAGTGATATCAATCTAGGTAATTTAACTTTTCATTTGTAAGAGGTAAAGAGTTACATGTTTTGCACTTATTAGGTAGACTAAAGTTCAAGGGAAACATCTTAAAATACAAGTGTAGTGGCATTTAGCGGTATAGTTGCAGATTGCAACCCCCTTGTTTCACCTCTCCTTCCTAGCGTGAGATACAGTGGCCACAAGTGCAAAAAAAAAAGGCCCCATCTGGAGCCAGTGTTTGGTTTGTCCATTCTGGGCTTCTGTAGCCAAATTCAACATGGCGGACTCCATCGAAGTGGACCCACGGCATCTGTAGAAACAAACAAAAACATAAAGATTCTTATTTTCAGGTGATTAAACACTAATAAAAACATTATATTTCATTTCTGCCATATTCTGCGAATAAAGCCACCTAAATCTGACACACTGGACCTTTAATAAAGAGATAAATTGTTGTTTTTTTAAATAAAAACAGTCAGGTTACAGGGACAATAACGAAGTAAAACCTGCATCTTATTTTCCTTAATAATATTGTGTTTTCATTCTTGCAAAAATAATGTTAATAATTTGATGAATGTCTTTATATCAAGGAGATGAAAGTGTAGGTAAACTCATTGTTATTAATTCCTGTGTGTTTTCAAGTATTTCTGACGGTGGCTTTAAAGAGCCTTTAAACACTTTCCCCCGGGGGAACTTTAAAGTCACATCATCCGACGCTTTTATGAACCCTTCTCAGAGCAAAACGGATGACATTGAGCACGCTAAGATCCAATATTCTCAGAGCTTGAGTGTACATAAAGACCAACGCTCATCTGCGCCTGCTTATTTGCTCTTACAAGTATTAGTTTTTGTATTAGATTCCCCGCTCAATATGGGGCTTGTTTTGAAGTTAAAGTCTCCACTTTTCGAAGAGCAAGAGCCTGAAAAGTTGTAACGAAAGCAGAGTTCATTAGCTCTCTCATAATCTGCCGATGTGGCGATAAAAAATGTGCGCCAACAAAAAGCACCAAGCCTTTCCTGACACGCCATTAAACTGTGATGCATGACTGTTGCTGGGAGTACTCCGTCTAAGTATTTCCAGTTGAAAGGTCAACGGGGAGACATGACAGCATTACGAAATGGTGCGCTGTACATTTTCTTGTTCCCCTCGTTGTTAATATCTGTCAATTTGAGCAAGGTGGAGATTTGGCAGAGACCAACCAGCCCTGATGCATGAAGGGAGGCACAAACAATCCCCATCCTTTCATAGCGCTGGGGAGGGGTGAGGTTATGGAGCCAACCCTGTGCAGCCATTTTAATTGACATAACCTGTTTATCTGTAATAGTCCTTGAGCTCCTGTAACCTCACAATAAAACACCCCGCTCATTTTTCTACTCTTTTATCTGCAAAACCAAGTTGTTATCACAACGTGAAGCGTCGGCCGGTATCTTCCATCACGACTACTTCTAATGGCTTTTAAAGTAGTTACCTGCGAAGTCCTGACATTTATTACGATCATTTTCGAGGACCGACACGGCGCAAAGGTCTGCTGCTATCAGGAGGCGACATCATTATGAATTATTGTTTGCGGCCAAGGTAGAAAATTGTACTTTGTGGCTCCGTTTCCCCCGTGATAAATCAACCAGTCACTTTTCACATCTCGGACTCTCAAAGCTGCTGAGCGTAGGACTTTTCGCCCCCCCTACACACTGTTTACCCATTTCCTTCTGCCTCACTGGTGCCTTGAAAAAGCTTGCTGCAGGTTGTTTGCTGCAACAGCCAGTTTCGACCATTTCTCAACGGCAGATCTTTGCTCATTCCTGATTATTAGCAGCGGCCTCAGCTGTTACTTTTCAAATGTTTATCCTAACGGCATTTCCGCTTCCCAAGAAAGAAAAAAAACCAGTGACAGGGAAATAACTAGACAAAGAGGGGCTGTATTTATCAGTTGCTATCAGATCAGTGTTAACATGGCTGCTGGACTGTCTGTTAGCTTTGGGAGAATGAGAGGTGAAGCAGCACAACTTTATCCCAGACTACATCTCCTCTAGTAAAGTAATCCTCTGTGTGGCGGCGGCGAGATAAGGCCCGCACACTCGCTCACAGCCTCGACGAAGCAGAGTCGGGAAGAAGTTGGCCGTCACCGCTGCGACGCCGGGGTAAACAGAGGTGATCATTGCTCACTGAGTGGTGCTAAAGTCTTGGGAGTAGTACACTGATCTTCTGTCAGAGCCAGGGTCACGGAGCCGAGGGGAAAGATATGGACCAGAGAAGAAGAAAAGGAGGAGGATGATGGGAGAGAGAAGATGGATGGTTCAAGAGGAAGAGCAAGAGGAAGAGAGAAGGAATTGAGAAAGCGGGGAGGGGAAATAAGGGAGAGAAGAAAGGTGACAAGAAAAATGGCAAACTGGATGAAAGAAGATTAAAAAGGGAGAGAGAAATATGGAGAAAAAACTAAAGAGAGATCAAATGAAGATGAAGAAACCAAAAGTAAAGTGATGAGAAGAAAACTGAAGAGGAAGAGAGGACAAATTAGAAATGAGAAGAGGAGAAAGTAGGGGGAAAAAGATGGATGGTGCAAGTTGTGCAGGGAGGAAGGAGGTGGAGAGGAAAACTAATTGGGAGAAGAGGAAGTAACAAGAGTTGAGTTGTAAAAAGTTTTGAAAGGGGAACACAAAAAGATAGACGAGAGGAGAGGAAAATCTGTCTAGTTGAAGAAAAGATGAGGAAAGCAGGAGAAAGGAAAGGAAGAAGGTGAAGAGCTAGGAAGCTAAAAAGAGAGTGAAGGAAGGAGGAGGCAGGAGGGGGAGGCCTCTTTGTCTAGACTCAGTACAAAGAGCGTAATTAACAATAACAAAAACCTCGCTTCCCTTCACCTACTTCAAATAGACGGCCGCGGGTTACAGCGAAGCATTACCTTGATGTACTACATCGTGCTCGCCCGCCGAGTCGGCCCCGCGGTACCGAGCTTCACCTTCTAGTGCATTCTGATCAGTCCGCCGCTCTCCAACCCGATTAGGACGATTAATATTAATGGCTTGGCAGTTTCTCTCTGCTGATCAGAGCTCTCGGCTGACTGGTTCCCAGCGTGGCGCCACACCTTGCTGTAGGTGACTGTCAGGTTTGATTATAGGCAGATTAAGGGCTTTCTTTCCCGCCGCCGCTGTTCGACATACTCAGATAAGCTGCGTAAGCGCCGGATGATTATTCACTGTCAGAGAGTGTAGAGAGGTGATGCCGTGTGGTTTTATAGCATGGGCGGTTTGCGCCCTGCCACACTGTAAAAAATGTCTTTTCAGCTGTGGAGTTTTTAATTACAACAGAGTGTCTGGGAAGCAGGTAAAACTGTTTGAATGTACCTTCCCCTCGAGCATGTCATGCTTGTAGCCATACCCCAGTTAGTGATGTCACATTACATCTGGATGAGTTGTATAAGTACAGTTGTCATGAACAGGGAAATTAACTATAGAGACCAAAACTGTTTTTTGTACCAGGCTGTAAACATGTTTATTTCTGCTGTGAAGTTGGACATTTAAACATGGGGACTTATGGAGACTGACTCACTTCTGGAACCAGCCAAGTTACTGCTCGTTTTAATAGTCTTTATATGACAATGCTCATAAGTTCTTGTCACGTTTTAGTCACCATCTATCTTTCATAGTTTTAGTCGACAAAAAAAATCAACTTTTATTTATTTTTAAAACTTTTTAATTAAAGATTTTAATCATTTTACATGATGCCATTTCCTGACATAGGACTTTATATATTAGTTAAAGTTAAAAATAAAAATAAAGTATACAAATAAATAAATAAATATGAAGAAAAATATAAATAAATAAGCAAAAAGTAAGATAAATGAATAGATAAATTATTAATAATAACAACAATAACATGCAGAGGAGCAGACTTCCATAGATGGTGGCCAGAGAGGAAATTTAAACAGGCATCTCTTCCCAACAGTACTCTACATCATCCCTCTCCATCAGTCAGCTCTACATTAAAGACAATTGAACAGTGATGGATAGATCAATTCATCTGTTAGCTGTAGTACTGTAGGTGTAGGAGAGCGCTATGGTGCTCAGTCCTGACAGTTATGATACCATAATGCATAAAATTGGCATTTTGCAGGTCGAGTCGATATCTTTGTTGGTCAGACAGTGCATATATCATGCATTTTTTGAATTGTCCCACAGCCCACCGCTAACATTTTAGTCTTGTCTCGTCAGCGGACACAAAACATGTATTTCATTTCTCGTTTTTTATTTTCAAAGATCTATTTTCAGCTTGTCTTTATCGTGGGAAAAAAAGGCGTTGATGAACGCTTTTCATCATAGTTTTCATAATTAACACTGCATCACATCCACATTCGTGTATAATAAGCACCAAAAAAACACTTGACGGAGTGAGTAAATTCAACATCAGCACGGAAATCAACCAAAGCTATACATAACTAAGCTGTTAGCAGCCCTCATTGTCCGTTAATGAGGGCAGGATTTCACTCTCATTTTCAGTATCTGAGGGTCTACCGTGTCATCTCAGCGGTCTGCGCGGTTGTAAGTGTGTCCGGCGTGATGCAGAGCAGAGAGCTTTATGGTAAACAGCAGTCACGGGCTTTTTCCACAGTGATGGATGAAGCAGCAAGGCTGATAGTGGCTGAAAGGTAAGAGTGTATCCAGCGCTGAGGGGTCGGAGAGAGGGGGCGGAGTGCGTCTACCAGCCGCCGTTCAAGTCATTTGTAACACGTTTATTGCTGAATCAGCATGCCTAAGCCTCAGATGGCCCTTTTTTCCTTTCACGTGTTGCTGCTGGATCTGCTGTGATTTGTGGATCCCTTCGGAAAATAAGGAAGCTCAGCTGGATGAGGAGGTGTCGATCCATCTCATCAGCAGGGTGTTTTCTACGCCATCCATAGATATTTCCAACCATAAAGTATTGTTTGATATACAGTATTTGATTAAGTTGGATTTAAAGTGTTAATCCATCTTTTTTGCAAGAGAATTTGGCAGAAATAAACCTGTGCTTCGGGAAATACCAATGATAAAATCTTGGATCCAGGTTGGATCACTGTGTCGTTACAGCAATTTGTGTTAGTTATGGCCGTAATATGTGCAAATCACCCCAGATTATTAAGTTAATACCCATTTCCTGAGCTGAATTAGCTCTGCTTCCACCTGAGCCAGACCAGTAATTACAGTAACGGTGTCGGGTCGTGTTGCAGCGGCCGGTGTTAATCATGTGCTATCAAACCTGGGCTCCTTTGAGAGCCAATCAGGTATCAGATTGCTTTTGGGAGTAAAGAAAACAAGGCTGAGCAAAAGAGGTGTCTGGCCACAGTACCCAGCCTCATCTGTCTTCCACTTGGCGGGGCTGCCTGACCCTTGACCCCTGCAAAGAGCCGCAGCATCCATCACGACATGTTAGGTAATGTGGTTTACTACCTACTTCCTCTGTCATGACTGGAGCTGCTGCAGGGGACTGGGGGGCGCTTTGTCTCCAGGTAGACGAGCCAAAGGGGGACGATCCTTCTTTCTGCCAGGTTTGACAAAGAGATCAGGTCGTTATTAAGTGATCTGCAGCAGTTGCAGGTGAAAAATGAGTGTAGTCCATCACTGGGTGCTTTGGCGTTTGAGATGTTGTCTCCTCCCTCCTCCGTCTGTTGTGCTGCCTGTCGCCTAAGGTGTTAAATGGCCTGTCGAGTGTCTATGTGAGAGGGAAAGCACATACAGGATGAAGCACCTCTCTCAAAAACTGATCTGTGTCGACGTGGTCTTGCAGATTTGTTTCAAACTGTGGACATGCTATAATCATTTCCCAGTCAGTAATTTACAAATTAACCTAAAACTGCAAGTCACACTGAAATAATGAAGCTTTCCTTGCCAGTAATTTCTTAAAAAAAAAAAAAAAAATTGGTACTCTTGTTGAGGTTGTTCACGGTGTTAAACAATGTAGTGGTCTAGTTCTGTTCTGTCCTGGTGGATGGTGAGACTCTCACCTCAACTTGGATACTTTTAAATGAACAGGTGCCACAAGAATCTCTCTGGGACTTACCTACATGGCTGGATTGTCAAAACATGAAGCACTCCACACCTTCAGATCTCTAATAGTACATCCTAAAGACAAGAACCCATTGGAGAGGAAAACCGGACTCAATGCAACAGCCATTGGGGATGCTACTTTGGTGAAACATCAAGGACCTCGGACAAGAGATTAACTAATCAAACTAAATACTCTAAAACTTTAGGCAACTCTAGTTAAGGCTAGGGAAATATTGTGATCATGGATAAAACAAACCAACATTGACTAGGAAGCAGGATACTAACTTTAAGTCATACCCAACCACTGATCCATTGGTACACCCAACTGTTGACCCCAGCCGCTTCCCTCAGAGATTGAGGTCAGTGATTAAATCATGATACTTTATTTGATTGTAACAGTCGTAATTGTCAGGATGACAAAAAATAACTTGCTTTGTTGGTTGACCAAGCAAGCAAGCTGCAGTTTTCTTTGTTGTCCATTCACCTGCACCATGGCGACCTGCTTGATTACCCTCACTAGTGTATAAGAGAAAAAAAACATAGATGAGTCACAGGCTGTGGATGTGACTGAGCAGATATCCAACTTCCTGTTCAGTTAGGAAGTGATACGTCTCGTGGATAAACTCAGCTGCGGTGTGATGCTACTGTATGCACGGAGGACTTAATTGATTGTGTGCAGTTTCAGTGGCTTAGCATCTGGCGCTCGTGATAATCCCCCTTCTGTCCTGCATCCGTCGGATGTATTGATGAAGCACTCTAGGGCTGTAGTGCTACATTTACTCGGCACATTAGCCCATTACAGTTATGGGCAGACAAGTAAGTAGAGACTCTTTACCTGAAGAGGGATCGTTTGTGTGGAGAGAGGCAAAAAGGCTGCATGTTACCGCTTGCTACTGTGTGAAAACATGTTTATATCTGTAGTTTTAGACCGATTACTGACTGAATACATAAATAAGATGGCCCTTTTTAGATCACTTATCAGCAGGTTAAAATATTAACGTTATTGTGCATCTAACCACTCACTACACCGTACTTCTTCAAAATAAAAGCCCAGGTGAGAGTGAAATGCTGTTTATATCTGTACTTTTCACTGATAAATCTAGAGAATAGATCAATTTGACCTGTACATGACCCTTTTTAGCATCAACTTCTGAGTGATTACTCAAGGTTTTAGTGTTACTGAATGATAGAACCAAAGTATTACTTTTCCTACAAATGCATATTCGCTGTTTTGACCTCTTCAAATATTTAGCAGCATCATCTTTCTATAGATTTCCGTAAATTGCCATTTTGATGTATGGTTATGTGCACTCAGGGGCATCTTGTGCTGATGTGTTGTGGAAATACATTCAGTCACGGGAGTCTTTTCTGTTTGTTGTGTCAATAAACAGCCACCTAAGGCCCTTCAGGAATCCGACAAACACCACTTGATCTGTGGTGCAAAGACCATTAGGGCCAGGTATATTGATGGCGCTGCGCCGCTGCAGCCCAGCTCTCCTAGCATGAGGCAGCATCCATGCCGAGAGGACACTTGTTCACTGTGTGTTTCCAATCACACGCCGGCCATGCCGAGATGCCTAATGGCCTTGCTCTCAGCCTGTCGCAGGCGAGCGCCCGGTGTACGGCGCATGCGCTCCCAACCAGCCTCCGTCCCATTGGGTGCAGTTCGGGGGCTCGGGCAGATGGGATACAGGCACAGGGAACAGGCAAGCGGGGGAGGATTTGAAGGGGAGAGTGAGGGCGAAGGGATGGTGTGGGTGTATGTGTGTGTGTGTGTGTGTGTGCTGCCTCTGCCCATCCGTGCATTCAACATGCCATCCAGAGACCCCCTTTTGCGAACTGCCCACACTTCATTAGGATGCCAGGATAATGGCCAACAAGCAAGCGCCGTGACACCCCATTTCCTGTGCACTGAGCTCTCCAACCACGACAGATGTCGACAGTGCCGCCGCCGCCGCCTCTACCAGGAGCCCCTCCACTTCCTGCCCGCTTGGCCGAGCCACCGTCCCACCACAACGAAGAAGGGGCAGCCGGGGCAGTTGTATACACCAAAAAGGGCATGGTTGCCAATCTGAGGCACTTCTGGCACGAGCGTGGCTTTTTTTTGGTTTTGTTTTGTTTCACCAGATAGTTTTCTGCCTTTTTGGACTTAATAGCTGATTTACTACCCAAGCACTTGGGATTACAACACAGCAAAGAATCATTATGTTTTGTCCCCCGCCTCATCGCCGCCGCCACCTCTCCAAAATCCAAATGATGTATCTGTAGACAAAACATAAACAGATGTTTCAGTGGCTGTTAGGTGTCCTCACCGGGGATGTGGATGAGAAAGAGAAGGGTGGGGGGATCATTCGACATGTGTGTTTGCAAGCATCGGGGACAATGTTGTTTTAAAAGGTGTTATTATGCTTTTGCGGCGCGCGCGTCGTGTGCACCGGTAATAACGGCGGGGCCAGATTTAGAGTGCTGTCACAGACGCATCAGGAGAGGGAGCAGGGGCCGTGGACCGAGGCTAATGGAGGCAAAACAACCTCCAGCTCCTGCCCCTGCTGTCCAAAAATCAGCTTTTAGAGGGAAAACACAGGCCACCTCTCAGCGCTCACGCAACACGATACGTCAATATGAGAGGCAATTTAATCCCCTCATTTGAATATGCATCCTCGAGAAAGAAAAAAAAAAATAAAAAATACCCTCCCTCCCTCTCCTCCTCAACGTTTTTGAACCCCGACCAGATTTCAGGACCGTGGGGGGAGGAAATTGTTGTACATTTCCTGACAAATTGAGTTAAACGGACATTAAGTAGGGCTTTAAGAAAACAAATGGTCGTCTTTATCACAGGTGGACACTGATGGCTTAATGGGGGCCTGCGAGCTGATCGTATCACCGGCTAATGGCTTGACAGGATGCATTAAGGTTTTTGTGTAAAGAACCGGCAAGCAGGGCCAGGCAGAATGGCGAAATGCAGACCTGTCAAGTGCTGCGTGTCCCCTTTTCTTTTTCTTTTTTTTTGGTGGGGAAGCAGATGTTTGTGTATATACGGTGGACTGGCAGAGGGAGGACGGCAGCAGATGCCTGTACCGGTGCCAAGGTTCAGAATTGTACAGACGGTACATGTTCAGGGAGAGAAAGCTGCCCTCTCTCTGCCATAGGTGGCTCCCCCAGCTGAACGAATCCTGCCCCCCCCCTTCTGCTTAACCACAGCAGAGTCCGACCCCTTTTATTTATTCATCTATTTGTTGAATTATTTACTCATTCCATCGCTCGTTTGGCCGTTTAACGACCCGCCTGGAGGCACGGGAGAGATGGAGCGTTTACTTCAGGGACAGATGACCGTTCACTTCATTTATTGGGAAAATAAAAGCAAATGCTATAACACTATGGGCCTTTACAGTGTGTGCGCTAAAGAGGTGAAGAGTTTTGTTCCAGAATATGACACTTAACTGACTGAATATGATGAGCATTTGTTCAGTTCACATCATAGACATTGACTGTGGCAGGTTTCTCTTTAAAATGTCACCTATTTTTCCAACTAGGAGCTATTAAACCTCCGTTTTGGTACTTCAATATGTAAAGTTCACTCAAATTACAAAAAGACAGCGTATATTTACAATAACTAACAACTAGCAAATCAGTTTTGCCTCATGTTTTCTGCACGTAATGCACATAAATGTAATAAACCTTTTGTTGAGAGCTACTGTTGGAAACCCGTCACTCAGGCAAATATTATCCTTTGCTGTTGAGGTTCATCTCGTCTTTTAATTCTTTTGTTATTAACATCCATTGAGTGAATACACCAGAGTGTCAGAGCAATAACGGGGAACACCTCAGCCGTTTCATTATGACTCGGTGTGCATGTAAAAGGTAGCGATGCACTTCGTCGACATTGATAATCCCTCTGTGCACCTCTGCTCGCTCTCACTCGCCATTTCCCAACACGGTGGAGGATCACAGCCTCTTCTCTGACACCTCCCTGTAGTTTTGACTTGAAGAGGGAACTTTTCCTTTTTCTGCTACCCCCCCACCTCCCTCCACCTCCTCCTCCGCCTCCCCCCCTTTGCCTTCACCCCCGTGACTCCCCTTCTTTGGAAGGAGAGCTCTGCTTTGCGAAGGTACAGCTTGTTTTATTAACATCAAAAGCGCCCATGGGAGACGGCAGTGATCAAATTCCCCTCTAATTAAAATGAACCTGGGTTGAGAATGTTGCGCTGTTTAATATGTACAGAACGGTGCTGATTGCACAAAGCAGCTCCTCCTTTTGTTGGCGCGGATAATGCGGGCCCTGCCGAGACGCCGACGTGGGCGGAATGAGCGTACCTTCGGCGCATCCCTGCGATCTGGGTGATGTCCTCATCGCCGTCTGATGTGAGGCTGATGTCAAATGTGGCCGGTGAAGCCTAAGCCTCACCTCGCCTTTAATTTGGAGGGTGATTGATGGACCTGGAGGCGATATTGCGGAGCGTTCGACTCCTGTCTAGGTTGCCTCCTCCGCCCTTTACCGAGCCTCTGTTTGGCAGCCCTTCCCTCGTCCTTGCCTCCCAGGACGCCTCTAAACTTTCTCAGAGTTCAAGTTCACTTTGCACTTCCTCCTCGGCTTGTAATGCAAGCCTCGCTGTTGTATTTGCAAAAGCTGTAGGTCAAAGACGGGGCATATCATTTTCAGCACGTACATGCGTAGGTTTGGGGAACAGACAGCATATTTTAAAGGAATAACAAATACAGTATCTTTGTTTAGTCGAGCAGAGTGAGGATAAGAAATCTACAGAATGTTGATAGATGTTGTTGATCATCATCTACAACTTGGTGATGTTATGTGGGTAGCTTCTTATGGGTTACATTGGCAGAGTTTAAGATCTTGAAATCAGTTCTTGCTTGTCTTTAAAGATTATCGGCCACTCTGGCCTTCGTCGGTCTGGGTCAGGGCATTAGCAAAATGCATTAAGTGTGATATATTTCAGATGAAAACAAACTTTTAAGTCGCAGCTTGTGACAAGAATCAAAATTTGTTGACGGAATATCAAAACTCTGTTTTCTTTCTGGACGTCGCCTCTTGCTCGGGAGCGAGCGGGGGGGCTTAAGATTCAGGTTTTGGGCTCCGGTTATGACGGTGCAAGGGTTTGCAGAGAGGTGAGATGAGGGATACAAATTCAATTTAGGTGTTTCTGCCGATCAATGACAGCAATCCAACCTTGATCTCAGGTTATGAATACCTGAGCAGATGTTTCATGTAACGCATACAGATGACACGAGCGGTACAACTCTAGAGAAAGAAATCCACCTCTTGGTTCAGTCCAGCGAGTGGTGAAGTATTAATCTCTTCACTTAAATTTAGATTTGTTGCGGTCACAAGACTTTTCCAAATGCAGAGTAAAGGGCAGAGTGCGACCTTTGACACCTCCACTGCTAAACAGCTCGAGGACAAACTGCTGCAATGAACGATGGGTACCCTGAACTTAACATTTCTAACATCATCCGTTAAGATATTTGACCTCACTTGTTACGCATCATCTCGGCCTAAGCCGAATCTGAGAAATCATCTAATCATCTCACTGTTTTACAAAGATTCAACTTTTTCTGTACGCGTCAAACAAAAATGAGCGATGATGCTGGCTGATGTGGTGATCAGATCAGATACCCCACAAACACATCTAAACTGCGTGGCCTGACAGGAATACACAATTCTTCTGAAGTAGATGTTTACTTCTCTCACATCGTTTCATGAAGCTTTACATGATCGATTCGATCGAAAGCCTCAGAGGCGTCTGAGAAACACACGAACACGGTCGAGTTTCAGCTACAAAAGCTGGCCAAGAGGTACATATTTGTGTCATTTTACAGTTTTTAAAGGCAAAATCCAGCGTGCGAATTTGACTTTTTTCTTCCACTGGACAAACGTTTTACCAGCCACTCAACAGATTAGCACCAAATTATTTGAGTTTATAAGGATAATTAGTTTAAACAACCCATCAGGATTCTAACAAACTTTTAATTTTACCTCTTTTAATCCTGCATGACAGGAACTAAGCAACACCGACATCACAGATTGGATGTTTTATATTTGATTAGTAATGAGTCATAATTTCAGGTCGTGGTCTTCCTCCAGAATGGACACCCGGAGTCATTCTGGACCCAAACTCTTCATCTGCGCTCGTGAACATGTGTTAAATGTGCAGCACATAATCAGCACACAGCACCACATTCAGTCGGAGTGGATTCCTGCATGCTTGAATCAGAGGCTTTTTTTTTTTTTTTTTTTACAGCCGTCCCACCCTGCTGTCAGACTCTGGAGCAGGTAGCTTGCACTCCATTAAACAAACACTGTGGCCCCTCACTTTTATTTGACATTTTATTTGGCTGTGACAAACGAGCAGCAGTTGGATTATAACATAATTTGTCTCCTCTTTATTACCGGCACAAAGGACACCATTCATTAATTATTCTGCCGTTGCCGCTCAACACTAACTGGAAAGGTCCCTCTTTGGACAGATGGCGAGGACAATGTTATTTATATCAATCAGTCCAAAATGTTCAGCGAGGATTACTATTCCTTGGACCGCTTTGATTTATGTCTCTGCACCTCACCCCGTACCCAACCTCACCGGCTCCTGCAGGGACACTTTAATCGAATGGGAATTGAAAACAGACTTGCGAGGCAGGCAATGTGTTTCGGCGTGTTTATTTATACATCTCACTTTTCTTTTTTTTTTTCCCCCTTCCAAGACTTCTCAACTAAAGTTATTTTGCTGTTGATTCTTTTCACATGGGGGGGTTTAAGACAATGTTACAGACCACGTGGTCTGACTGTAGATCACATTCATTCAGATTTAGTATTCTTCAGTGTCTACCTGTGTGAGCAAAACAACAGTTTGCAGGTAAAGATTTGATTTCAAAGGAAAGCTACACTTCTTCAAATGTTTGAGATAAAAATGCCAAAGGACTAGTGTGTGCCAGGGCTGGCACAAGCTTTTTGGGGCCTTAAGCAAGGTGCCCACCCACACACACACATATTTAGCTAATGTGCTTAGCATTTAAAGACATTTTAAAATTACTCAAAGATTAATAAATGACCTGATAAAAGTCAAACCACACCTGTTCTGTGCAGGAATGTGCAAAGGTGAAAGGTCAAGATAGACTTTTGTTTTTGTCGTAGCGCCCACAAATCCCCAAATTTGGTCAGGAAGTCTCAAAGTTTATCTGTTTTAATCCCAAAATATCGTCTTCTACTTTCAAATCCTCCCAAAGTCACCAAATTTAGTCCCAAATTTTGTTCTAGTGCCCCTAAAAGAAGAGAGAATATGTTAAAATATGTTAAAATAGAACTCAAACGTCAAAGAGTTTACCTCCCTACTGATTCACTATCATTAGTGTCCTGGCTGTAATCGGGTTTGTTTATGACCTGTTTAATCCTGGTTCTTAAAACCAGAATAATCTTTTTGAAGGAAGGTTTCTGATCATTGTACACTATCTGTACATTAAGTGGCTGCAGTACGTGACTGCACAAGTCATTCTTAGACGCGTTTGTCAACATAAGCGCTTCCGTTTCTGACTTACCTGCATCAGACAGGTTAGATGTAAACTCAGCCTCCGTGCCGCAGTTTGTAGCAGTTAGATTAATGAATCTAAAGCTGTGTAACGTGCTCGTCGGGTACAAACAGAGACAGCCAGGTCTGCCCCTGACACCGCCTCTAACAACTCATCATTACCTTTCTTCTCTGCATGCAAACCAGTCCCAGAGCACACTCGGTAGCTGGGCGCCGCTGTTTACACGTCTGTGTGCAAAGAGAAAAAATATATTTTGTAATGAATACCATTTACGAAGTAATTAGTTTTATGCAAACTAGTGAAGATGAAAGCAAAAATCTTTATAAATTATGAATCATGTTATAACTTATCAGGGGTGCTTATCATCGAGTTAACGCACCTCCCTGTTAATTAAAAATGTTCACACAGAGTCAAAGGAGGGAGATAGTTCGCCCGGCAGACTCATCAGGTAGCTGTGTCTCAGAGAAAACCAATTCTGAAGGAAGGCTTTGTTCTTGGTGCTCGCTCTTCAAATCTCAGATCAGGGCCAGCATTCGGGCGGGCGAGAGAGGTAAACAACAATAAAGATGCAAGACCGGGAGAGAGAAAGGAAGGGAAGCAAACAGTGACAGGTTTAAAACCACTGATTTCCACTATTTCCCCTTCCTGAATCTACATTCTTCCAAACGTTTGCCCATTGACTAGAAAAATCTCCCCGGGCCCCTGATGGTCCCTGGCTCGGCACGAGGATGCCCAGGCGCTACAGCAACGCTCATAAAAACTCAATTCATCAAGACGAGCGTAATTTGCTCCGAACGGAAAGCGCCACAAAAGGGGGCGAGCTTGTCAGCGAGACAGGTGGCTGGAGATCTCGCTCTGATACTGAGCGATATGAATAATAGATTCTGCTAAATGTACGCCAGGACCCGGGCTGTAAACACAGCTGCCTCCTTTCCCTTCCAAAAGAACAGCTTGGCTGGATGAGAAGCCCGAGCGCTCTGCCTCCACCTGAGGACGGGGGGGAGGGAGGAGGGAGGGAGGGGAGGGAGGAGGAGGGGGATGGGCGATTAACTAATCAAATGCACAGGCTAAATAGGAGGCAAGGGGAGAAAGAGGAGACAGACAAAGGGAGGGGGGAGTGTAAGTCAGAAGGTTTACCCTCGCTGGTTTTGCTAAAGCACCAAGCAGCACAAAGGATGTTGATTAGTGGGAAATTGATGTCAATCTAAACATTTAAAGAACGCGCTTTCAGTTGTTATACAGTGTCATTATAGAGCACAATCCCTCCGCATAGGAGCAAAACTTCTAATACGTAGCGTAAGAGCGTTGGTTTTTTTATAGAGGGATAGAATTACAGTCTTTAATGCTTCAATAAATGAAGTGATCAATCAGAAAAACACCTTTAACAGATGGAAAAAAAGGGAGAAACATACAAAATTGAAGCATCTCTCTAACAGGCGTGACACTTTATACATTATGAACAGTGTTAGCAACAATATGGAAAGGAAAATAAAGTCCATGACACATAATGTTACGCAAATATTGAGTTTAATAAGTTAAGAAGTAAACCCAGACTCAGCTAGGAGCTTCATTCCATCAGCACAGGTGTGTGTGAAGCGCGATTCATACTTTCCTCGTCATGTTATGATATTCTTGTTATTCGGGGTTCAGTTTGAATGGATGTTGCGGGCGCTATTCGAGCCTGTAAGTCATGTCCCGTGTGTTTGTTTTTTTTCTGTTCTTACACACTTCTTGCATCCCGTTGTATCAAGCCATAGCCAAGCTTATCAAGCAAGTAAGTGGAATTTGTAGACAAGAGAGCTGGTTGGAAAGTCGGAAGTTTCAAGATCTAAAAGGCTTCTGCTACGGGAAGCATATGGAAGCATATCTCGAAATCCTGACATAGCCGCCTCTTCAGGGTATTCTTTTGGACGAACTGACTCTTTAGGGTCTGTTCTTAACTTGCAACACTGCCACAGTTTCCTTCTCTTGTCCTTGTTTTTGGGTTTTTTCGAAATCAAACCCCCTGAATAATGCAGAGGCTATGAATGGTGTTTGTTTTGGCAGGGACGTTGCGAGCTGCGGGATGAAGTCACACATTGCGAGGAACATCGTAGTGGTTTACTCATGGATGTGTTTACTCATGAATTATCACGTGCATCTCTCGCCGTTGACTCACAATGGACTACATTTCCTTTGCTGATGTAATTTTCCTGCGCCAACCACCACCACCCACTCTCTGACACTTCATCCACGGCTGCTCCTCTGCACATTTGATGACTCCCCAGATGAAATTTAGGAGGATTTTGCCCAGCCGAAGGTAATTAATTCTTCAATTAAAATGTTGTTAAACATTTTTAATGAGTAATTGGCACTGGGGAATCGGATACAAAACTATGTTTAACCAGAGACAGACAGACAACACGGATGATTCAAAGTTGGTTTCTGCAAATCTGTTCATTGACCCACTTTTTTTTCTTCCCGAGTATTTCACTGCGCAGAAATATAAATAAAAAATCAAATGTGACGTGTCTCCTGGCACAGAGGATGTGTCCTTCATCTCAGGTGACTACTGCTTCATTTGGCTGCCTCTTTTTTTTTTTTTTTCCAACGCTCCCTAATTAGGGCACGAGACGGCACACAACAACCTGAGATACAGAGCTGCAGCGAAATATGACATCACAGTGCAGGGACATCATCCACTTAACCTGATTTCACTTCAATGTGAACAAAGACAAGGACAGATAGATGGAGGAACAGAGCATGTTTCATTAATCACCAGCAAAGTGACATACAAATAAAAACATGCTTCATTTTTAACACATCCTGGGAAGAATGTGCAACGTTTGAAACGTCTAAAAAGTTCCACCTGGGTTTATATGGAGACTTATGAAAGTTTAAAGAACACTTGATATTAAAAGAACCATTACAACTCACTTAAGTTGCACATTTCAGCTCACTTAGAGTGCTTCATAAAATTTGTTACAGGAAGAAATACAAAGTAAAGCAACAAAAACCTGGTTTTATTCATATGATTTACAGACTTGATTATACTTCATTAAAGATCCCCTCCAGTCACATTTTAAGTGTAAAACACTTTAAAATTTATATTAAATTCTTCTTCGTTTGTTACTTTATTGATTCTTCTCCACAATCTATGAACTTTGCAACTGGACACGACGTCTTCTCAGAGTAAATGTTTGGCAGTTGAGGCTTCGAGTTGCATATCTGACCAATGATTGGCATCCAAACTGGTTGTGATGTCACAAAATCTCCTTAAAGGGCCAGTGTGTCAGATTTACAGAAACAGTTTTTACAGAATATGGTTAAAAACTGTTTTCATTCATTTATAATCACCTGAAAATAAGAATCATTATACTTTTGTTACTTTAGATTGACCGCTGGAGTCTGACATCTTCAACCGCATGAGGCGAGGGTGTTGCAATCAGCAACTACACTGCTACATGCTACCAAATCCAACACACTGGTCCTTTAAAATGAAAATGAAGCTGAGTGCATGATTTAGGAGGAAAACATTGACTTTGAGTTGAGAGTAACAAGAAAACTGACCAAGAAAGTTCATTTTTAGAGAAGTTCATACAAGCCATGTAAAAATACTAAAAGTAGACTACTTGATTCAAGTAATACTTTAGTACAGTAAGGTACAGCACACCAGTTGCTGAGCAAGGAAGACGCCGTCTTTGCGACTTTACTTTGCCTGACATCAGTTTTTGCCACCTTCACTAAGAAGATTGCATATCATAAAGCGAGTTTGTATCTTCGACATTCCTCCAGAAGAAGCTGCTCACCATAATGACATTCAGCTGTTCAAAACCACTAAAAACACCAAAGAAGTCTTTTTTTTTATGATGAATAAATAAGCAGAACTGCTGATGATTTAACATGACTCTTAAGCTTCCCACATGATTACACCTCATCCTCTCGCAATTAAGCTAGTATGTTAACGCCTTTATGACATTGTTTCGCACACGTAACCTCTCAGCAACTTGAGCAACTCGACTTAATCTACCTTCTGGCTTGTCTGCCTCTGCAGATGAACTCGCACATCTGTATCTAACACATCTGTATCTGTGGGAGTCCCTCTTCCTCTGCAGCAGGAGGAAGTGCATTTTGTTGCGTATTCACGAGCCGCACCGTTAGCTAATCATGAAGCTAGTTCAGGGAGCCTCAGTTCATTACAGCTCTGTACTCTGTAGGTTCCTGGCATTGTTCTCTCAATTAGAGACTTGTAAATGTGTTGCTTGCTTAATCACCCAAAAACTGGCCCCTAGGACTTCCCCCTAATGCAACCCCATTAAGAGGGGCCATCAAAACAAAAGATCTGCCTCTAATGGCAATAATCCCTCACTTCTGTCACGCCGAAGCCAAACTTGTATCTTAAATGAGCGATGATGGATGAGAGCAGGCCTCTGTGTCAAAGAGCTTTATTACTGGTGATGGATGCGCCGGGCACACCGCACACCAAACCCCTCGACCGGGGCCCATCGCCGTCAGAGCCGTCCCATCCCAAGTGTGCCTCACTTAACCCGGCGTCTCTGGAAGTCAGATGGCCGCTTGTGGCGCTGTGGGGAGGGAAGGGGGTGAGGGGAGCGGGAGGGGAGGAATAAGGGCTTATCCAAACAAGCTCATTAGCAAAATTAGCGCTCGTTTCCTGCCGATGGACCCCTGGAGCTCTCCTAAAGTTTGACTACACACTGTGGTGACTTGGACGACGGGTCTCAGGGCCCGGGAGGGGATGACGAGCAGCTGCTTTTACAAGGCAAAGACTTGAACTTGAAGCAGGTGGTGCAACTTGAACTCTCGTAACAGTTAGTTTGGGTCCATTTGTGTGTTTTTATTTGTTTCTCATGGACAGGCTTTGCCTTGTAGAACAATATCTAATCAGAGTTGATCTTTATTTAGCCTCAGTTATGATTTCCTGCTCGATTTTGCTGCCTGATACGTCTCTCTATGTTCTCCATGACCTTTAAACTTTGGTTTCCCGACTACTAGTTGCTTCTAGGAGCTGTAGCTTCCTCTGTGGTCCCACTGCACGTTCTTCTCTCTGTTACAACGGCGTCCTCTTGAGGGAACACAATCTAAAATGTAAATGTTGTCCATGTGAGCATTTTCTAAATAAAGCCACGCGGTGCACGCCGAGCTGCCGCAGCCATTAAGGTGCAGCACAAAGACACATAAACCCTCTAACGTCGTATTCCTCTTAATTATATATGGAAGCCATTATATTCCCCAGACGGCGCGGTATATTTAAAGAAACCAGAGACCTTCAAACACTTCTCCTCTCAGGGATCTCATACTTAACAGGAGATCTGCTCTTAAGGGAGCCTCCTCTGGGTACACCGGCTGGAAAGAGCCAATCACGAGCGCGGTGCCGCTCACGCTGTGCCGACGACGCCCCAACACTCAGGCTCATTACATATATTTGAAGAGCAAGGTTCGCAGTCGTACGTCTCAGCAGAGAACGGTTACCATGTTCAACATTCAGGGTGGCAGAAATTTAAATAACAGTTCGAGGTGCTAGTGACATTAATTAGAGGTACACCTGTTTGTTTAGTCACCTTTGCTGCAGATTTGTTGAGAGAGCGATGTGTTTCGGATCACCGAAGTGATTTAGCAGGTTCGTGTACCACAAAGTCAGAGCACAGAGAAACAATCTCCCCCCCTTTTCACCTCCGAAGTCAAGTCGAGAGTCGCTTCAAACGCAAACTTTGCAGGAAGACAGACACCAGAGGAAAGGTACGAAAACACTCCACACCTCAGACTGTAATTAAAGGCGTTGCAGACAGCCGCATTAGCGAGCGTTTCCAGTGACAGGTAATAAAGCAGATCGGTTAATTGCAAATGAATGCACACACCCCCGTTCCATTAGGCATAAATAATTTGGCCACTTGGGTATGTGCCTCCCAAATTACTTATTCTTTTTGTGTTTCAAATTACCTATTCTTTCTGATGTTGCCTTTAGTTGATTAGCGAGCTGTGCAGCGACTAGCCATTGGCTTTTTCCAGGTTTTCAAGCCTGTTTTCATTTTTCATAAGGTGAAGAAGTGTTTCGGATCGGGCTGCGGATTTGTTGTCGGAGCTGTTTTTGTTGCTTTTGTTTGTGCACATGCACGGGGGCAAGCCACTTTCATAACTGGCACAGATGATAATTTATGCAGTTATTCCCAACTTTTGCATTTTTTGGTGTGATTCCGTACAGGCTTTTTCTTTTCACACCTTGTACAGCTTTTGCTTGGGGATGCAGGATGAATATTAAATAACGTTGCGGTGGGCTTATTGCTTTGTTTTCATCTGGTACACACACACACACACACACACATAGTCGGTACATATAAAGTACAATTCTTCACATTCATGAAAGATTCATTGTCCTTGCATGTCTCCTAATATACATAAACATTTTCAAGACAAAAGGATCCCGTTGGTTCCATGCTGCGTGTGATCCTGGTGATCTCTGAGTTAGAGTTTATTCTTCTCTCTCATTAGAAGCCTTTTTCTGGCTGTGAGTGTTGAACTAAAAGACCTGTAAATGTAGAGCAAGATGGGTTTCCTCATACATGCATATTATCATCTAAATCCCCTATGACATAATCAATTTTTAATTTTAAACAGCCCTATTTTTGAAATTCATAGGAATTCTTCTCTCACTTATACATAAACGGCTTTAGATGTTTAATGAGTTTCATTTTCAAAACTCTGTCCTTTTCTGCAGGCAGTTTTGTGCAGATTTCATGTTGTGTTAGAGCAGCAGAAGATATGAGTTTTGTCCTCTTTTTGATTTTTTTATTATTATTTATTTTTTTTTTATCACTTGATTTCACAATGCGCAAATAACTTAAAATAACCCGCAGGCATGGCAGGGAATTCTGAAGGCTGGAACACGCTTGACCAGGCTGCACGTCAACAATGTTGCACGGTTGTTATTCAGAGATGTTAGCGGTTACACTTGGAATATGGAATAAATATGGAATTTGGACACGTTTTCGCCCCTTTGCCCGTTTTTTGAAGCCGCGTCAGCCGATCCGCGGCCAAGCGACGGATTGTCTTGGTGAGATTTCTTTGTCAACGTGTGCGACTTAAAGCTACAGAGATATAATGCTAGCCTGAGGTCGAACGCGAGTAAGAAGCATCTTTTATATCAAATAATCAAACTTAATCTTCATGCTGTTTCAACAGATTCTTGTTCATCGGCTTATGAGATGGATGGAAGTCGAATTTAATGTTCAGGACATACAGGAAGTGGGAACAATGGGTTCTTTTGTTTTAAGTTGCTGAATAAAAAGCTTAAATTTTGTTTTAGTTTGATTTTTGTGAAGTTCTTCGAGGCATCTTTAACGAAAATACAGCAGCGGTCCAATGTTAAATTGGTTGGAAATGAAAGATTTGCCACCAACTTCGTTGTGTGACGGTTGAAAATACTTTTATATTTGATCTCCTTGAATGTCTTGAAGCATCCGTCTTTGTTTGCCTTCCATATTGTAGCACCTAGTTGGAAACTTTCAGCAAAAATGCATTTGTGGACGGTATTTACAAAACCTGCACAGCTTGACTGTGTCCTGATTGGCTCTTCTCACCAATGAGTGTCTGAAATCTGTCCAGTCAGGTCAGTTTGTGTTCGTTTCTTTTTTCTTTTTGTCCTAGAAAAGTCTCCATCCAGCAGCTTCACCTGGTTTTAGTCGGGACCGGTGACTCCAGTAATGTGACAGCAGTCTCAATTTATTTAAATTCTAAACTACATTTGCAAAGTTTCTCTTATCTCAAGCAGAAAATCCGAATCTTTTAATGAAATGTCATCGTCGTAAAGCTTTCCATGCAGATTTAATTTAATTTCCTCCGAAAAATGCAGCGAGACTTTCACCAGTCAAACTCCCAGAAGGAGGTGTGATGGTGACCAGACCCCCCCCCACCCTCCACCGCCAACCCTCCCGTCCTCTCTCTCACCCCCCACTGAGCGAGCCCGCATGTCGTCCCCAGGTTGCGACAGCCCTAATTAAAATGTCCTTCCTCATTATCATCGATTGCCCCGCGCATTTTGGAAAACAACTGCAGTGCTGAGCTCTGGCAGCGGCGGCGACGGCGGCCAAATATAGACATGTGACACTGGTCTTTAGCCCCGTCAGATGGTCCCGGTCCGACATGAGAGCGAGAAAAGTGGGGCAGCAGCCGAGTCTCCCCAGTGGACGCTGGACCACAGCTCACAAAACACACACACACACACACACACACACACACAAGACCGCAGATGGCCGGTGCCCCATTCCAGGGTTCATCAGCCACAAGAAGAAAAAACACACACACACACACAAGAAAAACAAACTTCCAGTCATTAATAGTATGATTTATTCATTAACAAGTGTGTGTTGTCAAGAAAGTTTCTCATTTGTACAATCTGTGGCAATATTTCCAAGAGCTTTACTGGATGCTGTATCAGGCGCACATTTCCAATAAGACATATTTAATTATTAATGATGCTGAAATGCTCCATATAAATGAGTGTTTTTAAAAAGTTCTGCTCAGTTTTTAATCCTCAGATTTCCATCGAGGGCCAATTCTGCCGGTCGGATGAGGACGTTTGTACGTTAGAAAGTAATAAAGAGCAGATTATTAGATTATTAGATTATTCTCGGACACATAATTCTCAATTCAGATGTCCGGAAATGATTTTCACATGTGCAAATTTGTGATTACTGATTATTGATGCTTATTTTTACGTTGAAGTACAAGAATAACTTGAAAAAATGCCACTTAAAGGTACAAAATCTAAACTAAAGTGGCCTCCTGAGAACAAATAGCGTCTATAACAGCAACGATACGACTCAAACGCCCCGTAAAAACATACCATTACTTCCCTACTGTGACATATTTCCTTTTTAAACAAGTCTAAACTGATGAAATATCATTTATGCAGAGAGAAAGTTGCAGTACTTTATTTTTTTGTCACTTTGGGGCAGTGGAACAAACTGTAAACACAACATTAACATATTATCACCTTATAAAATTGATATGGCAAACATGTAAGCAAAGAATTGCCTGCAGCAGTTAACGGCGGAAATATTAACATTAATTTTGGAGCCAGTTTTTTTTTTTTTTTAAGGTCTTGAGAGAAATATCTGGCTCTTTAGCTGCTGTTTCACTCCAGCTAGTTGCTTAATTTGCCGTTTGGTGCTGCAGGGAGTTTATAAGACTCTGAGACTGAAAACACTAAAGTTCTGAACCGAAACATGAAGCTAAAAGTAGCTAAAACGCTCCATAGAGCTCAATGGAAGTCCAGTCTTTCAAATTATTTGTGTTCTTTGAGTCTTTATTCATATAAAGAACTACTAATAAGTACAGTTTTAATACTTCTTGAGTTACAATGGCCTGTAATTGACCTGAGTTTGTATCTAAGGATGGGAAAAAGGCTCGCTACTGCAACATGTTGCCATCAATCATTCATCAGCCAATGTGGGCACTGAAACACGTCAGCCAATAAATGATTCATGGGAACATATTGCCTTCCATGAACCTTTTTTTTTCCCACCTAATTTTAGATATTATTTCGAGGTCCCTGTACCGTATGTCCTATAGGGAGGCATATAACTCACTTACTGCCCCTTTAAATACCCACTGTGCATTTTTATAATCGAGGCTTCAGGCTTTACCCGCTTGACGGACAGATGGACGGACGAATGGACAGACTGAGTCAGGCAGACAGACACACAGGCATGTCAGAGGAGGCACGTTGCCGGCTGGCGAGGCAGGAGAGAGGGAGCATCTGCCGGCGGGTTTGAGGAGCAGCCATGGCTTCTGTGAATCAGGATCTCCCCTGACGCCGGTGGCGGGCCAAGAAGGGCCTCGGCGGTGCCAACGGGTCAGGGGAATCACAAATGGTTCAAAATATCATCACCTAAAAGGGTCGGAAATATTTACAATAAACCTTCGAACATACCACAACACCTGCATTTAAAATGTAGTCGAGTTGAGCACCTTCGTCGTGGTGGTTGCGGTGTTGGTCGTGCTCTTTTGTTTGTAGTCAGCTCTTCTTCTGTTTGTTCAAAACAAAGTTGACTCACGAAATGCAAACCGAAGCAGAACTTCCAAGCGTACGTACATATTTAGAACATCAAATACTTCATCATAAAGGATGAATGCGGGGTCACTAAAGGGTTACTCCACCCAAACCACAAAGAAACAAGCCGTGTGGATACTTTTAAGTTATTTATAACGATTTTGAGAGATCGTTATTAACTTATTAAAGGGTCAGTCCACCCCGGAAAAACAGATTTATTCAGTTAAGCAGATATGTTTGGCTTAGTTGCATATTTACTGTGTAATTATCTAGATATCTTATGCCACTGCCTAAACACAACGGACGTCAAATTAATTAAATTTCCAGCGATTACTGAAACAAACTGTCGAATTATCAACAGATCTCTGGCAACAGATGTCAGTATTTTTCTCACCATGACAATAATTTAGCTGAACTGACCCTTTAGTTCAGGAAAGCTCAGTATGTCGGAATATAAATCGGAGCGATTAACAGGATTTGAAAGACCAAGATTACCAGATAATTTCACCATTTTAGCATCTAAAAATTGATTTAAATCTTCATGAACTAGTCGCAACTCAAAGAGACGACCAGGTTTAGGGTTGACGTTTCTTCTAGTATTTTAATATCCGATGAATTACTGAAGAATTTTACCTTTTAAAGTGGTTTTAATTAAACATCATTATTTGATTGAATTTATCACAACTTTACAGACAGAGCTTTAGTTTTGAGGGTGAAGCGTGTAGTACGAGAAACTCTTGAAACTACAAGAGTTTTCCAACAACAGACCCACAAAGTGAGTCAGAAATCTCAGCAGGTGAAGTCTGGATCAATGACTCCATCAACCTCCAACAGATGAAATTCTGAAAAAAAAAAAAGCTTTATATTACCCCTTTTAATATGGCCTTGTGCAACGCAATGGTCACACTCTCCAAGTCCAAGTCCCACAAACCCGATTGCAAGAGCTCGCCCGAGTGCGTCTCCTCCTCCCTGCTGGTTATCTACGAAGAGCCACGGAAACCAGAGCAGGGGGGGGCTCGCCAAACACAGCCGTGGCCCATTTGACCACAGGGGAGGCCTGTCAATGGCCCAGATAGTTCTGGTAATTTCTCAGCGTTGACTCTACCGCTGCTGCTGCTGCTGTGTTTTACATATTCAGAGAGGGAATCGAATATGGCGAGGTGGGTGGGTGGTTGGGGCGACTTCCCTTTGTTCTGGCGTGTGTGTGTGTGTGTGTGTGCAGGAACGCCGGGGCAAGGGGCCGCGTTCCCCTCCGCCGATACGCCTTGAAGTCGAGAAAAAGGCATAAGGTATATATGAAATAGTGAGGGGAGCGGCAAAGGGAAGTAAACAGGATTAGCGTTATCAGCTGCACTTGCGAGGGAATGCGCGCACGAGCATGCGAGCATACTGTATATATTTGAGGACGCGAGCGCGCACAGGATTTGCAAATGAAACATGAATAAGTAAAGCAATAAAGCATTCTCTTGATACGCGGGCCTCAGTCAGAGAAATATTACTCTGCTCGGACCATGTGGGCAAATAAGTGTTTTTCTTAATCTAAGTAGTCAAGCATGATTCTGAATGCAATGATAATTGACCTAAATGCTCCTCTTCTGTGAAGGCAATGACAGCAACTCATGGCTCATAATGCCACGAAGGCGCGGGTGGCGAATATGAGGGAGGCGCCGATGCTTCAATTGCAACCAAACAGGCGATCAGTTAAAATAAAAAATAAAAAAAAAGCGCACTCGCCACTCAAAACGTCAAGAAAATGAGCGTGTGTGCGTTCCTACCCCCGCGGCGCCTTGAAGAATGAACGTGATTTTCTGAAACTTGTTTCTGCGTGTTTTCTGAATATCACATATCAGAGGGGCCGTTATTTTGAAAATCAGCCCCCCACCCCCCTCGTCCTTCCCTTCCCTTCCCTCCTTCCTCCATCCTCACCTCCCCCACAATACAAGCGGCGGATGGTGCTAATTTCAAAAACATCATCTCCTCCACGCCGAGTTCAGGAAGTTGATTTATAGACGGTGCTCGTGGAGTTAATTGCAGTGCGCGACACCAATCAGTCTTTGGGGAGATTTCTAAGGCAAGCGGGGATTAAATCGACCCCCAGCACAAACAAACAAACAAACAAACAAACATATTCATATCTCCCATATTTATTTATCAATGTTTTAGATTGCGGTCTGCCTCCAAGATTGCCCCCCTTTTTTTTCCCTGCCGAAGATTCAATAAGTTGACAGAAACATTGTCAGCGCCGGGGTGTCGCTTTATATCGGCGCTGCCAACAAATCTGTCTTTGGGAAAATGGAAATGTATGTGTTAAGCACGCCCAAGTGATGCGTCCCACCACCGCCGCCACCCTCCTCCCAGCACCCCTCCCTTGTTGGATCCTCGAGAGTTGCTCCTCCACGAAATGATCATCGTTGTGTTCGGAAGCATTCATCTTGATTATAGAGACAGAAATGCTTTGATAATGATCTGCAGGAGACGGTCGTCAGAAGTTTGTCAAAAAACACTAAATGTCAAATCCCCGGCGGTGGTATCTAACTATCTGGTGGTGTGTGTCACACACACATTTAAAAACACACACCCTCCTCCTCCTCCTCCTCCTCCTCTACCAGACTTGGCCAATGAGACGTATGCCTCTTATTGCCTCCCATGCCTCCTCACTGTATTGCACTGAGAGAGATGGAGTGGAGAGCACGCAGCTGCAGACCAACAACAGCAGCAGCAGCAATGTGTGTGTGTGTGTGTGCTTGTGTGTGTGAGGTCGTCTGGCAGCACACGTATGTTCAGGGACACAAAAACACTGCGGGAAAATGGAAACAGGATTCGGGATTTGTTGCAAAGCTGTCAGAGCTGTCTGCGTACTAAGTGGTTACGTTTGTACAATCTACGATGTTTTAACGGGGCTTATAAACCGATCGATTATCAGGTGACACGTTGATTACAGTTAACGTCTGGTCGTAGGTAAGAAGTGAAACTGTCCACGCGATTATTCAGAAGCGATTAGCTCGGATTTGTGCCTAGACGTCAGCAACCTCTCTGCAAGGGATGCTGTTGTGACGTAGGTAACTATGTGCGCTGGTGACAATGCCAAAGTAGTATGTACGGAAGCCCGCCACCCCCCAAAGGGCCTGCAGGTTTATTTCAGCGTCTGTCCACGGACTGAGTTGTCCTTCACACTGCTCTGATCTGATCTGATGCACTTTCAGTCACTCTGGGTTTGACGTCACCGTTCGATTTGAGCAACCAGAGCATCCAGACCGGGACGCATCCGATTTGAAATGATCTCTAAAAATCAGAATAAACCAAAAAACTGATTTGTCTCGTCGTTATTAATTGAGTCTTAAAAATCACTCTGCAACTTGAAATGTGAAATGCAGTTGCATTTCGTGCGAGAAAACCGCAGCGAGTTAAAGTTGAAGCAGGATGTTCATCCGTAATCTCTGACGGACGTTCACACCGGACGGTTTGACTGTTCACCTTTTTGTTTTATCTTCCTAATAACGTTTGTTTTCTCCAAAAATCCTGTTTCGGGGTTCAAACGCGACGTGACGTTAAACCCTGCCTTCTAGCTGACCTTCAATTTCAATTTCTAATTAAGGTTTTCACCTAATTAAGAGCTAAAAATACAACTTCAATTTAGTTTATGAGCCCGTGTTATTTCTCGGACAGTTCAGATGAAAAATTGTCAATAAAATGTCAAAAAAAGAGTAACCGAGGCCACAGGTTTATGTATTTATGTCTCGCGCTCTCGTGCGACTCAATCAGCTTTTGTCTGCGCACACAATCGCCCTCTCACGCGCGCACAGCTTTATAATTTAAATGTTAATGACATCACAGGTTTCACTTCTTCAGTCGCGAGCTCCAGGAAGAGTCCATCACGCTCACAAATGCCGACTGGCAGGTACTAAACGGTAAACGAGTGGAACTCCTCTTTAAAATGCTAATGAGGGCTGGAATCTGTGTGTGTGTGTGTGTGTGTTAGTGTGTGTGTGAATGAATGCACAGCCGGGCTGCCGCTGTATATGCATGAGCGCTTGTGTATGTATTTGCAGCTTCTAAATGAACTGCCAGCTTTCAATACGATTACGCTACGTGACCTTTTAGAGGCGCTGACATAATATGCAGGAGTTACTTCATTACTGAGCAACTTTTGTCAAGTGAGAGCGCAAAAAGGTGGAAAAAGAGCTCCTGATCGGAGTGTATTCTACAAAAATCTGCACTTTTTTTAGCAGATTTTCAAGTTTCATGTTGAGATTTATCTTTGTGACGCCCCTCGTGTTTGTTTTCGTCCCCGCACATGACCGGAAAGTGTTCGCACCCGCCGCCCGCCGCCTGCCGACCGCCTCTCACAGCCTCCCTGGCTTCCCAGAAAAAGCAGGCAAACATCTTGAGCGGGTACAAACGTGGACCGACCCTCCCTTTGGCTGACGTCCAAACTCCGTCTCGCGTCTTCTGGGAGAACAAGAGGAGAAATGGAACAACTGGTTTTAATGAAACAATTACAAGACACTAATTATTATGTTAATGTTTTGCTACTATCATCAGCCACCGCTAACAGCCTCCTGCACCTAGAGGTTCAGAGCCTGCCGTGTGTGTGTGTGTTTGTGTGTGTGTGTTTTTTCTTTTCAGCTAGGTGGGAAGATGGACGTTTTTCAATAGGCAGCCGTGTGTACGGCAGGAATGTGTTGAAATGTAAAAAGGGCCACAAAGCGCCGGCTGTTGTCATTGAATGTCAGGTACATTAATTCCCATAATGCTCAGCGCAAATAAATTAGCAGCAGGGTTGCCAGTGATTCAAAGCCATCAGTTTTAGTGTGTGTGTGTGTGTGTGTGGGAGGAGGACGGAGAGGAGGAGGAGGTGGCGGCAGGGAAGGGGGGCTCAGGAGACAAGCCTGGAGGCGAGGACACACACACACACGAATCACAAAACACACACACACACAGACATGCAAGCAAATAAACACATGCATCATGCAGACGCATGAACACACACATGTAAACACATGCATCACAGGCCGCACACACACACACGATAAGCAGCAGTGTTCTGCGGAGGCCATTGTTAATGCAGCAGCAGTCGAGCATGTGTTGTGCATTAAAGGATAATTCCACCTTCCTGCAGGTTGCGGCAGCAGGTAGAAGTATTTAAACACACGTAAAAGAATACAGGCGCCAATAACACTTGAATTACTGCGACGGCAGCATGTGGAGTTTCTCAAAGAACTTTACGAGGCACAAGTTGCATTTTTCTCCACGCTGGTTGAGGTTTTTTTTTTGGACGTAGGGTTGAGCGAGGAAAGAAGCGTTTCCTCCTCTTTGGCAGCCTCTTTGCATCAAAGCGAGGGGATTTTTCAGACATTATTTCCACTTTTTTTCCCATGGGTTCGCAAAATGTAGAACCACGAGATGACGGAAAATAATCATCCATTCTGATAATAATGATAATATGAGGGTTTGTGTCTTTTTTTTGCTGTTTGGTATCATTCTAAATTAAATATCTTTGGTTTGGTCGGACAAATCGCTGTTACCATTTGACACATAAAGCAAATAATTTTATCTACAAATAATAAAACAGTTGTTCCCTGCAGCTGTAAAATAAAAAAAAAGAATAAGAAAAATCAGTTTCCACAAACCAGCTTCTCATCTAGTTTCTAAAAGTGTCTGTTTCTTCAAACTTTTTTTTTTCAAAATCAGCATTAAAACTTCACGTTAATAAGAAAATAAGACTTGCGGAATGAATTTGTGGTCAAATTAACTTGATAAACTAGATAGAACATCAGGAACTTGACTCATTTCATCAAGAAGAGTCCTAAAATAATAATCACGTGAGATGATTTAGCTTTGTTCTCTGCGGGTTGTAGTCCTGATGCAGCTCATATTTTGCAGGACTCAGTCAAAGTCAAGCCAAATGTTAGAATTAAAGGGTCATAAATCATAAAACAGTTAAATAAATAGCAAATATTCTCTGTATTTAGGTAAAAAAGTAGCTCAGATTAAAGCGGGCGTCCCGGACTTTGTTTGTGGAACGACGCGTTGCTTTTCCACATGTAATTCCTCGTTGTTTTGATCAATACAAACACATTTCCAGTCGCTTATATTATACCGCGAGGCCGAAATCTCACAGACAATCAGCTCCAAAGTTCATCAGATCAAACCAAAGCTATTTATAACGCATGACTTTTAAGAGTGTCCATTATCGTCTGCTGTTTGTTGTTGGCTTTCTCAGCCAGGTCTCTCTTTGAAAGCAGATTTTTATTCTCGGTGGGACTACCTGGCTGAATGATGGGTCAATGAAAGGAGTAACAATGTCCCAGACTGTCTGCCATAAGTCAGTGAAAGAGGTGATTCATGAACAGTGGGCACTAGGTCTTGGCTCGGACTCTTTGATTGAAACCTGTTTAGCAACAACTGCTAATTTCATTACATGGTGTCAGCGCACACTGAGCGGCTCCTAAAGGGCCCGCTTTGAACTCTCAGGGCCCAAACAATGACACGGGCCAGTCAGGGGGCCTGATGGGAGTGTGACAGGTTGGTGGTGGGAGGAAAAACAAAAAAAAAGGAGGGGGACGGAGGTTTTTCATAATGCTGAAGTCTGTCAAATATTTTGATATGTCCCACACACCATGGTGCAGCTCCTCCTGGGCTTTTTGCCTTTCAGCGGGAAAACAATTGACTTTCTTCACGATCAAGTCGTTCGCCTCCCCGCCTCCAGGCAAAACCTTTCATGAGGAGCCATGGCTTGCCGTTGCAGCTGTTCTGCTGGGGTTCTTCCCATGGACACCGGGGATAAAAACTCTTTGAGGAAGCTACTTCAGTTGTGTGGCCTTGCAGGTTTCTCTTTTTTTCCCCCCTCTCATCCAAAACTTGGCTCACAAGAAACTTTTTTTCTTTGTTGGGCTGCAGTTGGATGGGTTTGATCTTTTTTTTTTTTTTTTTTTGGTCTTGATGTCGTGATGATGATTAACCAGAGCAGTGATTAGTTAAGTCGGCTCATCATCTTTACGTGTCTGCTGAGTTGACTGACAAAGCAGAGATTCTGCTGCACTGCACAAAAATACGCACTTGGGTCACTTATCATACCTTGAAACCAGATTTTTCTTGAATCAAGAGTAGAAATCAAGTTCTTCTTTGCAGTGTTTGATGCATTTTCTAGGTGGAAATCGTAACTCCATTTGTATCATATTTGATCCACAAGTTTACGAGACCTCTGAATCATCAATAAGATCAATACTTACCCGAAACACTAAGTGTAAACACTCTAACACATGTTATCCGCCCTCTAGTGGATCGTCAGTGCAAAGCAGGAAGTAGAGGTCTCGTATTTACCACTTTCAAGATGGCTGACTCTTTGTTGCTACTTATTTTTTAGTTTAAAGGGTTAAAATTTGTATTTTTACTATCTTAAGATGAACATTCGCTGAATTTAAGCAGCACCAATTAAAAACTGGAGGCGGATGAAGTAGAATTTGACACATGTATAGAGCAAGAAGTTGGCACAACAGATAAAAAGGGCTTTAAAAAGCGATATGGAGATACAATAAATAGAGCAGAGTAAAGTAGAAAAACTAATTTAACTAACAAAATGTAATTAGTAAACAGTTTGTAGTGTAATATTGTCCATAAACCAGATTTTAAACAACGCTTTCCCCATTTTAAAGCGTGATAGTGATAGATATAATAGCAGATAACATCTAGTAATGTGCTGAAAATAAAGTAACAATAAATATCTAATATCTAAAAATACAATACATCAATATTTATGATGCGCGTATGTGTTTCACTGTATTTGTGTATTATATAATGTAATTTAAATGCAGTAAATACATGTAAATGATATATATTGAAAAAATAGATGCAATATCAATAAAGAGATAAACAGCCATAAAAGCCATTTCATATGATACAGACACAAAGAAATCATACATGCACATTTAAGTTGAATACTTAAAAAAAGTTCAATAAACCCTCACTTCTGTAAGAATTTTATTTCATGTGCTGTGCTTCATGGAGGTAAAGCGAGATCACAGCTTGTTTCAAGAAAAGGACACAAAGTGAGATTTACCATCTTAAAATCCGAAAAAATAGACTAAATGACTTGGCAAGATGGACATTTTTTGCAGTGTGCACAACTTTTTACAGTGAGTGAACATCCTCTCGAGGAGAACAAGAACAGCAGACTTCCAGAACATGCACCATGAAGGTAACTTTGCAAAGTTCACTGCGGATAGAGGAGGCATATGAATATTCATGAAAAATTACCCGAGCTCACTGTGCCTGATAGCGGGCCCTTTTCTGCCGCGGTATTAGGCCTGTAAAAGAGATGAAAGGCTTGTGAACCATCCCCACTTCCTTGGCCTTATACTGGGACACAATGGCCAACCAGCCGCTCAATTAGTCTGCCATCTTAGACTGACTGTTTGACAGGTCTAGCTAATTGTTAATCCCGCCATAACTGTTGCTCAGAGTAATTAATCATGTAACAAAAGGGCTCTCAGTGAGGCAACCCCACCAGTGCGGATGTGTGTCAAACCAGAAAGCGAGAGCCGAGAGCTGAAAAAAGCAGGCAATAAAGGTTGTTCAATTTACAGCTGAGGTTGATCAACAAATATTTAATCTTCATTTGCAGCACCTTAGCGATGGCAAGCTTGGGTTGTTTTTCCCGGATGTAAACAAGGGAGTGCGTGAGATCTCCTGGCTTATGTAAATGCGGAGCCGTGTGAGCCCCACAGGAACAGGTTCCAGGGGTCAAGGACCATTCATCACGAGATGGAGTGTCATTTTCTCCACTTCATACGCAGGCAGCTGCTTAAGAGGAGGAAGAGAAAAGGAGGTATTCTTTGAGCGGGGAAAGAAAAGGCAGAGCCAAGCACAATCCAGGCTTCAGAGAGGAGATGGCGGGGAGGTGGGGGGGGTTTGAATAGGAACACAAGGTGCCACTGTGTCAGAATTCAAATGTGAGCACAACCGGTGATGTCATTCACCTCCCCAACCCCACCTCGAGTCATAAGACGAGCAGCATTCCTGGGAACGGGAAGTGGACACAAAGAGCCACCGTGTTTTGCAGCTTTGCAATACTGACTCATTTTGTTGTGACCCATAAGTGATTTTCTTTTTTTTCCCTCGGTGTGTCCAAATGATGATTAATATCTGTTTTCTATCTCTGTGCCGAACGGTCACAGCAGCAAACAAGAGCACCTCTTGTTCGGATGAAAAAGGAATTCTACGCTCCCAGGCTATGGAATCTCATAAAGGCCAAATTGGATAATATGAGGGAAAATGGACAGAGGTCATGTCTCATCTACATCTTTCTTTTTTCTTTCTTGTTTTTGAAGATTTTAAGATAGTCACGCAAGGGATTCGGTTTCTATTTAAAGGTGGGGTCGGTCATAAAGTCATACATACCCACCTTTAGGCCTTTTTCTGCGTTCCCAAGGATTCGCTAGATGTTGCTTTTGTTTAATGCTTCTTGACAATAAAAGACTAAAACTAGAAGTCAGAGCTGATGGCTCACTTCATCAAACATCATAATCACCTTGTGAAAGTCTTCCTAATTCTCCCAACGCTGCACCGAAACCTCATTTTCCCTCAATGGGTAACAACCAGCAAGCGGTTGAAGCCGAGTTATTGCTACACCAACAGAGAGAGAAACCTGATGATTTGAGCAACAAAACAAAAGCCTCCAGGGAGCCATTGGCTGTCCCGACGGTCAACCCACCTCCACTACCACTGTGCAGGACCAAAGCACAATACCACACACAAAAACCTGCAGACAATAAACAGAAACAGTAGGAATCCTTCCCTAATTTGACTTGCTCCACAGGTGGTCACCAGCTGCTTGCGAACAGGTTACTGGGGGCCCCAACGGAGGAGCGGGGATTTTCATTTTAAGTGGAACAATGGGCAACTGCTCAGGTCCCAAATCCAGGAGGTCGCTTCTTTCTCTTTCTCTGTTTTTAAAATTTTTTTATTTGGCAATGCCTGGAGGTAAGTCGCAGCTCCACGGCAGCAGACAGTGAGGTCTTTTGTCTCTATGTCTGTGCACCAAGATGGGGGCTATCAGAAATTCCCCCTGTCTTAGTTCACATGATTCATGTGAGAGCCCTGTGTGTCAGTCTGAGGGCTGTTCTTTTCTTGTCTATTCATGTCGTTCACCGGAGGGAAAGACCCGGTTACGCTGGCGGCTGGAGGTCTGCTTTTACTCATCCAACGAGACAACAAACTCTGCACAACTCCGAATTCATTTAACTCATAATTACATGCCTTTTCATACTGAATGGTGCTTCAGTCAAGCAAGAATGTTTCAACTAGGCAATGGTCATTGATTTAAAATCCTTGAAATCTCTTACATTTGCTACAGTACCTTAGCAGAAAATCCTCATTTCCAGATTCATTTTATTATTTTCTGTAACATCGACCAAGACTCCAGATCAGGAGATGAAAACTATCTTTTGTGCCAAGGCTGAAGATTCAGAGGCAGGCACATGGTCAGATTCGAGGAATGAAAGATGAATCTCAGCAGAGGATGTCTTGCAGGCAAAGAGGCTTTTCTAATAATCCCTGATCAGACTGCACTCCTGAGGCAGAAACAGACACCTGACCACCGAAATAAGTATGCAAGTAATTGACAAGATGCAATAAGGGATACGGGACAGTCTACATACAATATAGAGATAAAATGCTGGTCAATTTTAAGACTTCTCAAAGAAGATTTCAAGAAACGGTTCAATAAATCCACAGTAAAACTACACAACATTAAAGACTTTATTAAGTCTTGGAGTTAATTTAAGACATTAGACTCTACCGGCGACCACTGGGATTGCAACACCATCAGATCCTCTGGCACATGGACTAAAATGAATTTGCTCTATGCAAATCGAGGATGGTATTGTCCAAAATTGCAGGGAGAATTGTTGAATTTGTCATTGAAATAGCCTTGGAGAGAAACAGTTTTTCCTGGCACTATCAGAAACGGTGGTTGCTGGCACACAGGGTGTTCATTGGACTCCACTAATGTCCATCCTGCTCGGTTTACAACAGAGTTTCTATCTAATCAAACCACAAATCTCCGAGAAGTGAATGAAACCAGAAGCGAAATAGAAGAAGAACTGACTTCATCTGAATCTGAGTCACTTCTTTCATCTGCTAGAGTCCCACAAGAAAAACTAAATTGATGTTTCGTCACCTCGGAACCAAATTTCAAATGAAAGCAGCTGAGAACAGCTGGAGGCCAATAGCTGCACCAAAGATGCCTCAGAGTTGTATGAATTTGATGGAAACTCTTCATCAGGTTTACGAAATGGTGCAGAAAAGAAATGTCGATTTATTACCTTTTGACTGTTGGAAAGGGTTAAACTCCTCAAGTCCCACCTTTACTCGGCCAGTGGGGTTGCCCATCAATCGTGACTCCTGCTTTCATCAAACATCTAATTCCTGTGTCCTAAAGCATCATTTTAGACACATTTACACTAAATTTAGTCCAAAATATGTGTTATTTTGAGGTATTTGGGGTAAGTTTTTGGATATTTGAACAATGCTTGACCAAACAATGTGAGCTTCTACATCCCAAAAGCTCTGGAGGTTAAACAGGATGTGATTTCACCACAAACTATGAAGGAATTGTGAATTTGTTTCTGTAACCACATGAGTTCTACCTATTAATTGATGTATTTTTATTATGTTCCATCCGAGTTCATTTGAGGTTGCAGCTGATGAGCCGTGGCTGCGACGCGCTGTCCCTCGGGGTCACCTTAAAAAGCGGTCGGGCGCTCAGCTTCTGCTCTCAGTGCCCTAAAATAAAACTTTCATCTCCCTCATCATCGCATCCTGAACTTGCCCCCATGTCCCTTCATTTAAATTCACACAGCTGATGTTTGTTGTGAACAGGCGCTGTCAGAGAGGATAAAGAAAGGTTACCTGGTGGCTGAGAGCTAGACGCTCTACACTAGCAGATTTATCCACACTGATGTTTTGATGTCACCACCGGCTCCTCCAGGCGCTTTGCTGTTGTAACGAACCAAACCCCAATCAAATCTTTGAAGTAGTCATGTATGCATAAGCGCCGTCTACCTTAATGCTAAATAATTAGCAAGCGAGCGCGCGGCTCACTGGGATTGCTACCTCAGGGCTAAACTTGCTTTTCCTGCTTTGATCATTACATTAATTAAATCTGGCTCCCTTGACAGGTCGGGGGCTAAAAAACAGGTAGGTGTCATAGGCACCTCGGCGGAGACAGAAGCACCTGGTGTGTGTGAGCTCTCCAGCTGTCAGCGGCGATGCCTTAAGAGTCAGACGGCGGTGGCGTTAATTTGAACCGATGTCCCAAAAGGGGAGGGGAACAACTCAATTGTAAGACACCCTGATTCTCCGGTCTGGAGGCGGGCGAGGCTGCATCTTTGCGGCAGCTTTGGCCAGAGGAGGAAAGAAGTCATGTTGTCAGACCTCAGTGTCAGCTCGCGTCATAACCAGCGCCTGGGGGACAAATTAGAAGTGTGTTTCGAGAGATGTGTCAAAAGTGTTCTCGGTCCACATCACAGCAGAGAAATCGTGCAAAGAGAGACCCAAACCAAAGTCAAATGCCAAGGGCAGTCAGAGGAGGGACTCACCTATGATTTATTTAAATCAAAATGGCTTGAAACTATGAATAATTACACAACTGTGCATCCATGTGTAGTCTTTTAGTGTAATTATTCATGTAGGGCTTTTACAGGAGATCAACATGAGACTGTAAACATCCCCCATGGAAAAATGACCGAACTCTCAAGTCACTAATCATCGTTAATGTACAGACGCTGCATCAAAGGTCAAAGGTCACATTGATGTTGGTTTAGAAATCAATGAAGTTCATTAAGAAGATCAAATATGTGACTGTGACTTTCTGCATTTGCATATCTTTTCTATCTTACATGCATTTATTAATTCATAAGAAGAATTTTGTCCTTTGTGACTTCCATAAATGTCACAAAATAACAAAAAATGCTGCATTAGTTTCTGTTTTATGAATAACTACTACTTAAAATCACATTGAGTTCACTTGATAGAGAACTGAGGCTGAAATAAGGTTGTACTAACATCTTTAACCACAAACCAGAACAGCTTTGTTTTCCCCAAAATCAATACACGTCTCTGGAGCATATCTTTTCCCGTCTTCTATTTGATTAATGTTCAGTTCTCTTGTATTTTTATTAGAATATTTAAATTGCACATCATCACCTATGAATCAAAATACAAAGTAAATGATTGTTTTTTCCCCAAAGACACACAGAGGAGAGCGTTTTCAACCCTGAGTAGTGTATTTGGAGGCCCATTCCAGCGAGCTCCACCAAGCAGATGTTTAGGACTGCCTGACATGCAAAACCCAAACCCCTGGCAAACACAGTGTCTTTAAGACCAAACAGAGCTGAGTGGTACTACCTAATTTAATTTGACTCCAACCTGTAACCCAAAATTATATTTTTACTATTTCTTTCTTTACTTAACTTTGTTAAAGGCTAATGCAACATATTTGCGTATCCGCTTGCAACACGAAAGACACCTTTTATACAGATGTTTGGCACAGTTGAAGAGAGAAAAGGCAAAATTCTTAATATATTGTATTTCAAACAGAACAGAACACGCCCAAACTCAAAAGCTTCCTGTAAGAAAATGGACCGAACCCAACAAGGTTTTGGGTAGCAAAACTAGAATTAAAGGTGACCTAGATCACTGCAGGGCTCATCTGGAATATGGCAACTCGAGAGAGAGGACACTCTTTATAGAGATTTCACCAAATCAAACTGCTAAGTAAAATCTAGTCCATAGCCAATTAGGAGAAACATGAGACAACTGAAGGCACTTCAAAGAGGTTAAATCCTCTGTGCTCCAGCTGCAGGTGCATCAGTCCAAAAGTTGCTCTGATTAGTAATATTTCAAGTCTGGAAAAGCATAAAAACGTGTCATTTCAAAGTAAAAGTCCTTTTTCAAGAAGTGTTTATTATCTTTTAACCCTCATACTCAGTGTGAAAGTTGGACTCCCCTCCACAGAAGCTGACATAGGCTGTAGGGCAGCAAAATCTCCCCGTCCATGATGAAAATAAGGCAAATTACATTAATTTCATATGAAATCATCTAGATTGTGTTTGTTGGATCAGCTCGAAATTCAAAAAAACGACTGCTGCCTGAGCCCAGCGGCCTTTCCTCCACATCCTCATCCAGCGCCCCACACCACAGAGCGTTCAGTAGTAATTAGTGTCTTCAATATGTTTAACCATCCCACATACCTGTTTAATCAAACCATTTTCTGGGCATGTATTCAACCTTCAAAGGCAGCGTTTGAAAAGGACTCGGAAAACACAAAAGCGAGTCGTCTGTGAAGCTCCTTTTGATCTAGATCATTAACGTTTTGGAATCAGAAGTTGACATAAGGCCCGGTTTTGTTGCCGCACTCCTGGATCCGTTTCTGTGCAGTGGAAGTTGAAGATGTTTGGAAAATTGCTCCGATTATAGTGTTCATGTGCCATTTGATACCGGTTCCAAGAACAAGGGGAGCTGCAGCCAAACCAGACTACACCAATAAGAGCTGGCGGAACTGGCCGTCCTTTCATAGACCACATGGTCTCTTTACCGAGTGGACACATTTTATTATCATGGTAATCGACTTTGTAATTTCGGTGTGAACAGCCCCACCCTGCTCCGTTTACAATGGAGAGATCTCAACACCAATTAAAGCAGAGTGTCAAGGAACAATAGTTTACTAGAAAGGACAAATGAACTGTACTCTGAATATCTGAAAGGCTACAAGTTTTGTCATTGTCCATCAAAAACTTCATATTTCAGGGTAAATGTATCAATAATTGCTGCTGTTTTGTGGTAGAACAGCTCATTATGGCTTAGATAAACCCTTAGCTTTGCGGATACAACTTGTAAAACCTGTTTTCCGCCAATATACATTAGCTCAAGGTTTGGCTGTGTACATCAAAGATTAGTTCCAGTGTGGAAAAGTTGTCACAGGCGTTTCAAAGCAAGCTAATGGGAGTTCTTCATCACTCTCCAACATGAACATCAAATGACGACACAATACGTTCTTGGACTTAACGAAGACGGGAGGGGCCTCGCACACTGAAGCTCGCTCCATCTCCAAACCTTTTAAACGCGAGCCCGTCCTCATCCAACCTCTTTGAGATCGTTCCTCTCTGCAAACGGACGGACGCATCAAAACCCGAAAAGTGCTCATCATCACATCAACTGACTCTCCTGTCTATTTCTGTCTCCCTCCTCGAGCGTCGAAGAAGCAACGCCTGCTCCCACGGGCAGAGTTTCTGAAAAATCACAAGAAATTCATTTCCTCCCTGGATGGAAAATAACAAAGGCATTCCTCATGACAGGCCCCTCTTCCTGTCATCTGCAGGCCACAAGTCAACTCATCTATTAATAGCAACCCCTCCCCTCTTTTCTTCTTTATCACAACCAGACTGCAGCGTTCTCATCAGGTGATTTCATTAACAAATTACAGACGGGCAGGAAGTCTGTAAAGAGTTTGAGTAAGGTAAAACCAATAAGAGAGATATGGCAAAGTGTGGATTTTGGGAGGAAAGTGCAGTAGTATACACCATTAAATATTCAGTTTGATTACTCTTGACTCAGTAGCAGATTTCTGACCTAGTTCAGAGTAATTAGGTTTACACTGTTCAGCCACTTTAGTAAACAAGGATATTTTCCTGGTGAGATAACTTCATAGCAGCGGCTCTCGATATCTTGGCACTGAGCCTCAGCGGGGATTATCTTCGATCTGAAGAAGATACCTATCTCCTTTGTTGATATTTCTGCTTTAATAACAGCACCATGTCCCACCGGGAAAGCACAGAAAGGCCTCAGTGTACTGAGATTTTCTTCGCGTCTGCGGTGTCACTCGTACTGTACATACTGTACGTGGCTTCGTGTGATGGAGCAGGTGCTGTGTTTGCCACATTTGTCTCCATTTGAGCTCGAGAATATCGGCAAATTATGCTTTTAGTTTCCACACACCTGCTGTTTAATGCATACAGAGAAGAGCTGTTACAGTGTATATAATAACTCATCATACCCTAGGGTTTCATGGGGATATCTACTAGCTAACATGTTGTGCCCTATTCACTTGTAGTCTCATGCCAAATGTCTGAATTTGACAATACATATCCATTTTTTCAGTTTTTTCTCAGACTCTGAGCCACAAATCTCCACTTCAGTAACACTTAGATAGACCACACCTTCCAGTTTTTGAGGTATCACTGTACGAAGATTTCTTTAGCCAATACGAGATCCAACGAACACCAGCTTTTTAAAATTATGCAGAAGAACTTGCTTATTTTCAATGCTGTGAGCACTACAACAGTCATCTTAGTTGTGTTAGAGTGGGGGCAGAAATTGACATATCTCACAATAATATTGTGTTATTTGGATGAACCGATCTTAAATCCAATCAAATCAACACAAACTACGCTCTGATTGTGTCAAAACGTTCACGGATGTTAACAAGCCAAACACAGGTTTAATTATCATATCCAAATGTGAAATTAACCAAGCTTAGCGCAGTGTGTGTGTGTGTGTCTGTTATGATTCAAACTCTTGTACTGAAAATGATAAATTACAAACTCAATCTGTCTTTTACGTTGTAAAAATAATTGTCGTCTTCAGTTTACGGGGCAAAAAAGTTAACAATCCATGCATGTAGGTGTCTGTTAAATCATAGACATGCCACCGCCTCATCCTTTCCAATGTGAACACACATGAACACGGCAAAGTCTGTGCTGCGAGATGCTACAGTACATCCGTCACCCATCAGTGAGCGTATGCAAACTCTCAGGCAGTCAGACAGTCGGTCCGTCCATCACAACAGTCGATCATACACTAATATCTCGGGGCATCAGCAGCTATTCCAGAAGCAGAACTAACAAGTTAAGCCCAAACATTGGGTTTGCATGGCAGTGGGGGAGTTTATGAACGTGTGTGTATGTGAAGGGGGGGGGCATGCATACATCAAACAGAGACGGTCGGTCAATATTGGAGTATGGAGAATCAACACGCTTTTTTAAAGGAGAGGCTTATGCTCAAACATCACAGTGCCAGTTGCCGGGCCTGAGCATTTCCCGAGGCCCGGATCGCCATTTCTCATTTGTTGCATTAGCAGGAAAGACGGCATACAAATAAAAATTTCCCTGAGCAAGGGAAGTATCTTTGCATACAAAACAAGGCTGTGTGTAATTTTCAACGGGCCAAAGGGAAATGAAAGTGTACGAGGGAGGGAGGGGGAGGGAATATGCACCTCCATCAGCGGTGCAGTCGGCAAAACACATTTAGGAAATTAGCATTTTTGAAATAGTGCGTTTTAAGAGCCAAACAGTTTTCCTGATATGAGAATGAGCAATGTGAGGTTTAGAGGTTAGAGATAGACATGAAGAAGGTGGAATGGGGCACATAATGTGATTATTTGGATGGTTTTCATTTACCTCTCCGGCTTCACCTGGAGGCACTTTTCTTTCCCTGCTTTCAAAAGCTTCAATTTGACCCTTTTTTCTTCTTTTTTATCTCACCTGAACTGAATGTTTTCACGGATATTTATGAATTAAGTGAGTCTTATTAGGTGTAAATTTGAGAGCATGCACAAGCAGCTTGTGCCATTCATCATTAGGGAGAAGAATAAACGTCTCACCCAGTCATTTCTGCCCCCAAAACAGACTCTACTTTTACTCACACTTCATTTTTAGAAGCCCAGTTGAGCTTTATTGGCCATTCTCTGAAGCGCAGACACACACAAACAGCCATTCCTCTTCAAAATATTAGAGTCGGTACTGATTGCCACCACCTGCGTTATCACACGGGCTACTAAACAGATGCAGGAGAACGACTTCAGTGTAGAAATCACAGCTGAGACGTGCCGTGAAATCTGGCAAACTGCTATAAGAATCTGTTTGAGCTGCAGCACATTGAAGACATGAAAAAATATCCAGTCATTGCCCACAATGGAAGATGACAGAAGACACCTACAACCACAGCATGTGGCCTGGCCACAAAATAGTACACTGCCGGTCAAATATAGTGCAGTAGCTGCAGAGTATTTTTGGTGTCGGTGTGATGCGAACCGTCTGTTCTCAGGTTTCTTTATGGGAAGATTTCATGGTGAAAACAAGGCTCTTGTCTGTGTCAGATATGTGAATTGTGGGCCAACGGGCAACACAAGACATCAAAATTATACACTGGACAAAAGTAAAGAGTGTTTTTGTTTCTTCAAAACTTCTATTTATGCCTTTAATGAAATTTTGACAGCAAATAACTCTCTCGTACAGCAGCCTCAGTGTTCCATATCTTGATTCAGCAGCTATATTTAGTGGCTAAGGGGTCAGAATGTCAATGTATTTGACTAATATGTTTCCACATGCTCTACTAAATGTGCATGTTTTCCACGTGCAAGTACACAAAATCACACAAATCAAATGCAAAATCTTGTTAAAGTTATCTCAGACCTGTGGTTTTGTAACCTAACATGAGGGTTTGAGTGACTTGGGAAGTCACTGTTGGAAACTGTATGGAAAAATACAGGCCAGGAGATGTACGCGGGCAATTAGATCAATGAAACATATGACGTAGGAAAACTCTTATTCGGAAGAAGAGCAAAAACATCTTTTCCAGTGAGGAAGCCTTCAGAGTCGTTCTTTGCTCTTCTTTCAGTGAAGAAATGCTCCTCATTGCCGATATAATGATGTCAGCAGCATCTATGCTAAGCTATTTAGCTGCTGCCGTTGCAAACAGTCACTTAAACCGCGTCCGTAGCTCATGCCGTAGATCCTCATAGGACACCAATTGGTCTGAACAACTCACAAGATCTCACAAGTCCACCTGCTTCTTTGTCATTGTTGGGCCAGATATTGGTGTAAAGGTGACATAGGGCACAAGACATATGTGATAAAAAAACACTTACTAGAGACTTTAAACCCTTCGTCATTTACCCTACGCCTCATACGTTTTATTTATAACCAATAAGAAAGATTATCTGCTCAAAGTCTTGGTACAGAAATTTCTCGCCGTCCTTTAACAGACACGTCACTTTGGATTCAGGTGTGCGAGAAAATGAAAGAATATGAGTGACTTCTTCTGCAGATTCATGCCGATTCGGGCTTCACTGCCCGTTTGAAAGGCAACACACTGCCATCGATGAAACACTCTCCCTCCACCGCTCCCTCTTGTCATGCCAAATTGTGTTTTACAGCATCTGTTCATTATAGATGGCCGACATGATGGATATGGTCATAATATTAATGTAAGACTGACACAGCAGAGACATGAATCATGGCTGACTTTATTTCAAAGCCGGCATTTCATTGGCCCACCACTAAAAAGTGATATATAAATGTCAGCGAATGGCAGCCGTAAAGCATTATGAAGTACATTTGATGGTGCATTTTCACCGTTATCAACCCGCTGTTATTTACTAATGTGTCTTCTTCATGTGACAGCCGCTGTGGACGTCCGTGTCAGCGTCATTTGTAGATTGTGTACTTAAAGAGACTCCACCTTTTGTCTTTTTCAGGTGGTGCTCAGCTCAGCTCAGCTCAGCAGTGAGGAGATGAAAAGGTAGGACCAGGCAGGGAAAAAAAAAGGATGTTCTCATATGTAGTGTTTGGCCTTTGGGTACGGAAGTCCAGGGGTGACTTTAAATTGAAAGCATTCAATCAAATTGAAATTTCATTTCCCATATGTGTGTATGATGTACGATAAGGGGTCGTCGTGATTTTCAAACCATGAATTCGTTGGTGGTTATTTTTATTCTCCAAAACAGGTATATAAAAAATGTTTTTAAAAAATCAATAACTCAAAATTGCTGTTGTAAACAACTTAATTTGCATTTTTCTTCCATTTTTGTTATGACTTTAATTTTTATTAGAAGCTTGTCAGACAAGCTGTGCTCAACCGTGTTTATATAAAGCATAATGTTAAGATATGTGTATGGGGGCACCAGGGTGACCATGCAATCACAACCTCTTCAATGTCAATAAAAGGGAAAATATGTATTTTATATATTGGATTGTGATTCGTGAACCTTTGTCTAAAAATATGTGAAAAATAAAATAAAAAAACAGTGACACAATTTTGACGAATTGCCAACAGCAGCACATTTCCATTTAATTTATGCTAAACTAATTCAACTCAAATGCTCAGTTTAATTCAGGTTATACGTGTTATAATGTGAAGCTGCAGGTTGAATGGCGATTCAATATTTATTTCGTATGACGACTGAGCAAGCTGCATATTAAAACTTCAGCGGAGTTTCATTTGAAACTTGGCAGCAACATTGTTTTCTCAAACATGTTAATCAAAAATGAAAACTGGAGTGTCGAATGTTTATTTTCTTGTACATCATGCACACACACGGCGCATTTGTAAAATAAATTTCACTTCAATAAAATGATTCGAGCTGGCTCATGTCATTTCTGGGCTTCCGTATTGAGCTGTCAGTGGAAGGAAACGAGGCTAATGTTTGATTTAACATCAGTGTCACATCGAGTTTCTTCGTGATTGAAGATGCTCGTGTTTTGCAGATTTATAAGTTTGATTCTGTCTGTGTGTTTGGGGCTGTAGATGTCGTTTGTGACACTTTAACTTTTTATTAAACTCGTTTATTTTTCCGCTCAGCGAGGCTCGACAAGCTTAAGTCCCAATATTTGACGTAAACTTCTCAAAATCCTTGAGGCCCAGTTAAACTTCGCACCATTGCTAATATGGACAGATTCTGGTTTACATCTCTGACAAAGCAGGAAACAGCCTGCAACACCTCAAAAACGTTGTAAGCCGGCATTTAATCCTCTGAAACAGCCAAAAACAATGTGCAGTTAAACTTACAAGTTATTTTATTTTTTTAAAAACCAAAAATTATGTAATCTAAATTGTGGACAGCTGGACATTTAATTTCTCCCACACACTTCCTAAAACCGAACATGTTCAATGCTGTTTTATGTAAATAAACAGTTTAAAGGTCCCATATTGTAGAAAAGAAGATATTTTTTAAATGATTATATTGGAGGATGAGGTGCAGAGTGTCAAACACTTCATCCAGGGAGAAATTCACACATCCAGTGTTCAGAAATGTGTCTTTAAACGAGCCATCAGGACCTCTGTAAGGTTGTGATGTCACAACTATGTAGTCAAAACCTGCCACGCCCCCAGGACAGCCGACCCGCACCCGCCGTCCGGATAGGCTACAATCCGTTACCTGTGATTGGCCCGGACGTGCGTCACTCAGAAAACAGTCAGCCAATCAGAGGAGAGACAGAACGCTCTCGTTCTTGTCAGAGCTCCAGAGAGAAGCATGAGAGAGGAGATGTAACACTATATTAAAACCACAAATATATCAAATTATGGATATCATAACTTCAAATAAAACACAGGAAAAGTATAAAATAATTATTCCAGTCGATTGTTTGGCAGGAAATCTGATTTTCTCATTGTAAATTTGATGTTTTTGGGGGCCACAAAACAAGACGTTTTCTGACATTTCATAAACTAAACACTTACGTCTCTCAGCAGTAGAAATGTAGTTGCAGCCAAACCTTTAACCCTGAACAGTTTCAGTGATCTGGACTTTGTGAGATCTTCAGTGATAGTGTGGTCAAAACTTTCCACCCTTTTATATAATGACATATCTGGGAAATTACTGAGCACACCATCGACTAAATTGAAGCCATATGGATCTCAAAAATATTTGACTTTATTGGTTCGGGGAGATCTTTATCGACTGAACTATCTGCACGTACAGATAATAAAACAACAACAAACGTAAAAACTAGAGACAAAAAGCACATTTGTAAAGCAACAGTTCGAGTAAGTGCAGTGAATTAAAACCCCCTTTTTTTTTTCATTCAGCACGCCGAATGTGACTACGTCCACCTCACCCCGCGATTGGCTGCTTGTTTTATGACGCTGTGAATTGGCTGAAGGTTCATGTCAGTTAATGGCATAATCACTGCAACTTAAGTGGTCAAGTGGCCTGTTAGATATGTGTGTATATTGCGTGTGTGTGTGTGTGTGTGTGTGAACAAATTCCCATCCTGCATCACTCGCCTGGATTCCCTCTGTCGTGTTACTGACTGCGGATGAAAACAATCTTCATCGAATATTTTTCCACGACATCAAGTAATGTAAATTACGACGTGGTGTTGGTATGTAGTCTGTAATTACACATCACCCCCTCCCTCCCTCCCACCTCCTCCTCCTCCTCCTCCTCTTCCCTCCTCCTCTTCTTCATTTCGGAGCGTCAGTGGTTCTTGTGTTCAGGCCTCGATCTGCTCTTCCTCCTCCACCTTCCAGCTCTCGGCTCTGCTCAGCTCCGTGGCTGCTTCCAGCTCGTCCTGTTTGAAAGACGACTGCTGCACCCTACAGTTTAAAATCCGTCTCTCACTGTGCCTGCAACAGCCTCCAAACACTGCTCACCCTCTGTTCTTTACGCTCAAATACTGACCAATGTTGATTTTTTTTTTTTTATTAAATATCACACACAAAAGGAGGCTTCTCTGGCATCGTAGCGAGATAAAAACAGCAAAATGCAGCTTTTCTGATAAGATTTTTACTGTTTTTAGTAAACTTATAAAGCAGGAATGAATGAATAAAGAGTTCCACTGTTATTCTGTAGCTTTAAAGTGCTTCCAACTCTTAAATAATTTCACCAGTCTGGTTTCAGTGGAGAGGTTTAGTGTCCTGTGATGGTCTAAATGAAATATCAAAGGCTTTTCTCCCCTAATGAGGAGGATATTCTGGGCTAAACTGTGAATATTTTACCACGATGATCAAATTTAACAATATTTAACACTGACACAAAAAAATGGGCTAATGTTTGCATCATTTCTGCCACCTCGAGAACTCATTTATTGGTTGAAATCTAATATAGATGTTGCGCTTTTTAGTGTCAAATATCTGTGTGTTTTCTGATAAAGTATTTTTCTGTTTCAAAATTTAAATGAACGTGCACCACAACACAAACTCACAGAACATGTACGAGCAGCCACGACTGCACAGTGCTGCATGCATATTGTATGCGTAATATTTAAACAAAAGAAGCACACACAGATTATTTCATATCCTCAAATCTGACTTTAATCTACAATAAAAAAATCTACTCAAATATCAGAATTTAAGTCCTGAGAAATAATTAAAATGTTTCACAGTTTAAAATCAGGTTTGTTTTCATGCCACATAATAACTTCCTTTCTCTTTTTTTCTGCCCAATTTAATACGATAACTTTAATTTCATACTCTTGTTTAATTCCTTATTTTGGAAATATTTATTTAAAGTTGTCCATAAAAAGTCCATCTCTTGGAAAAGTCATGTTTTGCAATTTGCTGATAATTTAAATGCATAAAAATAAATTCGTCTGTCACCATCTTCATCTCTTCTCCTGTCAAACTTCTCACTTCAAAGATGGATGAACTGTATTTTTGACCATTTATCTATTAAATATCACATAATATTATATAATATAAAATCATCTTTCAGTATCGGCTACAGCTAAAATAATTATTTTGACACAGACACGCACTGATAATCAATTATTTGGGCATTAACAGTTAAAATATTGTCACATTCAGTCAAAAATATTGTTATATTTAGATTTTTTTTTTTTTTTTTTAGATATGACCCAGCACTAATTAGAGGTGATGATACATGAATGCAGCTCGTTTCAGGGTCACGACGTTTGACCTTTTGAAAAACCCGAAATGTGTCTAATTTTTTTGGTGACACACCTGAACACACACCTTATCTGAACACCGATTCTAAATGACATTGACCACAACGTAAAAACACATATTGGTCAGTGCGTCTGATCGTCCCCCTCCAACGGTGGCGGCATCAACGAGGGTTTTGGCTTGTAAATCCCACTTGAAGCAGTGGAACACCCCTGCACACACACACACACACACACAATCAGACTTTTCCTGGCAGTCTGCTCTGGACAGTATTTCCAAATCCCTAATTGTACTGTTAGACCATCAAAATGTAAATACTGGAGAAGAGGAAGAAACAGCGTTAATTACCACAAACTCCTTCAGAGAGTTTTTTTTTTTTTTCCTTTTTTTTGAGAGGAGCCATGACCTTAATAATGATCATTTCTTTTTTTTAGTTTTTTTCAACACCTTTTGTCACAACTTAGACTTGGATTTAATGTCTTTTTAAGCTGCAGGTTTTTATACAGACGTCAGGTTGAAGCGGTATTTAAATCCTAAAAAGTAAAACAGAATAAATAAACCAGTGAAACTGGGACTTGGTGTGACTTATCACAGTTGGAGCGACACGGTGGTTTTCGGCAATTGTCCGATACCCGTTGTAGTGTACTGATGATGCTGATAATCAGTATTTTTTTGCCGATATTCAGCGTATTTCAATTTGAACATTTAATCCCGAAGATGTTTTGAAGGAACAAACTTAAAATATGAACATGCCATACTTTGGAATATGTCAGAACCACCGCAGCACTGTTTAGTTATTAACAAACCGGAGGTCGTCAATCAAAAATGCCTCACCCTGTCCTTTACTGATTTTCTTTTTCTGTTAAAGATCAGATAAGTGACGTACTGAGTCCTGACAGTCTGCAGAAACTCGTGACTAAAACAGGCTTTATGAACCGGTTGATCAGTCCGCACTGTAAAAGTATGAAAATATCCAAAACGACAGCACTTCTGAGTCACTTTGTAATCTTTGTGCAGAGACATTAAAGATGAACCATCCGTCACTGCTTGTGTTTTATCTGGAAATCTGCAGAGAAAGTTATTTCCTAATCAGGTTTTTACTGCAAACAAAGTCACAACTTTAGTGCTCGAAACAAACGCTGAAAGCTGCTGCACCACCATAATTTACCCTATACATGCCAATCTGTCATATAAAATGATCTCTATATATATTTGCTGCAACACCACAAATATATCTGCATACATTCCATATCTGTAACGTCATAATATATCAAATGAACACACACATATATAAACATACTGCGTCATTAAGACTGTTTAATTCAGTGCAATCTCTATAATCCATCTATTAAAACATGTCTCACTACAATATGCTAATTAGATCATTATCATATAATATTCAAACCATGACACCAGTATATTAGTATACTGAATAATGATCCATCAGCATACATAATATACACACATATGCACAGCCTGCGTACATACATGTGTATCTCTAAACTACATACTGTAAGCAGTATATAATTCTGACATATTCATTATATACATATGTACTTAATGATAACAATGAAAGTGTCTGTGATTTGTCTGTTTTCACTCAGCAGCAGTGACGTTAATAATCCATGTTTAAACTAGTAAGAGATTAAAAAATACTCAACACACGTGACAAACTTTTAGAAAAGGAAATATCAAATTTAGCATCCTACCTGCAGTCCGGTTTACACCAGAACTGAAACTTGGACCAAAGACGGAAAGTCAGAGACCGAGCCTGAATGGAAAGTTGCCACAACCACTGCTGATACAGAAAAAACGGACAATACGGGTCACAACAAAGCTGCTTCAGATCTGCTCAAAACTGACACAACAAGTCAAATGAGGTCTTCAAAGGCAGACTGGACGGCACGAAATCTGACAAAAACCAAAATCGTTCTAAAATTTCACAAATCGATTTTTCTTTTTTTAATGAATTCAGTGCAACCATCTTTGAGACAATGAAGCAACGGTAGTAATTTCTAAAACTCGTCACACTCCTGGCTTAATAGTTACTCTCACCGTGCACAGCTTTTGTTTATGTCACTTTGTCATCTAATCCTGATGTATGAAGATAATTTGAAGGTCTGGAGGTCAAAAGTCAAATAAATTCGTGGGAAACAGCTCTGTTACACTAAACTATCACAACACCAGCTGTTTTTTCTAAGATATACAAATACAGTGACCTGCTTTGGAGCATCTATGTATACTTTTATGTCAGCTTTCACATCTCATTATCATAAGTCTAGATTTTTCCTTATTTTATCTCGAATCTGAATCTTGCTGATGCCTTTCAGGGTGAGCTTTTGGTCCTCAGGACTATTTGGAGATTGTGGGTATGTGTTGTCTTGGCTTCACACACCTTAGAAGACTTAATCTGCCAGCTTAAATAGCACAAAAAGACCAAATACAGCCTGCTTTATGAAATATTTCAACATCAGACACAACTGTCCAAGATGTACAAGAGTTGATACGGGCTTTGGGTTGTGTTTTGACACGTTTTTGTCAGAAAGTTTAAGTAACATGTGAGGGCGCAAACACAGATTTAGATACAAGGCCTCAGGCCTTTATATTCTACATCCCTGAGATGCAGATTATCTCCGAAACGTGCGCTTATTTTATCAAAAGGGACTTAATTTCAGCAATGATCTTTCATTTGTCTTCATTTTGTGTCTTAAATAGTTCCCTGAGATTACCTGTCACTTGTGTCAGCGGTTGAAGTTTTAGATTAAACCCCCCCGGGGCCCCCAAGAATATCTGATTGTGCTCACGTTTGAATTTAATCCAGCTTTAGTGTCAGAGCACTACTGTGCAAACCAAATCTACTCCAGGGAAGACGAAGAAGAAGAAGACGAAGGAAGACGAAGGGGAGGGGGGGTAAAAGTTGAGGCTCCGAGATGGAGACGCTTTGACTTGACTTTTCTCTGGCTGCCTTAAGTGAAGCCGCTTGGAGATAGACGGAGTAAATAGAAAACAGCGATTGTCGTCTCGCTCTGCCTCCCTCTCCGTAATCTGATTGGGCACGTTCCCCCGAATCGAGGGCAACGCCAAAACAAAAGATCACCAATCAGATAGAAGGGGCTCCCACTGAAGTTCTTGGCATGGTATGAATGCTTTGCCCTCTCATGTGCGCTAGTATCTAGCAGCGAGATTCCCCGTGTCGCTTTTATGTGTTAATCGTCACCGCTCAGTGAGACTATTGTGCTGTCTGCATCGCCGGGGGAGGAAACTGCAAAAAAAAAAAAAAAAAGTGGGGTGGTGGTGGTGGGGTGTTTATATGGGGAATGAATGCGAGCGGCAGAGACTGCCAGCACCGTTTCACACGAGCAGAGAATCGCCTCATCACCCCGTTGACGAAGGTCCAAAAGTGCAATGTGGTGCTCTGCCACCACAGACATCTCTAATTGGTGGGAAAGAAAATGGAGAGCAAATGAAGAGTTCATTTATACATTCAGGGTGGAAAGACAATTATCACCTGAGCTTCTTTTTTTTTTTTCGTTTTACATGACATAGACGAGCCAGCTGTTAAACGCCTTTATTTACCTGTGATCCCTGAGAAGTGCCCTTCATCACCTTTACGTCTGTGCTTTTAATCACCGCTTCAAACTTTGCATGTTTCATGGAAACTTTGAGGGTTGAAGCCGTAACAGAATCCCTTAACTTTATACCTCAAAGCACCTTTAATGTCTTTAAATCCCAAGGACGTTCAAGAGGTCCATTATAAGAAGTTCTTGTTGCGTTGACAGACCTTTTTTTTAATCACGTACAGAAGCTGTATTTTAAATTTCCAGGTTATATCCCAAAGTTGATGTAATGGTGGAGCCAAAAACAAAAACATGGTTTTGAATATTTGAATCAATGTAAGCTTCAAAACAAGCAGATAGAAAACCCAGGGTAAAACATGTAAAAATCTGTTTTTAAGCTTAAAGTGAGACTCTTTCAGACTTTAAGGACAATTTTGGGGGTAAATTAGTTGAGACGAGACTTAAAACTCTTTAAAATCTCCGTAATGACACTTTCTATCAGGTCCATCGATCATATTGTGCAGACAAGCCAAAACTTATACAGCTTTATTCAGACTCGCCAACCTTCAGACCTCGAAATTGGGAAACCAAAGCCGATGTTTGGAGGTTCAACTCCTGAAAGTGTGAGTTTCCAGCATCCTGGTGACTTTAAAGAATGAAAGTAACAAAATAAAGAAATGCAACAGCATTTTTATTTTAAATACTTTTCAAATTAACTAATATTCATCAGTTTTCAATCATTCATTTGCATGCCACAGTGCGACATGGCAGGCGTGGCTGCTTCTAATCAACTGATAAAACACGGAGCGTAGCAGGTATTAAAAAAAAACGCCTACGTGACCATTGCGCCCGTGTCCCGTGTATTTCAGCAGTTATACTCGCTGTACAGTGCCAGAAACAGGTTGTGATGATGAAAAGGGGGAGAAAAGGTGCGAAAATTTGGAAATATATGAGATATGTGACCCCGGGAGGAAACCCCGGAGAGGGCGACGAAGGACGGGAGTCTCCTGGGGAAATTGGGAGTGTTGGCAAGAGTGGCTCCATTTCAAACTGTAGCCAACATCTGAACGAATACCAAGTATGCCAGGATAAACTAAGAAATGTTGAACAGGATATCTAGAATATTTACATTTGTTGTAACGATGCCGCCATCAAAAACAGAGATCGGTGGTTAAAAATGTAAAACTTTAAGGGGAACTTTATGTCCCACGCTCTCCTTAGAGGGTTAATTCAGTGATTTAGTGTCTCTAAAGAGACATTTAAAATAAGATAAATGCTTAAAACTGAGGTCAAATGTGCAAGATTTAGTCCTAGCATGGGTCAACCCCCAAAAACACCGGATCCTACATTTCCCATAATGCAATTCCAATAGCATCTTTGCATTATCGGGCTTTTACAAGTTATTTTCTCAGACTTAATGTGGCTCCTCCAGAGCTTTATTTCTCGTGTGGCGCTCCCCATGATGGATAAAATTATCCTCGATGGAGTCTTTAATTAGCCTCAGATGTTTCTTCACATATATTATTGTAATAAATTAAAGTAGTGCTGGTTACCCTTGGCTGTAAACTTGACTTTTACTGAATTTAATTACTTTCATGCCTTATCACCTCAATGTTTTACCTCATATCACCCAGCAATCTTAACCAGGCAAGATGTACCATAACACATAGTTCCTTTTCTAAAAGACATACAAATAGTTATTAAATTATGCCAGTTCTGCTCGGACCAAAAATATAATAATCTCTGAAATAAATCTCCACAAAAATATATCTCATCTTACAGTAACACAGATGCAACACATGCTCTTCATGCTTCATGCTTTTACATTGGTTCAAATGTAAAATTATGTTGAAAAGAGACACGTTCCACTTCATATTTCTCCAAAATTCAGCTTTATGTGTTTAGTTTTTATGGAAAGTTTAACATGAAATAAAGTTTGAACAGTGCTTTGTTGCACAATATGAGATTATGATGACAGAGGTAGTGAAGAGTCAAAGAGGTTTGGAGGTTAAGGGGAATTTACAGTGTGAAGTTAAGTGATTTTGCTCCCTAGCTGCTTAAAAAAGAACAAATACGCAGAAAAGCTGCTCAGTTGCAGCTCTGCTCTGAATACTAATATCTCAGCAGTGTGTGTGTGTGTGTGTGTGTGTGTGTGTGTGTGTGTGTGTGTGGGCGTGTAAAGCAGATGCCATTCTGCTGATCTCAGTCCACATCCATCCGTCTACAACCCAAATCTTCCCGAGGGCCGCGGGGACGAGCAGCCTTTTTCCCCTCCGCAGGTCAGGTGGCGTCCAAACTGTTTCATCTCGTCTCGCAGGTCGTCCGGCGCCTGACGGAGAACATCTGCCCGCCAAAAAAATTCACAAGCTGCCACAGAAAAACGACATCGACAGTCGGTTTGTGTCTCCGCAGCCACACGGTGTCACCGACAGTGTTGAATGTTGACGCATCTGTTGTGCTGCTGAGTTTCAACAAGTTTCCATGTGATCTTTAGCGATTAGACGACAACGCGGGGTTCAGATTTGGACTCAGGTGTGGGTGGGTGGGTGCAAATGTGTAACATGCGTAATATATATTTATTTACGTGGGGCAGCAATGATAATTCCTTATAAATATCATTTTTATTTCACTTTTTTCTGAGCAAAAAGTTTGTTAGATGGCAACAAAATATATGAAGATCTTTTTAAAGAGTATGATATACTGATAACATGGAGAAAATATTAAATATAAATATTAAAATACATAAAAAACTGAATGAAATAATATTAAAAATGTGACACAATATCGGATAAAATACACACATTACAAATAAAAGATTATTTAATAAAATAAAGGTAAAAAAAATAAGAATATATGATTAGGAATTAGGAATTAAGAGGACAAAATAGAAAAATACATAAATAATTAAAAAATATATAATTAATTTAATAATAAATAATTTTTTTTCTCCATACTACTCCATACCAAAATATATATTTTTCCAAACTTTTAAAGGAAACTGATTGTTTTGTAACCAAAGAGCACTTTTAACCCCGATCCACTGTATCTGATAAACCTAACGATCATTTGGTTTTCCAGACGCGCCGTGATGTTTTAGAAATGAGCTCTTAAGAGTGCGTCCCGAAAAAACAAAAGGCAAGTTTGGAGAGAGGTTTAAAGGTTGCGTGGACGGACTTGTGTGTGGAAAGCGCAGCTCATTACGACTCGAAGCGGCAAGCGATCTCATTTGCAGACGCGAGCGCGCGGAGGGTTTAAAGGTTGCATACATTGAGCAGAAACGTGGCGAAAACCACTTGACTCTCCCGTGAAAGCACAGTCAATATTGTGCGAGGCTTTAATGGTCAAACATATGCATATTTTCTGCCCCTGCTTTGATAAAGCTCAAATGCATTCGGTACCATCTATCAAACACGGTGGAGGGAGGAGAGGGAGACGGCAGGGGGTGAGGAGGGGAGGATGGAGAACAGAAGTTAGGCTTTGCCACGGTACCGAGCAGTTATTTTATTGACGTGGGAAGACACAGGAAACGAGCTGCTTTCACTCTTGCATGTCGAGTCCTTCTGTTGGCGCGCGAATCCAAAACAATTTCAGATTTTGAGAAATACGGGGGCAGCTGGCGTTCCCACAGCCGTGCCGGAATTAGCCGTTTACGCACTGCAACCCTATCTGCTCTGCACCTGGGCGGCTAGCATGGCAGCCCTGCACCTTTGACTCGGGCACACAGGCCACGGCTACAGTGTGTGTGTGTGTGTGTGTGTGTGTGTGTGTGTCAGTGCACAAGGAAAAAGTGACTTTCTGCAACGCCTTCCTGCCTGCATGTTTGAGATTCTCTCTCTGTGAGTGTCATAACCATCAGGCACTTGTAAAAACAATTAGGAGTCACAGAGGAAGTGGTAATTCCTCGTATGACTACGTCTGCAGCTCCAGTTTGAGCTAAAGCGAGGTTTTTAAGTGTGTGAGGAACCTGAGAGCAGCTATGCACGAATGATTTGACAAAAAAATACACTTTCAAGGTCTGCTTTTTAACATTTCTCACGCTCTTCAGGCAGTAGAACTTGCATTTCATCATTTGTTCTTCTGCGTATCTATTAAAACCTCTCGATTAAGTAGACACATTTTCTGGCAGGTCAGATATATACAAGTTGTGTGTCTGTGTATTAACATGTTTGGACACCTGTTACCACGCAAATCTTCTTTTGTAGCGCTTGTTCCGAAGTCCAAAAATGACCTTTTTACCGTCTGGTTTTCGACCCTGCCGCCCACGATTTCTGGATTTTTCCAGGACGTAAACAGTCAGGGTGTGTGAACAAAGGAGAAACAAAAAAGCCAGATACATTCGTGGATATGAGGTTCAACAAGGACAGAAGAGGGAAAAAGGTGACAAAACATCTTTGAATCAGGATTTATCTTTATTATTTTAGTGTTTGTTGTGGTAGATGATTGGGCAAAGGGTTAAAAAATCACAGGTTTACTGTTAAATTTGCTCAAAAGACAATTAGAAATATACATATATTTCTGAGACAAACAGAAGAATTTATTGTTTCTCTTGTCAAACTCTCACATGTAGCCACACTGTGTTATCGCAGAGGATCCTCCCTGCCTACAGCCACACTGGAAGTCTATAAAAACCTGCAATGAATGAATGTTTAATTAGCAGGACTTCATTAGTTTGGGTTTTGGTGGAGAGATTTGGTGTCGTAAAACGCCATTTCCCAACCTGCCAAAAAAGCCAAACTTTCGCCGTGAAATCGTCCTGAATCCGCTTGTCTTGCCTTTGGACGCCTCGTACGCCTGTAAACAGCGGTGAGGAGCGAACATGTTGTCGCTCGTGTTGAACATCTGACCTGGCTGGAACCTGCGGCGAGCGGCACAGCTGAACAGGAGGCCGTCTGGATGGGAGAGGAAAAGGAGGGGAGGTGGAGGGGGAAGGAGGGAGCGGAGGGAGGCTTGGCTGTACATGCTTGGCTACTTGCCCCGGTCCCATTGACCAGACAGCTGAACTAGCGAGGGAGGAAGGGAGGGTAGAGGAGGAGGAGGAGGAGGGGGAGAAAGGAGAAAAGCAGGAAATGGATGGAGCTCCTGCTTTCTTATACGTTTACAAAATCTGCGCAGTTAACCATCATCTAACCTCCATCTTTGATGATCAGCTCAGCGCCCAGGTGTTTCTCCAGATGTGAGCTGCGACCTTCTCCTCGCCTACATTCCCCCGATCACATACCTGCTCCCACAACGTACAGACTGCTTTTGCCGTCCTCGAAACATACGGTTGCGTAAGAAAATGTGCTCCCGTAGAAGTACTACACTACCCACAATCCTAAGGGCTTACAGCAGTGTCTCTGATTGGTGGAGCTAGCTGTTATTTTTTTAAACTTTTTATGCGGCTATGGTGAGTTTTGCATACTTATGCTGTCATAACACAAATATATACACAAACTACAGCAATATAAACTATAAATTCATGAGTAATCGAGCTACGCTTGTTAGGCTAGAAGTTGTTGGAAAGGTATCATTCGCAATGGATTGTGGGATGAGTAGTTTATTTACTTATGTACACAGTCTTGTGCCAAATCACGTGTTTGATGGTCAGGATTCATCTCGTAGCTGGTTAGCTTGGTTCCAGGCGTAAAACTGGAACTATATGAGGAGTTTTCCGAAACGTTATTTGAGGGAATGAACAAGAAATAAACAAAACTGGAGCCGTCTGTCACTGAAAGTATAAAAAAAATGCCTGTAGGTTTCTGAAGAGCCATTTTGAAGCTCAAAATCTGTGGATCTGGTCGTCGCCATCTTGGTAGTCCGGCACCCACCTGTCAATCAAAGGCTACACTGTTAATCCTGCATAACTTAAGACTTAATATAATCTGAACAGGTGAGTTCTATAAAAATTCATGAATAGGGGAAATTAGCTACAGAGACCAAAACTGGTTTTTGTACCAGGCTGTAAACATGTTTATTTCTGCTGTGAAGTTGTGACATTTTAACATGGGGACTTATGGAGACTGACTCACTTCTGGAGCCAGCCTCAAGTGGACGTTTGAGGAACTGCAGTTTCAGCTTTACAGCCACAGAGGTTAACTTCCATTGAAGTTGTCTAAGAGGCAGAGATTCACACCTCTAATGTGTGTGATCGTGCTTCTGTTTGTACTTGTGTGCACATGTATGTGCATCCATGTGTACATATGGTTTAAATGTTGATATATTTGCGTTAAAATGTGCAATATTTTGTGTCTTCTCTGCCTTCACATGCAAATTTAGATGCAAAATTTTAAATTCATTAATATATGTGTATTTGTGTGTCCATGTTGTCTCCTTTACCCGCCTGCGACCGTTAGTGTGCCCGCATGTGACTGCCTTCGCCGGGGTCCCTGTGGATTGGCCCCGCCTACCTCAGGCCTGTTCCAGCCAATCAGGTGCTAATGTGTGAGAACAGGAGAGGGCTGCGCTGACAGATGGCGGGCTGACCTGGAAAACCTGCCCCCTTTTCAGGGTTCAGCAGTCGGCAGATGACAGGTATTATTTCATAACTCAAAGACTGAAGAGGGGTTGTTAATGGGACACACACACACACACACACACAGTTTTGCAGCTGAAGCATCAACTGCAAAAGTTGCAGAGTGATTTCCTGTTGGGTTTTGTTCACTTTTAGCACTTTTTTTGGCTTTATTTTGCCATTTATTCCCTTTCCTGGTCAATTAGAGGCACCAAAAATCTTTAAAAACTGCAGCTTCACTTAATTCAAACACACACAGGCATAGTCAGTGCAGGTATACACGTAATTTCACACTTAGCCATTGACACACACACACACACACATACATTTATCCGAGGCTCCAACCAGCCGTGTAACTCCGATGTCAGGGCAAATCTGTCTGGCAGAAAGTGCTTTTTGATGAAGTCGTTCATAAATTTTAATACAACATGTCAGCTAACATGATGTATAGACCGGCTTCTCATTCATATTTCAAACAGTCTGCTGTTGAGAAAAACAGCAGGAGTGGTACCTTTACTCTACCTTAAAGTGCCGAGTGGTTACGGCTGTCAGAGTCTCCAGAGTTGGAGGGCAAAGAAACGCGACAAGCATGTCTGTTAGACTTTTGAATTTTATGTACAGGGATTTTATTACAACTCGACCATGTCAGGCTGTATCATAGAGGAGAAACAGAAAAACAGTGAGCGAGCTAAAATCTCCAATAAATTAAGAAACCTGATACATATTGTCACATAATGTCTTTTAATGGAATAAATCACTTATTTGTAGTTACCAAGGTAACAGTTTTAAGAGCTAGAGAGTCATTTACATCATAATTTACACAATGCGGCCTAATGTTAGCTCGTACATGTAAACTAGTGTACTAATCTGATTAGCTAATAGTAGCTTATCATAAAGATATTGACTGTTAGCTGTGAATTACATATATTAGGCTAATAGTAGCTTATCAGAAAGATATTGACTGTTAGCTGTGAACTACATATATTAGGCTAATAGTAGCCTATTAGAAAGATATTGACTGTTAGCTGTGAACTACATATATTAGGCTAATAGTAGCTTCTACATGTTAGCTATAGTGTTCTGATCAATTGTGTTAGCAGCAAGATAAAGACAGTTATCTCCTAAATCATACAGGCTAATGCTAACATGTACTGCTAGCTAGTGTTCCAGTCGGTTATGTTAGCGGTAAGATAAAGATTGTTAGCCGCAAACGAGCAGGTTAGGCTAATGGTAGCATTGGTTAGCTCTTGCTTAAATCAGTCCTGTTTGCAGCAACATAGAGATTATTAGCTGCAAGTCACACACATCAGGTTATTGATAATATAGTTTACAGGTTAGTAGTGTATTGTCCTTTTATCACATAACCAAAAGTCTTTGTCCTTTTATCACATGATAAGACTAAAACCAAGAATGACAGCTTTCACTGTACAAAGTCACAAATATTTAGCAATTTCCAACAGCTGGGCACTAGTTTTTCACAAATATTACTTAAACAGACTCAACATTGTACGTGAGGTTGAGTTAAAATAAACTACACTGGGTTCCTGGCAATGACGTATTGACAATCTGTTGGTTGTTGATTGGTAGGTCAACTTTCTAGTGCTTCCTTTGAAAGTTTTAAATTGTTAAAAAAAAAAAAGTCCTAAGTGTCAAAAGAAGAAATAAGAGCCAGACAAAAAATATTCATTGTGCGATCCTGCTCTGAACAGCTGAGCATCATATCGAATTCCCCTTCACATAACTCTGAGTGATTCTCGCCTCGCTGAGTCGAAGGTGGCTGATATCTGATTTTCCCAACCTAAGACTCTCGCCTTGTATGAAAATGAGACACATTAACGGTCCATTAATTGATCTGAGCGCTGCTTTGAAATGTGGACCTCCCTGAGAATCAGGAATTAGGGCCAACTCTGGGGCCAATTAGGTGAGTCTTCGTGCCGTGTCTCCACCGGCTCTTCCGACGCATCTCAATCAATCCAGACCGTCCGCAGGTGAAATGCCAGGCGGAGTCGCCGCTCGCTGTTGTGAATGCTAAAGGCGGCTGGGCAGTAATGCTATTCATGTCCAAATCATGCCATGCATACAGCACAGGGGGGCAGAGGCTAATAGTCTCTCATTGGCTGGTTTTACCTTTCATGATCCTCATGATGTTCCTTACTCAGTATGTGATACCACCTTTTACCTTCCCGTTTCATCTCTGCCAATAATAGCAGCAGCGCGTCTATGAATAGCAAAGAAGAAGAGACGAGGAGGTAATTATCCCGCTGGGAGGATCTTCTCTTTGCCTCATTTTAGAGATTTGACGATGTAATGTACGAGTTATGCAATGTTTTATTGATTCCTGCAGGGGTATTTTTCTCTTTTTTCCCCGTCATGGAGAGGTCAGAAGTCTTGATCCACTTCAAACGTTGTTATATATACATAGGTAACGTATTTGGGATCAATATCAGGCTATTAGCCTCTTCTTCAGGAGAGCAGGTCAGCTATTAATGGTAGCGTTCTGAACTCTGCCCGTGTAAAGAAAGAATAAATATGTGTTAATAAATGTGTGTAAATATGAGTTTGTCAGACCAAAGAAGAAAGGCCCACCTCAGGTCAGGCAGTAATCCACGTCTAGGACTGCCAACATGGCGGCGGGCAAAAGCCATAGATTGTGAGCTTCAAAACAACGCTTCAGAAAGAAGACAGAGCTAAAACCAGGACAACAAAGCTCAACTTTATCTTTGCTAGCCCTGTATTGCATACAGGGTTACAAATAGTGCAAGAATGTGTTGTACAAACAGTGTAAGAGTGTGTGGGAGTGCGAAAAACGCTGACTGGTAGGTGTTTGAGTTGATGGCTGTCCATTGCCTTAAGAAAGGAGATCTTATTTGGAGCCCAACAGAGCAAACAATGCTGAAAGACACGTTCCTGTTCTTGGAGAAAAAAAAGGTAAAAAATGGATGCTAATGGAGAAATTCAACGACTTGAAGAGAACTCAGGTGGTTATGGAGTTGAATTTGTTCCCAAAAAGTAATTTTTAGGGCTTTTTAAGAAAAATGAAGCAATATCTTCTAAAAAAAAAAAGACAAATTATCCCACTTTTAAATGTTGCTAAACTGAAATAAATCATATTTTTGCAAAAGAAATGTAACGCTAATACAAGGACAGGCCTTGATTTTTTTAATGGTTCTAATAGTGACAATAACAAAGTATTAAAAACAAATAATACTGAAGTACATCTTTTTATATAACATAGCTCCTCATTGTGCTTGTATTAATTGTAATTATGACTCCCTGTCTGTCATATTTCTGCCATATAATCCCTGGGAGCTGACTGGCTGACCATGTGCTGTGTTCAGATGTGTCCTGCCACTCTAAACCCTGTTGTAATCCCGCGTTCAGACAGCATGAGCCTTAATTGAAATAATCCCTGCCGACGAGCGGGGCGGTGCTGCACAAACCTGCAAGCCGGAGCCAGTTTCATGATGGGTCCAGTTTAACCCACTGTGTGACTCTGACCTTTCCCTCGCTGCTCGCTGGGACCATCTGAACCCGTCCCAGTAAGGACATCTGGTCGGATACTGGGGAGGTCGTTTGATCCGCCTGGCTGGTCCCAGAGGCCTTTCAGACCCTGTCAGACTTACTGTACAAGGCTGAGTGCTGCTGGAGGGGGACATGACACCAGCACAGTTTAATATCAGTCAACTAAAGAAGGAGCTTTTTCTCATACGTCAATGCCAATAATTATACTTTCACCCATAGAGATAATAATTGAAGAATCGTGCATCCCTACATTTTAAAACCCAAATCCAAATGCGGACAAAGGGGTCACCCGCCTGTGAGAAATTAAAAACTACAGAAGTGAGCTTCTTTTTTTTTATCGCAGTTTAATGAACAAAAAAACAAGAACTAAATCCAAGTTATTAAAGTTTTTAATGCTCTCAATCTTTGCTCGAGATTTAACTTAAACGAGAATTGTTCTCCAGATAAATTAATTAACTTTAACAGGCTCCAGATCTTTTTTTCTTTTTTTCCCACTCATAATAATTTAACACATTGCTTTCATCTCTGTCTTTTATATTATAATAGTACACGTATATTTTATGTTGTTCAGAAAGCACAAACTGGGCCTGGAAAAGTGCATCCATCCAGAGAGAGTTTATTTTTTTTATGAAGAAAATATTATATAAAATGTTGTTTTCCACGAGTGCACAGGCTGTCAATCAAGTCTACTTTTTATTTTTATTTTAGGTTTCTAGCCTGTAAATTTCACTTCTAAAAACAAAAACAACACCAAGGCAGGGGCTTGAAGTTTGAGTGTTATTACCGACGTATTTTATAGTCCACAGTGGGAAAACACTTAAAAGCACTCACTAAGCTGGAGCACAAATCACTTTACAGTGTCATTAATAATAATATTAATAATAATAGTCATTAATCACAAGATGTTTCCAGTCAAACACCTCCAGGATAACAGGTTAGCAATTTCAGATCTTCATAAAATTATTCTGGACTGTTATAATAATACAGATTTTAGAAAGAAAAATAATAATCTGTTGTTTTTTCCTGCTCCATCCTGTGGCAAGAAATGAGTAAACCCTGACTAAATATAGAATCGTCCAGAAATGTCTGACACCTATAAAGAGTTAAATGAAATATTTGGTGCAGTCGGATTCAGAACAACTTCGACTTTAATATTTGACACTTTGATTCAGTGTAAATCTGAAATTTAACACGTTAAATGGATGCTAAAGTTATTTTTGTTTCATTTTCCACAGCAAAAAACCTGTCAGAAAAAAGTGTGTGGGTCTTTTCCTCAACATACTGAATATAGAAATAGTCATTAATGAGTTAATAATTTAACTTTTACCTTCACAGGTAGATTAAATTTCTCCTGTCACGTTAACTAGAGTATAAATTTCACGTATAGGTGTTAAAAAATCTTCTGCAAAGTTACTTCGTCATCCGGTATAGTGAGATATTTTGGATATTTTCAGTTCCTTCAATAGTTATCAGAGCAGCTCGTGTCATCTTCTTAAAAAATGAAGTACTTTTATTGTTATTACCAACCAGAATAAGTTTCCAATAAAGTTATTCAACCTAAAAAAAACTCATTTATATTAACAATTTTTCATTGTTAATGTTAATCTGGAAATTTTAATCTAAATTTCCAGATTAATTCATGCATAGAAGAGGCAACAGTTTGGAAAACTGCATTAGAATATTACATTTAGTAGAAATAAAAGGTCAACGCCGCGATGAAGGAGGCGCAGAGCTGCACCGAACCTCCTCTTGAATGTGAGACAAGAAGTGAAGCCAAACCTACACATTGTCTGTTTTTTAAGATTTTAAACATACCCGCTGTGTTTAAACGGCGCTGTTTATAAAGCATCACCTCTGAATTATTATCCAGCGCGTGCTCATCACTAATGAATATGTTTCTCGCTCTGTATTTAGTTATTCCGCGTCTGAATGGGTCCGTCTCTGCCTCTTTTTCCTGCCACTGTATCTAAAACAGTGCATTAACATCTGCAGCCCATTTAGTGCTGCTGACACCAGGCTAATAACAGTGTGTGTGTGTGTGTGTTAGCGCGTAGCTTAAGCACCAGCCAACAAGCACAGCTGAAAGGTGTCACCGAGGCTCCTACGCCTCCTCTAACAGTTACTGATTCAGGGGGCGCTTGTTGTTTTGTTTTTTTTCCGTCTTCTTCTTCTTCTTTTTTTTTTTTTTTGTATGTGTGTGTGTGTGCGGCCTCAAGCTGCCGGCTTTAAAGGAACATCCTTTTTTAGAAAAATGCCGCATGTGTTCGACATCCAGTCGGTTGTTGTTTCCAGCGTGGTTCAGTGGCTGTAATGGCCGAGTTATTAGAGGTAATCAAAACGCCTCAGAAGAGGTCGACGTCCGCCAACACCTGAGGGACTAGTTTCTCATATCTGGAGGTGAAAGAGGGAGTGATGGAGCTGATCGGTGCATGCAGATGGAGAGGAGGGGGTGGGCGTTAAATACAAAAAATTAATAACAAAACAGACCCCTCGCTTATTCTCCCGCTCTCTCTTTCCCTGCATTGTTATTTGTCCATTTCAAATTATTGATCTTTTACAAATATTTTTCAAGGTATCTTAATTACTCGCAAAAGAAGCGGCGCCTTGGCCGGCGGACAACACAAATAAGTTAATTTGCATTTCTGTGTTGTGAGTGTTTTGGCAGGCGCCGCGCCGGTCCAGATTGTAACCCCTATTTCTGCCTCCAAAAACCTGCCTTGGAGGAGCGTCCACGGAGGGATTAGGGATTTAGTGGGGAAGGTAAGTGTGACTACAAGCTTTGGCTCGCCATCTGCTCCCCAGCAGAGTTGAGGCCAACCTGTGCAGCCTGCAGCAAAGACCTGGGCACTGTGCTAACTCTGGTTTGAGCCAACCTGGCGCCCGCGGCCCCAATCACCAACAGTCTGCTGATTAGTTGTAAGAAGCACTCCATATGTAGCAAAGTTTTTTTTCTCTGTCTCCTTCTCTTCCTTCCTCTCCTCCTTATGTATTCTCTCGCCGCATTAAATAAATATGGATGTATGGACTTTTTTTTTTTTTTTAGCACATGGCAGATCGCCTTCGGTTGTCTGGCAGGGCGAAAACGAGCCTGTTCTCCTAGCTCTTCCTCCCTCTCACCTCTGACAGAATACCAAGCCAGGGAAGAGAAAGAAGATGAAGAAGAAGAAATCCTGGCTGTCCTCCTCTCTTCTTCTCCTTCCCTCCCTTGCTCTCGCTTGCCTGGCAGCGCCGGGAGACAGATGACAAGGGTTTGTGGCCGTCTGATCACCCCTGGGTGGGTATTTTCTAATTTATTTAACGGCAGCTTATTAAAGAAAAAAAAAAAAAACAAGAAGAAGGAGAAGAAGGAGGAAAGGATGACGAACACAAAAAGGAGGCAGGTCTCTCGCCCCGGTGGCCAGGGGAGTCAACCCAGCCAAGGAAGAACCAACGAAGAAGAAGAAGAAGAGGATGCACTGACTCCCCTGGTAGAGATACCCGAGAAGATCAAACGACACCGGAGGAGGAGGAGGAGAGAGAAAAGGAGGGAAAAAAACACAAGAAACATAATGCTCATTATTAAATTGCAGCCATTCCTGTTGCCAGGAACCTATTTCTCTGTATTAATTATTCATATTTTATTTCAGTAATCCAATACTCAGGTGAGAGCGGCTGCTCTTGATAGAACATGTAATTTCGAAGCTTAATGGCAGCCGGGCGGCCTGAGCAAGGGATTAGAAACAGAGTATAAATCACTAATGGCTGCACGAGCGTACGGCGGCTTGAATCCGTCTTGCTTTGTGTTTACTTGTGTTTTATTGCGCTACGTTGCTCGGAGGGAAACACTTTGCCATGACCTTTCTCCAGAACTTGAGAAACACAACTGCAACAGACGGGGAGGGGAGAGGAGGGGAAAAAAAGTAAAAAATCACGCTTCACAGGCAAAATAAGACAGTGTAATTTCCTGATTTGTCTAAACAGAGAGTTCATCAGCATCTTCTTTTCTGGCTGGCAATGAATATACAAAAGCGAGGAGAGAGAGAGAGCGAGCAGAGGAGGCCTGACATGTTTGCAAATGCACACATGGCCTGATTCATACAAATTATGTTTTTCAAGCAGAATAGCACCATCACTTACTTTTGATCCGATTAGCTTGATTCTCTCTTCTGCTCGTTTCCCTTCTGCTGCATGAAATTCATCTCATCTTCACCCCAACACCTCCATTTGTCTGCACGATGAAAACACTTCATGATAATAAACAATTTATGGACTTGCGTGAATTTTGGTGAAGATTATAAACATGCAGCGTTTTTTTTTTTTTTTAAAGCCCCAAGGCCATTTTTTATTTATTTATTTATTTTTTATTCTCCCACATAAATGTCTCTGTCACCCCTTCCCATCGCTCTTAGACAGGCTGACAGTGCAGGAGGCGTTCGCTCCTCCTCACCCATCCATATTCCTCTGCTGTGGACATAAACATGATCATGAGGGGGCAGACATGTTTGCATACTGTAATGTCTCTTTAAATCCAGAGACAAATGAATAGAACGCACAACTGGTTCATTATAATTATTCCTGCTCGCATTCAGTCGATTAGATTTACATCGTTGTCAGTAGAAAAATTAGGGTTAATAAGCAGAAATTAATGGTTTTATCGATGGCTAATAAATCATTTCCTGATGCTTCATATTTAGTTTAAAAGCCATTAAATGAATTGTTTGACATTTTGGATAATAAGTCGATACCAGTCTCACGTTTGTAGAGTAAATATAAAGCAAAAACCAGCAGCCGGTTAGCTTAGCTTAGCATAAAGACTGGAACACAACCCACCTATGAGCACCACTTCTTATTTGTATAATCCATGCAAGAAGTGTGATTATGACATGTTTTCAAGAGGTCAGTCTTCGAAGGTGCTTGTAGTGAAGTCAGGTTTATGCTACCTTTGGATAAAGCTAGGTTAGCTGTTTCCCTCTGCTTTCCAGGCTTTATGCTAAGCTAAGCTAACCAGCCACTGCCTCCAGCTACATATTTACAAACTTGAGAGTGGTATTGACTTACAGTGAACAATTCAGTTCATGGCTAAATACTAAATATGTAGCATCAGTATCAAGTTTGAAGCTAAGCTAAGCTAAGCTAGGCTAACTGGATGTAGCTTCATATTTACCATACAGGCATGTAAGGTATCATTCTTCTCATCATACTCTCGGCAAGAAAGCTAAACTGTCTTTTGAAGCACTAAAAAGTCACAGCAACTGTTATGCTGGATGACAAACACATTTTTTGGCAACCTCACAGTTATCTCTCATTAATGGCGTATAACTGATCACATTAATCGTTGTTAAATGAGTCACTGAGCGAAAGAGGTGAAGAAAAAAGTGTTGAAATGCCTTTTCACAAAGGCGGTGCTCCTCATCCTCATTTAACAAGCCAAGCTGGCTAAAAACACCTTCCGCCCACAGGGTGTAGTAACGTCTGTAAGTGTAAACATACTGTAAATGTGCTGTTGTATCTACTGTAAGCTTTAAGACGCGCACGTGATGAGGCGATTTCTGACATCCCGTGTTCTTCAGGGGTGGGTGGATGGGGCGGTGGAGGGAAGGTGCTGTGCAGCATTTAGCCACAGAAGAAAAAAGGCAATTAGGTCATAGAATATGCACACATCTTGCATGCTCTCTGGTCTCCCGCAATTTGGCCTAAAAAAAAAAAAAAAAAGTAAAGGTCAGCCACGTTAGTCAGATTGCGCTCGACAAATTCTAAAAAGGCTCGCTGGTCACGCCGAATGTATTCCCTGCAACATAATTAGCCCCCTCAATTCCCTGTCGTGCCAGGCTACCGGGTGTCTCAAAAGCCCCACCCCTTCCCCCAAAATGCCTTTCACCTCTGCTTGCTCTCCCCCCCCCCTACTCTCCCTCTGTTTCCCTTCCCTTCCTCTCCCCTCTCACCGCTCTATCACACATTGTTGCTACCCTAAACTTGCTGCAGATGCGGTCGGCTGATGCATAAATTAGTCATCAACATTAGCATTAGCCGGCGCGTGGCACCCGGTGCCAACTGCTCTCCGAACGGCCATAAAAGGTCATGTTTTGATGAGTGAATGCCACACAGGCACCTTGGCTCCCCGGAGGAGGGTTCCCCAGGTGCACGTGAAAGGTTAAAAATTACCTACCCGCCACCGCCTGTCTCTGGCGAAGGAAATAATTAGGGGGTTTTTAGGGAGCGGCAGAATGCCTCGCTGTCAGATGACAGAGCGTTACCTAATGGTCGTATCTGGGGAAGAGTCAACCGGCCTGTCATTCTCTTGACAGGACAAATGAGCATAATGGTGGCAGGGAAATGGGCGCCTGTTCCCCCCTTTTTTTTTCCAGCCAGGGAAGTGGGGAGGAGGTGGTGGAGGAGGAGGAGGAGGAGGGTAAAATGGCAGCGCCTGAGCAGAATAACACAAGGACGTTAACCTTTTACATAAATCTGTTAACACGTGTATGAGTGCTGTTTAAAAGTGAGGCTTGATGCTCTCCTCCTCCTCCGAGGTGGCCTGAGCCTGTCGGAGTTTGAATTTGTTATCATATATTTTCTCTGTACTGCTGCAACAAACTGGATTTGCATCATATAAAGTTGCATGCATGCATACATGAACATGTAGTAAATACTTTTATCATCTAGTGTTGAGTGGAGTGAAGAAAAATACACGTTTTTTTGTGCTTTTTAAGGTGTTTTTCAAGCTCAACACTTCCTGTAGATCCTTCGTATTAAAAGCCTTTTCACAAGGACAAATAATTACAGCTTTTATTTTGAAGAAATTTTAGGAAGTGTTGAGCCTGGTGTCAACCTGGTTGGATCCGGTCCACCCTCCGAAGCAGAAGGTGGCGCTAGTGCGCCTCATGTTTGTGAAGAAGAGGAGGAGGAGGAAGTAGCTCAGATTAATTAGGCAATCAAAGAAGTTTGGATTTTATTGCTACTGTTTTTTAGCAGTTTTTGGATGAACCACACACACACTCACACACAATGATGGTAAGTAACACCTTTCCATCTGCCATCTCTGTTCAAACATTTCCACTAATCTGTTGCTGAACAAACCAGGAGGTGTGTGTGCGCCTCAGATGAGGTAAACAAGGAGCACCTGTGCACACACCCCGCTCAGCAGAGGGGTGAGACCTGTGAGACGGGCTGATGAAGAGGTGAAAGCGGTGGAGCGTAAATACAGAAACAAGCTCGGTTTTCCTCCTTTTTATTTATTATTTTTTTGTCTAAAAATGTTTGCAACAGAGGAAGGAGAGGATTAATGAGGTGTTTAAGGTTCTCCTGCTGTTTGTAAGTAACAACTCATGTTCATAAAAACAAGGTGGCCACTGCTTCAAGACAACTTTTACAGACTTGAATCAGAAGATTGTCTGCTGTGTTTTTGTTTGTGATATACACTCGTATATACATTGAAACATGCGGTACAAAAGCTAATTTGCTGTTATTGTTAAGGTAGTATGATTAGTTAAATTAAGGTGTTTATACAGCCAGCAAGTGCAGGTTGAATCCCTGAGTGTAGTGCATGAACCCTGCCTGGGTTAGGGTCTTAAATTCCCCAGAGCAAGGCACTAACACAGCCCGGGTTAAGAGGCTCATTTCTGAGGTTACTGGTTCAATTCTCTAGAGCAGTGTTTCTCAGTCCTGGTCCTCAGGGACCACTGCCCTGCATGTTTGAGATGTTTCCTCCTCCACCACACCTGATTCAAATGAGTGGCTCGTTATCAGGCCACTGCAGAGCATGATGACGAGCTGATCATCTGAATCAGCAAGGCGCTACCAGAGTTACTCTTCTGGGTGTATTTATGTATGTTTTGTCCTGTTGTCACAGAGTCCTGACTGGAGGAGCTGCAGGTGCTTCACATCCACTTTGACCAGATATCAGCCGAGCTGTCGGACGCTGCTCAGGTAAGACTCGACTCTCTGCTGTCTCCTTTTAGTGTGTGTTCTGTCACAGTCCAGTTGTCTGTCTGAGCTCCTGCAGGTACAGTCGTGTCTTGTTTATTGACGGTTTTTATCTGCTAAAAACGACTTTTTGGACGTAGATTTGAGATTTTCTTTCTAAGTAATTTAAGAAAATTCACTTAAAGTTACAGTTTTAGGGTTACAGCCTAGCGTGAGATTTATATTCTTAAATTAGAACTCAAACTTGCACCTTTTTAACTAATAAACTATGCCTGTTATTCATAAAGTGAGCAGCTGCAGTGCAAACCTCCATACCTGCAGTACTCTGGAACCGCCAGCAGGGTGTTCGCCTCAAATGGGTGTAAAAATAAAACAATTTCCACGTCGAGTTAAGGTTAATTTCAAGTTAAGAGCACAGGATGATTTCCCGGTGTGTGTCAGAGCTCAGGTGGGTCTGCTCAGCTGTGTTGGTTTCATCTCATCTAAACTCCTGTCAGCTTCACACCTCTGATCAGCCTCAGAGGTTTTTGAGGCTCAGAGGTGCAGTTTAACTCTGTGCTGCAGTGCAGTTTAATTCTTCCTGTGCCACATCCTGCATGCTAACAGAGGGGTTATTAACATAACAAACTTAAATGCCCTATATAAATAATATGTTCGCAGAAATGCAAACCGGCTCAGCTGACGCTGTTTAGGCAGCGCCTCCAACATCTGTTTATGAGCACTTTGCCTAATGATATCATCCGATATCATTAACTGTGGCAGTGTGCGCCGCAGCAGCAGGTGCAGCTGTTTATGCCCCCCAACACCTCCCTAACACGCACATATACACACACACACACACACACTCTTGAAGAGAAAAGACTTTCACAGTCTCCTCCAGCACCAGCACCAACCCTTCCCTCCCTTCCACCCCGCGAATCGCCAAACCGCTCATTAGGACAATTTTCCTCAACAAAAAAAGCGGCCCCTATGATTTCAATCTGTATATCACCTGTAATTGTAGTTTTTAGTGAGAGCCTGATTCCATACATTTAGCGGGAGTAAACTGCGACTGCGGGTGCGAGCGCTGAAAGCACGCCTCTCGCTGCGGCCCGCCAGCTGCAGAGGCTGTTTTTAGATGGCAGCCGCTTTCCGCGGGGAGGCTCTCATAGGCCTTTCCGTGAGTGTGTTTTCTAGGGGGAGGTGGAGGCGGCGCTTGGCGAGCCCCTGCTTTGTTTCCTGACTTGGTTTGCTCTGTTTAGATGCTGGAAATTATAGAAAATTATTGAAATTATTATTTCTGGCAGCAACACTGAGGCCTCTTTCCTCTTCCTGACCGGAAGGCCACGCTCGGGGTCTTCACAGGTTCTCCGGAGCCGGATTTGATCGTACGCTGCTGTAATTAGTCAGATGGTCGATTCAAATGTTGTGCGACACAGAGCTATCTGTTGCATTAGCACTGTACTCGAGGCGGTTACGGTATTTATAAATCCAAAACAAACAATGCATATGGCAAAATGTTATCTGGCTCCGATTTTAGTTTGATTTCAGAGAAGGAGGGAAAATAAGAACTGTCAGCGCTCTGTTATTGAATTTTTTTGCGCAAAAATAAAGGACTGTAGTAGCAGCAGCGGCTTTTCATGTTTTATCAAATGTCATGAATCCAGTCCAGTCCAGTTCTCTTACCACAGGTCTCAGATCTGGTGTTTATGTCTTCATACCTGAGTGGATCCGAGTGGATTTGTTACTAGCTCTGATCAGGTCGTACATCAGGTGGAAGCTTGTTAATGGTGGAGCATCAGTCTGTTGTTGTGTGTTGGCATTCTCTCGCTATGTGGATGTTTGAGAGTCCCTAAATCGATGCGCGTTGGGTTCATGTAGTTCTCCAAGAGTTCAGGTGTTTCACATTTGTAAAAAAATGTACAGCCATTGACTTCTGTTCATCTCTGCATGACATGAAATCAACTTGCAGATTCTCGAAAGTCACAAGTCAGTTTGTGTTTGAGCTCCGCAAAGATGCAGCGATCTTAAAATGCAAGAAGGCTGCTGCTTAACGATTTTGAATGAATGAATGGAAATCAACGGCTGCCATGAAGGTTACTGGCAATATCAAATATACATGTTTTATAGGAAATCTGGTGTCTGCTCTGACAGTTACAACAAGAGAATTTAATCCTTTAAACACCAGAGTGATCTTTATGCTCCTGATATTAATTCTAGATCTATGGGACTTTAAGGTGTGTATGTATAGATTATACAGTAATCTAGAGGCATAGTGCTGTTTCTACTTGCTGTAAAGACTTTAAAAAACATTTTATTGAACGCTTTGGGACCAGAACTTATTATTTATATGTAATGATGACTAATTTCATGTTTGCAGACATGATTTAAGTCACTTTTTGATACTTTTTAAACTGTAAATCTCACCGTCCGTCTCGAGCGTTTCTCCCGCAAATCTGAAATTTCTCGCTCTGACAGTTCTACCCACAGTCGAGCATGTTGGCACCCAGAGGAGGAGTTTTATTTGCAGGCAAAGACCCCGACACTGAACCCGCTCTGAGCGTTGAGGCCCAGCGGGGAATACACACCGACCACACACACACACACACAACCTCAACTCTACACTTGTTAATGCTGTAGTAGCCGCTTACATGCACGCACAAAAACACACAAACGACAGATCAAATATATCCGAACGTGAGAAAACACATGTGCACAACACGCACACACACACTCCTCCTCCTTCCAGCTGTTCTCTAAATGTTGATTACACAAGACACCAGGGGGAGCCGCCTCCTCCTCCTCCCTCCTCCCTCCTTCCTCCTCCTCAATCCGGTAGCCGGGCGATTTCCCCCCACAAGGAGGCCGAGCGGGACTGGCTGACCCGAGGTGCTCGGTGACCCGGGGTTGGGGGTCCAGAGAGAGGGCCGCGGCCCCGGGGCCTCTTGGCTGGGCTCTTGTTCCCCTTTCCCCAGCACATCTCAGGATGGGAGACATGGGCAGAGACAGCAACGGCCCGGGGACAACTGGCCAAGGAGCAGAACACGAAAATAATAATAATTTTAAAAAAAAATCGAGATCGTCGAGACGCTCGGGTAACTTTGTGTCAAGTGAAACGCAGACGGGGATTAAAAGTGAGATTTTTTTTATTTTTTTATCTGACGTTGGAGGCTCTTATCCAGCAGGAGGATAAGATTAAAGTGCACGAGGCAACATGTTTAGATGAGAACACAATCAGTCTGAATCAGCAAGTGGAGACTCACTTTTTTGGCACAAAGTTAGCCGCAACCTTATCATCAACGTCATTTGGACACATAAGAATACGTGTTTTCTGGTTGCCGTTGAAACCTTGAAGATCCATCCGTCGGTTTCATTGTTTAACATTATTCAGAGGGCGAGTTGTGCTTCCTGCTTTATAATAGCCGATGCTGCACGAGCATTAGTTTCAATGATCAAGACCAGACATGGGCGAGCTAAAAACTACTGTTTTTGTATCGTGTTCGAGGAGACTAAAATGTTAGCGACGGGGCTATCGGATGTCCCCATAAAGAGAAAATAGAGGTGTTATGATGCGGGTCAGGGTGTTTTTTTTAAGTGCTGCACCCACCCAACTCATTACGACAGCCAATCCGCACCACCCGACCCACAAATATAAAAATATACTGTTAATCAACAACCTGATCCGTCCACAAACTGCCGACTTTACACATAACAGCAGCACAGTTGTCAGGACCTGGCTCTCTTTTCTTTTCCTTCCCGCCCACAGTACGACAGTAAGTGAGAAGATCTCTGCTAAATCAACAGACAAATTGTTCTGCGCGTGTTCTTTATTTTTTTTTTTGTTGCATCTCTTTTCCTCCCTCACACATATACACTCAAACACCGAAGAGAAAAAGCGAAAACATTTTTGACTAAAAGCAAAATGTAAAAACTTTTCCTCGACCGAAACTATGAAAGATAAAAATGGGACAAACTAATAAGATGAATCTAATATCTGCCAAAATGTACATGGCTGCTAACAAGCATTGATGGACGTTAACTTGGGAGTCTTGTTTAAATGCGTTACGATATGTTAACACATTCGTCCACTAGGTGTGACCTCTTTTTGCCCCAATCACACCGCTGGGGGGTTCAACGTGTCTTTTAATGGTCCAGTGTGTCAGATTTATTTCCAGAATATGGCAGAACTATGTCTTCATTAGTGTATGATCACATAAAAATAGGAATTGTTGTGTTTTTGTTAGCGTAGAATGAGACTTTTTATACCTACAGACACAGTGCAGCCTCTTCTGTGGAGTCTGCCATGTTGAACTAGAATAATGGAGCCCTTTGCTTATTTTTGTAGGACAGCGGCTGATGTGAGGGTTCAGATTAACATGGACTGAAGATAAATCTATATTGTTGCATGTAAACATGTCAAGTTCTTGTAATGGTAATCTGATTTCTTAATTAAAGCAATTAACACAAACAATTAAAGGTCCTCAGAATGAGCGTTTTTATATCCACAGGTCCCCACAGTGCCGCCATGTTTCGACAGCAGCTCTTTGGAAGGGCACGGTGAGGTGTGGTGTATTCAGTTGGATGCCATATAAGCAGCCTTACCGCTAGATGCCACTAAATCTCACACACTGGATCTTTTAATATTTCGGAGTGCTGAGGTCGATCGGAGCAGAGATCCGACAGAAACCGTCTGTTCAGTTTCTGAGCCGGTGTAGTGCGTCGTTTCTATCGGACGTGGCTTCAAATTTAGTGATTTAATGAAACGCACAGCGACACTGAACGACTTTAGCTTCTTAATTCCAATAAAATTTGTAAATTCAGCTCTTTGCCGGAGCAAATACACAATTAGAACATTGACATAAAATCTGAATCTGAATGAAAAATATGAAAATGTTGGTGAAAGCAAGTAGTTTTTAAATTGATATGGCAGACTTTTAATGACTTTTGCCTTTTTATATACTTTTAAGAATGTAGTTGTATAAACGGTTGACCATAGAAACCTATGATAAAGAGTACAAGTCTGTGTGGGATGTCAGACTGGTCTAATTAGTAGCTGACAACTTTGTTTAGCGACTGAACATGTTTTGTAACTTCCCATGTCTCACTCCAGCACCCCGACAATGACTTTAACTTCTTGAAGAGATCATACAGCAAAGAGAAGTGCATCTTTTAAGTGTGACGTTTGGTTGTTTAGTGTCTTCTGCCAACTCCTCAGTTTTTAAAGACATCCTCATCTCTGTATGTAAAGTTGCGCAGTGAAACATCATGGCACGATGGCACGGAGGACCTTAATTCTCACTTCACAAATCTCCTAATGGGGGAAACTAAAGAGATCTCTGTGCTTTAACACCCTTAGGCATGAGACAGTGGAGCTAACGTTCAACTTAATGATCGACCCAGCGCTGTTGTCAGAGAGCAAGCAGGGGAAAAAAAAGAAAAAGTGAGACGTCGGAGTGCAGAGAGGAGGTTTTTGTTGATTCCTCTCTAATTCAGCTGAGAGTCTGTAATGCTGCTTCTAAAGCCGATAATGTTTTTTAAGCACGTTATTGTTGTGAAACTGAACTTCTGCTTGTTTAAGACTGGACTGTGGATAATTGCATTTCAAAAAGAAGGTGAAACGGGTGAAGAAAGAGACTACAGATGCAAAACATCACATTTTCTTTTTATATATATATATATATATATATATATATATATATATATATATATATATATATATATATATATATATATATATATATATATATATATATATATATATATCAACAAGGTTTTAAAGCATTTTATGCCTGAAGTAGACAACATGACATTTATGTCTTTCCTGATTGTCATCTGGTCAAATTAGGTGATAGCGGCGCTTTCACGTCTGTCATGTCTGATGTTGAACTCGTCGTACGCGATGTGTGAGATGTGCAAAGGTAAAAAACGAGGCAAGAGAACATAAAATTTGACGTGTTTGAGGATATTTCTGTCAGTATTGGGCTGAAAAATCCAGCATGAGTCAGTGGTAGAAAGCAGCAAATAAGTACTCAATTATTTGTACTGCACTATCTCAGATGCACATATTGTACTCCTAACATCTTTAGTTTCAGATTCTTTTGCATGAAAACCACGATGACTTTTGATTCAATATGCATTTCCAAAGATGAAACCAATGTTTGCAAAAACTTTTTTGGCTCGTGGCCCATTTCAAAAAAAGCATCGTCTAGTTTTCTCACTTTTCGATGAGACATTTCCCCTTTGAAACCTTTCAGATAGTTTAATTTAAACACTTTTAGGTCTGTAGATGGCAAAAAAACAACATATCAGATTAAAGAAAAGCCTAAAACATGAATAGAAATGTCAGTTTGGGAACCAGCAGACTAAACTATCTCACTACATACCACCTTGACCAGCTACAGAAGATTTGGCTGTACTTTAAGTACATTTCGAATACTTCTGAACTGAATGTTGGACTTGTACATGGTTGTATTGGTACCTGTAAAGGATCCTAGTACTTCTTGCACCACTGCCTGATATTAAAGTGGCTGTATTAAACTGTATGGCGGCCTGCTGACCACCCTCCATCCTCCGAGTTTAACGCAGGACTCGCTCTTGTTAATGCTGCAGTCTAATCACTCAAAGTCCCTCATGAATTTACAATCAATATAGTTATTGAAACCAATAATCTTTTGTGGAAGGAAGAAGGAGGAAGATTTATTTATTATTTATTAAAAAATACATCAAGAATAAGAAGTCAAAGAGCATTTTGAGCTTAATTTCTATTTGGAACACGTAAAATTAAAAGTACTAAAAGTTGTTTTGAGTAGACTGAATTTACATTCCTTCAGCATTCAGTTCCTGCATCAGCTGTCTCCGAGCCCGAACTTCCTGCTGGTTAATGTATGCTCGCTGTGCGTTTGCACGACCTGTCTGAAGTGATTTCTGACGGCCTTGTTTAATTAGCCGCGTGTGCGTGTACTTTTATACATATTCATCGGCCGCAGATTTCAGCCCGATTGATGTTGTAATTGATTCAGACGGTTTTTATAATTCCTTCAAAAGCAGACCAGGAATTTCAATGACTTTGCAGTTTAGAGAGGGGAGGGGGTGGGGAGACACAGGAGTACTGCGGCGTCTACACCTGAGGAAACGTTGACGCGCCTCGGCCGGTGTGATTTCTATCATTTTACAGAGGAGAAGACGGGGAGAGGGGAATGTCAGCTGCTTTGTTGTTCCTCTTTCACGAGTAAATTACACATTTAGGATTTATTAAGACAAGAAACAATTTTCAAATAGTGAATCCGTTGAAGCCTCCATGGAGATGTGCTCATTACTGTGTAGCCTCAGGCCATGTTCACCGCCTCGAATGCATCCTTTTTTTTTTTTTCCTTCTTCTCCTCCTCTTCCCCTCTGTCTGGTATTTTGCGGCGCCGCGTTGCCATGCCTGATGCCGTAATGTCACAGCGGTTTGTTCAAAGCTGCGACAATGATTTGGGCTCCCAGCAGGTGCCGCCCCGATGTCTGTTCAATTATTAAAGTGAGGGCCACATGGATGCATTACAGCCGCCGCACCCATTAGATAAAAAGACGACGGCTTTTTGACATGGCGCATATTTCCTCTCTCTGCCTCACAGAGACGCCGCCGCTGCAGCCCTTTCTTGTTGCTTCTTTTTGTTTTATTCATCACCGTCTTTTGGTGCGCATGGAAATATTAAAGAGCCATTTGTTCTCTCAGTGTTGTGGGCACAAGAGCTATCGTGATCTTTCTTTTTTTGTTGTTTTGTTCCCTCTTGTCAAACTGAGGTCACGTCTGCTCCTTGTAGTACTCTTTTTAACTTCCCAGCAGCCCCCTCTCCCCTCATCGTCGCCCTAATCTAACCATGAAAACGCCGGCGTGTTGATAAATAAATCATGCGGTGGACACAAAGTTAAACCTTGACACAATTGCTTCCAGCAGCTGTCTGTTTTTCCTCTTCAAATGTTCGTACTTTGATGACGCTGTAATGACCAATCGATGCCCGAACAAAGTGCACGGCACTCGATGGCGTCGACTCGGAACTAAAAGATGAAACCCATGAATTCTTTATCTGTTGTTTCGTCGTCTTTCCTCACTCAAAAAATCCCCTTAAAGTTTACTCTTTCTGGTCAAAGTCTGGGTGGCAGCAGAAAATTAAATGCAGGGTCAGATCCACACGAGAGGATCTGTGTTTTTAAGCAGAGGGGGTTTAAGTGGGAACCTATGCGCCTATGTGGAAGCGGCGTGTTTTCTGAGAGGAAGGTCGACAGACTGCGGCGAATCGAGAACAGATCTCCGCGTGCGGAGCGTGATGCTGAAATGCAGGCCTCTGTGTTTTTATGATGTGCAATTTATGTACGTTTGTGTGTTTTTTTATATCCTGTTACAGAAGCTGATGGACTGACAGCAGCCGCAGCGCGCACAGCGATGGGGTCATGAATGAACAAATAGACAGAAAAACACGGAAACACTCAAACTTCTACCAAAGCTGAAATATTTAGCAGCTCATGCAACATGTATAAAGACGTTTATTAGGATCCAAATCTGTTTTGATCGTCCATGAATCGACACAAACATATTTGGTGAATGGCAGGATCGCAACCAAAACCTGATCAGCTGGTCACATCTGGCCACCAAATGTCACCGCTTTCTTTCTAATGATCTATAAAGACAGGATTTACTAATGCATTATAGGTTCAGTTATCAGCCAGCGGCTTTTGGGAAGGCAGGGTTGGTGTAGTTAACACAGTTGACCTCTCTAAGGCCGCATTCAATCCGGCACTGCGGTGAAATACTTGTGTTGAACGTAACCGCTGTGAAACAACCAGGAAATTACTTTATTTTATTGATTAACCGGCTTTCTTCATGCCGGCGCTCACTCACTCTCATTCGCTGTCTGTGTCTCTCAACCACTGTTTGCCTTCTCTCTCTCAAACCATCGGACACAAACCAAATTAAACTTTTTCGTGGTACTAAATCGTGGTGTAAATTGCGAGCCAGACTCAGATTTAGAAGCTGGTTCATGAAATAAACAAAGCCAGAATAGCGTATCCGAGTTTAGACCATGAATCCACCTGGATAGCCTCAGTTTCAGGCTGACTGTGGAGGTTTGACCGGTCTGATCGGCAGACGGGTTGTTTTCCCAAAAGTTTCCCAGAAAAATGAGAAACCTTTTTTTTTATTAAGTGAATCCATCAATCAAAAGAAGCAATTTATTTATTCAGAGCCAAATCGTATCACCTCACGAGACTTTCCATAGAGAGAAAGATTCTTTTATTATATTCTATATTATATTTATATTCTTTTATAATAGTATTTGCAGATCCACCATAAATTCCTTTATACCGTATAACAAAATCTGGAAACACTAGCTTGTGCAAAAATATTTCAGAAGATATTCGAGTGTAGTTTCCCGAAGTTTAAAAAGACAGAATCGTTTAATTTATCTGATTAAAATTGATGACTTGTGTCTGTTTTTGTAAATACGAAGCTACAGCCTGCGGTCGGTTAGCTTAGCTTAGCATAAAACATGCTATATTTATATTAAAAAAAAAACAACAATTTGTCAACTCTTTGAGTCTTGTTCATTCAAATATTTTTTTATTGTGTTCTGTTCAGTACATTTTAGTAAAGAGGTCCCTTTATTTAAAAAAACAAAACAGAGGGTAGAGGTTTTTCTTTAATATTCAAACGCCTCTCTGCCATCTTTTAAAGTGAAGAGAAAAAAAAAAGTAGTGGAGTAGCATCAGGCCACACATGCAACTCTCCACTCCCACACCAACACACCCCAACCTCTCCTCCTCTTCCTCCTCCTCCTCCTCGTTTGATTCTTCACTGTATGTTCTGTACATGCCAACAAATCCTAATTGCACCCCACACTCTTTTCTTCCCACCGATGCTGCGCGCTTCGTGCCACCAAATTCCTTGTGTGCTAATTAGGCACGCAACCACGGTGGATACACTCCTGACAGGTGCTGCTGGCCTGCCGGGTCACACACACACACAAACACACACACAGCGAGAGACAGTGAGAGAGAGAAAGAGAGAGAGAATGAGAGAGACGCTCGTGCTCACAGCATTAAAAATAAATGGAGAGAGGAGAATAACGAGAGAGGCAAGACGTGTTAATTTCTAGCTTCCATCTGTTATTACATAAGCACTGCCAACAACTACGCATCTCTGGAAGAACAGCGAAAAGAGAAAAGAGAGGAGGAGAGGAAGATGGAGAGCCGAAACAGCCATAACTGAAGTCCTCCTGCATGGAAGAAGAATTCCTCGGGGAGGCCGGCGGAGTACAAATCAGATTGATCGAGCAAACGCAAACTTGACGATACATTTGAAGGTTTTGCTTCCAAAACAGTTTGAACGCATAACCTGGTGTTCCTTGCTCGAAACGTGGCAAAAAAACAAAAATGTGTGCCGTCTAAAACGTTTGCGGCTTCATAAGTTAAGGCCTCCAGAGAGCTGGTATCTTCAGAAATGTTTAAAAGTGAGATTTTTTCAACTTTTCTTCTTGTTCACAGACAAGTTCAGACGGATTAGCTGAAGAAGTTTCTGTTGAAAATGTTGCGGAAAATGTTAACTTGGTCACTCGTGGAAGCTAAAACGCTCCTGTAAAGCTTGTCAGGTAGCTTCAGCTTCATGTTTCCTTGCATTTGCTGGGATGCCAAAGGAACCACGCGACTGTACGTGTTTGATCACATTTTAAAGGCGGTACCAAGAGCCTAACTACACTTTCGGACAGTCTGTGATGTTTTGCTAGAGGGAAAAAGTGAGCTAATGCTAGCACCCGAGATCACAGTATTAGTACGGTTGCTAATAAAAGTGGTATGGGGGAGCTACGTGGCATGATTTATGAGGTGAATTCATCATTAAGAGGGTTCTGGTCAATACGTTTTCATTATAACAGAGTGGTTTCGCTTTCTTGCCAAGAGTTAGATGAGAAGATTGATACCACTCTCGTGTTTGTACAGTAAATATGGAGCTACAGCTGGCTAGCGTAGCTTAGCAAAAATATCGGCTCTGTCCACCTAGCAGCACCTCTAAATCCAGAGAAGATGTAGTGCAGAAATGAGAATAGAGACCTCATTTTGACTTATGCACCTCTATATTTATAGTCAGTATTATTTCAGCATTTGCAGAGAACTTAGTGACTTAGTGTTTTCTCAAAACTCAACATTTTCCACCAGCTCTTTCCTGCTGAGGCCGTCCTGTCAAAATAACCCACTGACAGCGACGACGTACCGTTTGTCATCTAACAAAAACATTTCCCCCGTCGGAGGAACAATGGGATGAGCCGAAAAACAAAGAACTCTGAGGAGTGACGAGCACCTCGAAGGGTCGCACGTTCGGGGTTCGAGATCTTTTCCACCGACGAGGCGTTGAGGCCGCGACACGTGTTGACGTCCTGAGGTGGCGTTTGTTTCCCGTCAGCGCTGGTGAACGAGGTGCAGCCAGCAGGAACTTTTGTTTTTTTTGTTTTTCTGGACGGAAAGACACCAGGAGAGGCTGTGAATGTCTCGCATGTTTGCAAGGGACGCCACAGATTCTTTCCCAGGGTGGAGGTACGGTACTGTCAAGATCCTCGCTGCCAGAATACACACGAGTCAAGCATAGATCTTTGCAGCATTTCAACACTCCTACAGTGATATATTTTGGAGTAGAGGGAAGCTAAACAGCACAAAAGCCTGTAGCTGCTCTGTCTGTAACCGGCAGTGTGGGAACGCACATTATAATTGTTTGTTCAATTATTTTTCTTGGATGCTGCACCTGCACTTCACCAAGTGAACTCCTGAGACCGAAGCGCAATTAAGCCCCGCAGAGCGGCGATGACGCCTGTTTAAACAGCAGGGAGGGAGTCAGATAAATACCTTTTTAGTGCTCAAGGTAACAAGCAAAGGGTGACAGTGAGAAGGCTCGCAGGGAGCAATTTCCTATTTATTTGTCTTGTGATCTGACCTCTCCCTTGACAAGGTTCCAGGGCTTATTACCGTATCTGTCCTCCGCTCTAATCAAGGCCCATTACAAATGTTCAGCAGGCTGGAAGTGCCAGATGTGGGCGAAGGATGAAGGAGGCAGCTAGTCCTCCTGACCGGGTGTTGACGCCCTCTGAAATGTTTTGTGAGGTTCGAAATTTCACGGATAAGTAGCTCAGATGTTTGCAGGAATTGGAAATTGTGTTTTCTGACCCTCGCTGGCCATTTTAATGAGACTTTTTTTTGTGCAGAGGTGTGAAGTTGTTTCAGAGGAATGAGGGGAGGAGAAAAAAAAAAGTTTATGCTTTCTGCTGCTGTTTGGAGAAATCCTGCAAAGCGCAAGAAAACATGGTGTATTTGAGGCTAACTGTTGCTGTATGTGGCTTTGATCACCAGCGTTTCTAGACCACGTACCACCTCCAGAAAATATCCAAGTACGACCACTATGACAGAAATTAAAATACATCACTCTGTTGAGCTACAGGTAGATCACACAGGAGGTTTAGTCCTAATAAGATTATTCATCGTTGACTGTTGTTGATTCCTGAGCAGAACCGGTTCAAGAAACAGAGCTCATTTGGTGTACTCCTCATCCGTACTTCTCTTCCATATATTTGGAGCCACGTTGGCAGTGTTTTTGAACCGCTCATTTTACCTCCGCTCACTATCTAACCGTCACATTTAAGATGGTAACTAATCATGGATGCATGCGGGCTACCTGCATGAACGTGACGGCGTGTCAAGCTGAAAACAAAATATTACAGGAAAATCAAAGCTTGATTTAAATTACCTTCCAACAAACTTATAGTTTATTTAAATAAAACTTGAATAGAATAATATGGTTCTAAATTAATCTTAAATAGATTTACAACCAGCAAATCCTTCTCGCACCACTAGGAGAGTTCGCCGGTGGTACTTGCGCCACCCATGGCAGCGTCACCCGTGGTCAAAAGCTGATTAATATGTTGCATGTTGGCATGTTTTTAGTCATTATATATCACATTAAAGTGACATATTCGTGAACATTTCAGCCAAAACTATTACTTCTTTATTTCTGTCTGAAATTTACTGGTAGTTTCAGATTGTTGTACAGGCTAATTTTAAGACTCAACAGTCATTAGAAACATAAGCAAAATTAAATACTATTATCAAAACTGTCATTAGTTGCAGCTCCAGACCTTTCAGAGTTAAAGTCTGTGACCTCCCGCGTTTAAAAACAGACACTTCCCTTTTAATTTGGCGATCAATCTCATCACGGGGGACGTTTTAAAGTGAAACTCTCCGTCACACTGATGTCTGTTGGTGTCTTTGGGAATGACCATTTACATTCACAGCATATTTACTGTTGGCAGTCGGCTCATTCTGCACATAGATGCCAGTCAGTGTTTTACAGCTCGCTCTGCTTTACACCGACTCTGTCTTCAGTCACACAGCTATCATCCCAGCCATGCATACCTCCCTCTATGCTTTCCATGCTCACAGACCTCCATGCATTATTCACAGCCAAATTAAAATACCGGGCCGAGAGTGAGAGTTGCATGTTAAGGCAGCTGAATCGGGGAGGTGCCGTCACAACAGCTGAAAGTGTCTGTCACAGAGTTATAACTTTTTTTTTTTTTTTTCTTCCATAGTTCCCCGGCAGTGCAGCTGCCTAAATGAGAGGGATTAAGTTAACTCCCTGCTTAGAGGAAGAGCAGGCCCTGGATTAGGGCACTGGGCATGGACACAGAGAGCATTCAAGCAAGAGCCACAGCTTTTTAAAAAAGAGACGTGGGAGGGGGGAGTGAGAGAGGAAGCAACGGTGCACAGCCCTCGCAGGGACCTGACGGCCGAGTTGCTTGAACAAATACATTGACAAGTGTAACGCCGCACCCGCGACATGGAAAAGTGTGTCGGGGCAAAGAGGGAGAACACTGGCGGACACGCCGACAATCACAGATTCTTTCTTTTTTTTTCTTTTTCTTCCCGCCTCCTCCTTTCACCCCGCTACCACCCCTACATCTTCTGTCATAACCTGCAACACTCGCTTAAAGGCACGCAAGAAATATCTCCTGCTGGAGCCTCCACCAGGTGCTTTGATTCATGCAAACTTAGCTGAGAAAACTCAGTTTAACCTGTTTTATCTTTAATTTTTTCATGGATTAAGATTAGGAAATGATTCTGTCACTTCAGGACACACTTTGACTTTGTCTGCTCAAAGACGTCACTTTGTCCTGTTATGACAAAATGACACAAAATAATCAAAATCAGTGCAGTTAAATGTGCTGAAACAAAAACCTGAACTCTCTTTGTTAGTTGTTAAATTACAATCTGAATCTAGCACTTCTTCGTTCACAGAAATAGTATTTATTCCAGGTTTTCTGCCTCGTAATCTGATGCATTTCGATTCAGTTAAATAACTTTATTCATCTACAACATGAGGAAAAACTCTACTAAAAATCATTAGAGCCCTTTCTAACTTGAGATCATGAAGCGAAAGGCAGCATTTTTACCTAATTTTGAGGAGCTGCATGTGTCCACTATGTTTACCGGTAGCCATTTTGTGTCCACTGTGGGAATTTTATCCACTAAATATACCGTAGAGGCCTCCACAGATTCCAGTGATGACATATAAAGTCATATAAAGAGGAGAAATGAACTATCTTTGGTTTTTTTTCAGCTGCGTTTTTATCGCACGTATTCCTAAATGTACATATACGAGTTGTCAAATTGCAACGGACACACAGGAAGTCTGGAGCCGGGTAGTGTTCTGTAGTTTTGGCTGTGTAATACGTGTCGTGTGCATTCTGCCATGTGCTGTGTACCTGATGGTCGACTAAGTGGAAACAGGATGCATACACAAAGATCAGAGAGTGGGAGGAAGGAGGGGTCAACAGGGGCCCCCCTGCAGATCATTTTGGCCCTGGGCCCTCTTAGCAGGTTGATCTGGCCCTGGTGACTTTACCTAAACAATTTTCAGTGTTTGTTAGCCAAAGCGAGGTGGACATGGATGTCCTAAAATCAGCAAACGGACCTGAATATCTTGCTCTACGAGATTTTACTGTCAAATTATTCAATTTTTCGGACTTCTTCCAACAAATACTGAGCAAAAATTGATGCAAGACACCAGAAAATGATCTTTTAAAATGACAAAAAGCAAAAACAAAACACGTTTTTGTTCATTTTGACCTCCTAATCCTTCATGAACACACAAAATAAGTGTAAAATTCATCTTTCTCCATCTCCTTCTCTCGTTACATGTTAATTTTTTAAAAACTTCTTCCTGTACCGTCAGGGTTGCAGTGCAATTTCACCTGATACAGTAATATTTAAAGCAAAATGTATGCATTTTCTGAGGTCTGCCCTTCACACACACACACACACACACACACACACACACACACACACACACACACACAGAGAGAGAGAGAGAAAGAGGGAGGAAAAAAACCTGGGAAGGAGTCGAGATGAGAACAGGTGGTGAAACAGTGTGAGAAACACGAGGGAGAAAAACAACAGACACCTGCTCGTGAAACCCAACCTGGTTCCTCCATCACATTCCAGCAGAGTTCAGCTGACTGAGCTGCTCAGACAGCGGCTGGGGAGGATACACTCAATCCCCTACACTGAATTATACTGCTGACAGTGTGACCGTGTGAGGGAAATAGCATCTATGAGGCAGATATATCTGTACACTTGAGGACAGACACAACTCTTTTTATAGTCGTGACTAAATACCTGTTGAAGTCTGCACTGAACCCAACAATAATTCAGAAAACGACAAGATCATTCAACAAATAAGCTAAAAATCAAAGTCTGTAAGGTCTGAGGACACCTTTTACTCCGATGACCTTCATGAAGAAGCATATTTATTCAAATATCGAGTAATTTTGCTGATTATACCACGATTAGCTCTTGTCGTCAGCCCTATAGTTTCACATTTTTGTTGTTTTTACTCAGCAAAGCCAGAGATCTGTGAGGTTGTATCACGTGATTGCATTATTTACGTTCACGTTGAGTAGCTCTTTGGCACGTCCCTCCATCACTTGGCGCGTTACGACGCCAACTGTCAATGAAACTGTCGGCAGAAATGCGTAGGCGACATCTGCGTCCCTCGTGGGCGTTCACGATACAAACAAAATGAGGACCGTCACGTCCAAACATTGCTCCACGCCTCCCTCTACGGGTGAACTAAAGGGTTATTTCAACCAAACCAGAGTTAGTGATTGTCAATGGAGTCTTTTCTAGTCAAAGAAAAACTTCCTTTGCAGTAGGGAATCTTTCCATAAAACAAGCACTTTAGTGGACGTAAATGGACGCTGCAGAGTTTCCAAGAAGGATTACCTGGAATGTATTCGAGTCTGAGTAAATAATTAACCGCCTCTGATGTTCTCTGTCTCGTTCTGGCTGCAGGCCTCGGTCACGTCAGCTCCGTGACATCAAAGCGACCGTGACACCGCAGCAAAACGGCCGTGACGGGCGCCTTTTTGTCTTTTCCGCGGTCAGACCGGATCGTCTGGCCCGTGGACGACTGTAATTGCGCCGACAGGTGACACATCTGTGGAAACCAAGAAGATGATGGGGGAGATCATGTGACCTGCACCTCACGCGCCTCCTCCGAGTACAGTAAGTGTCTGAAGAGCTTCACTGTGATGTTTAGGAAACAGCCAGACTGATAATTTAGAAAATTATTAAGAAATGTGACGGTGAAATTTACCTGAGCCGAATCATCAAGAACAAGTTTGAAGCCAACAGCAGTGTTTGTTTCCTCAAATTTAAGACCACATTACCCATCAGGCCTCCTTCTTCCTGTCCCCCCCTAACATTTGTTCCCGTCATTCTTTCTCATCTTTCACCGTCGGTTGAAGTTTTGTGACTTTTAGCTGAGTTTACTCTGAAAAACTTGAAATCAATGAACCAGATTTACTTAAATCTAAACCATTACATCAGGATCACTCACGAGAGCCTCTGTTATTGTGATATTACTAATGAGTCATAGTTAATGATTCATCCGTCCATCCATCCGGTCTTTAAACCGTTTCAGTCACAATCAGACAAACACTCAATAACAAGCCAAATGAAATAAATGTGCAGAAGTATCAGCAGAGAAAAGAGCGTAAAAGTACAAAGTTAACTTTTAATTTAAGTTTGTTTAGTTTGGATCAGAAAAGGGGGCCGAGCGACAAAAAGCAGCTGCTATAAATGAAGAACTGTCACTTTATTATTAAAACTGTCATCCGGTCTTATTTCTATCAAATCTGTTGTTTTCGTATGAAGCTGAATTACTTTTGTTCTTTCAGTTCGTGGCATTTTGTCTGCTGGAGACGCTGTCAGATTTTGATGTCTTTATTTAAAAATAGAACAGTATAGAACTTAAATGCGACTAATAATGAATTATAAAACACTGAGAAATAATTTAAACATCACTCGCCACAAAGAAACATATTTTATGTACAAAGCAGAAGTAAAATAAAAGTAAGACAATCGCTACTGCACTGTATGTATACAGACATATTACAGTATCTATAGTCAGTAGAATACATGTACATATCTGTATACTGTATGGCCAAAAGTGTGTGGACATCCCAAAATGACTTCCATATGTGATGAAGGTGTCAAAAGTCATAAAAGGGCTCCTCTCTCTCCGAGCCCGGCTCGTAATCGGCGTTCCAGTTCATCCCAAAGTTGTTGGTTGGAGAACAGCGTTGTCTAAAATGCAGATTTTCAAAGTAAGAGTTCAGAGAGTTCTTCAAACAGTTTGAGGGATCGAGGCTCGACGATTGGAAGTAGCTCAAGGAGATCAAATACACTCGCCTAATTGTGAGTTGGTTAGGGTTAGAGGGTTAGAGATGCAGAAGTTTTCCTGCTTTCCAGGAGTCGGGAACTAATAAATGTTAGGACAGACCTTTTTTATGTATTCGTAGTTATGTCGAACAGCGGTCTGAGGCTATTTTGGCTCAATTGTTGCTCATTTGTCTGTGGGATCAAATCATGATCCCATCCAGGAATTAAGCCTTTCCCTTCATTGGAACTAAGAGGCCCAAACCAGGAAGACGAAAGCTGCAAACCAAACTGTGGTATCTGTGCAAGAGATATTATATCTGAACTTTTGGCACACTCAAGTGGGAGTCTTCATTATGACTGTGTACATTCAGCTCAATGCAACCTAATTACGACCAGTTCCCCTTGAATTATTCGTTGTATCCCGACAGCGGGGCGGCGCTGTAAAGTGCACTGTTTGTCGCAGGTATTTATGTTTTGCTGGACGAGCTTCAGAGAGCTCTTCGTCACCTGTGGCCCAATTAGCAAACAAATTTCCCAGCAAATGGAAAAAGTGGAAAAACATATATTCTAGATCATTAGCTGAAAATCCCCCTCAATGCTGGGCCCTCACACCACGGCTGTTTCAAAGAGCAGCGGCTCTGTTTTGTTTTTGTCGAATCCCCTCGTTGTTTATTAGTCGGGGTTGCCCTCGATGGGCGTCGCAGAACCGAATCTCAAATCTTTGCCCCGGCTTCTCGTCTCAAACACATCTAAGCCGGCAAGGCTTGTGATAGCCCTTCTCTCCTTTTAAAACAGAGCAAAAGACCCACAAGCCGAAGAACGAGAAGCAGCTCGGTTTGAGCCCAGGGGAGGCGGGATCCGGTCCTATTTGTCAGAGCTTTCCATCGTCACTTTTCATCGATGGGCAGGCAGGGAGTTGGCGGGGGGCTCTAATGTACTCGCGCCGTCTTCCTCCCCGCATGAGTGTTTTCTGTTTGGCTGCTGTCACTGAGAAAAGACACATAAGTACTCGCTCTGTATCTTTTCACACACACACACACTCCGGCTCTCAAACACACACTCTGTGGACGGAGCGATGTGCTCTCCAGGGCTGAGAATTTTCCCCTCTCTGTCTTTATCTGCTGGTAAATGTTGACAGACCACTGAACCTTGATGTCGGACTGTGACAGGCTTAGCTGTTTGTAAAGTGTTGGGGTGAGGAAAAGAGAGAGACAAAGGGGCCTCTGGTGTGGTGGTTAGCCATCATGGCTGCTCAGCTCGCAGTGAAAGGACCTCTAACACCATCCCTGCTCCAGCGCGGAGGCGAGTGCTCGGCTGCGCCCGGGTCGGCCCGGCTCGCAGACCATTAGGGAAATGGCTGAAGGGTTTTCTCGCGTTTCAAACCCGGCTGCACCGTTCAAATTAATGAGGGGATTGTCAGCATATCAGAGTTGATGGGTGTGACGAGCGAGGCCCCAGTACAGATCCTGAAAGCAAGCAACGCTCGGGACAAAATTTACTTCAGTGAGAAGCTGAAGGGACTGTTGTCTTTGGCCTAGTTTGTTGTGAACTTAAGTTTTCAGTGTTTTTAACTAGTTTTCTGTCATATTTCACCTCTTGATGGAGGGACTTTGTCTTCAAACTTTTAATTGAAAGAGGATCAGATATTTCATGCTGTAAATCTTGACTTCAGCATTTGAAAAGTTGCTCTTCATTACGAACAAGAAAAATCTATCAAACTGTAGAAGTAATTACGACAGAGGCTGCTACGGACTTGTAGAAGACAGAAACAGGCTCGGGATTGGCTCTGTTTAAGGTTTTTCTTACAAATACCACTTAATATCTGCAAGTTAGACTCTCTCACATACAAAAACTGCAAGTATCTAGTGTTCCCAATGAGAGTTTTCTTCTTTTTCTCGACTTATTTCTTCTTTGTCAAACTGTCGGCTAGAAAAAGCAGGTGGAGGCCGAGTTCGCGACTATATATCATTGCTCACACGACTGAAGTTCGATCACAACAGCAGTGAAACGTCACTCAGATTGCAGTGCATGCTCTGACAATGAAACGTGTTGAAAAGGGGATTCATTCGTCTTTTTAAGGGGTCAGGAGTAGAACAGGTTGAGGAGATCTGGTCTGAGAGAATAAACCAGGGAGCTTCCAGATGAGTAACATCTCCCTGAACCCTGAGAGCGGCAGGGTGAAGCTCGCGCAGACAAATCAAATTCAACATGAAACAAGCGCGTTGGAGGCTGAGGATCTCATTATTTTCTTTTTTAAAAGCACCAGCTGCAGCTCAGCTGCTGGAAGTGTCACGGGCGCTCACCTCTCCTTGTTTGATATGCTTCCCCTGCATCTTGTCGACTTCCTGTGGGAACCGCGTTTTTGTTGAGCGGCATTTCCCCTGACGAGCCAGAGCGGTTCACGTCTGAGCGACCCCGCCGATGCGACAGTCCATAAAGACACAAAGACACAAAGGTGAGGACAGACAATGAGACGCGGCGCTGGCGGGGTCTCGACCCGCTGGGGGGCACCGAGCTTTGACGGTGACAGCGTCTTCCGCCGAGGATGTCGCCCTGACACATCGAGAGAAACAATGGAGGCCGAGCCGGGAGGATGTAACTAAGCAAATTAAATCGGAGTCATCAGGGTTTCTTTGAATGAAGATGAAAATGTGTCACACACCTCTGTATTGCAGCTCCGTGGCACTAACACGACCTACAGGGACCGGTGAGAGAAAATTGGATTTCTGAGGTTAAACCGGAGGACAATTTAAATGTGTGGGAAGGCGTCTTGGAAACTGTTTGTAAAATGGCAGGTACAGACAGGTGATTATTATGACGTAATAAGTCGGGAGAAGTGGCTGACGCCGTAGCTCATGGCGTAGCAGGGCAGTAGTTCCTCGCAGGACTTTGATTGGTCCAAATTTGTGTCGTTCGGACATGAGTGCACAGCTTGAACCTCGAGAAGATGGATTTTCATGTGACCTTGTGAAATGTCGCAAAAGATTCAGAGAGATCCCGGTTGCACAAATACAAGTTGCAGCTAGTCTAACTTCTAGATTATAGATTTGAAAAGATGCACCGTGACATGTAAAAACTGCAGTTACAGTATAAAGAAAGGGGGATCACACAAACTAAAGAAGCAGAGGCATGTCCGACATGTTTTAACGTTGATTTTTCCAAGCTGCCGATCTTTCTGTACATTGTTCAATCAAAGCCTGCCCTGGTATTTCCATAATTTGTGAATTTGTGTGGTGGTCTGCCACCTGACACTTTGGATTCATGAGCTTTCCCCTGATTACACTCATATGCAGAATAATGTGATTATATTATATTTGCATCCACTTGTCAACCCATCCATGCCTTGGGCAGCATGTCCAACGTAAACTGCTGAGAAGGAAGAAGACAGGAAGGACAAATCAGACTCCTTAGGTCCCGTAGCGAGTGTTTCAGGTTCTGGTTAACATCAGGAAGACATCCTACAGTTAAAAGTTAAATGTACAATAATGACTCCTGACCCTGTTTGATCTAAACTCAGCGCTCATGTGCTCGCAGTGGAAAAACATCCAGTGTCTTTAGATAGCTTTCACGCCGCTGATTAAACTAAAGCTGAGCTCATCGTTTCTCCTGCACATCCTGAAGGAAGCTGTTTTTTTTTTTTTTCTCCTCGTCCTCGCACACGTTTCCAGGCCTGTCCGCTTGTTTTTTTCTTCTCTCTCTCTCTTTTTTTTTTTCCCCTTCTCCATCTCAGGGAATTCACTTCACTTTAATTGTTTGACAGTCTTTTCCTGCCTTTATGCCACGGCCGCAGAAGGTGCCGAGGATTTTTTCCTCCTTTTTTGAGGCATTAATAACATTCCGCTCGACTGATTCCCCGGGGCACAACCTCATTATGGCTTATAGGCAGAAAAAATAAACTGTCTGTACCGCCTGGCAGCTTTTTTCCCCTCCTTTTTTCTCAGAGAAATGAGGAGTTGGTGTAAAGTGCCTGCTTATAAAACAGTCTTCTTGTTGCTAACTAAAACACATGTCCAGGGTGTTATCTGTTTCCATGACGGAAAGTGACTGGCTGCTGAGAGACGGCTGCTGTTGACGGCAGTCTGCACTGGGTGGCAGCACTGTGGGTGAGATTGCAGGGGAGACTGGCTCACGACTGGTTTCAGGGTGGGAATGTGAGAGCCAGCATGTGAAATAGGCACATTTTAATCTTTATTGGAGTTGGTGTTCACACTTCATTTTACCTCCCTATAAACATTATAAAAACACAGTTTAACCCAGTATAGTTTAGTTGTAAGCAGATATAAGCATATTTTAAGTGTTGATGTATTTGTCAACAATTATATCTAGCATGTAACATGACGATAATCATGTTTCATTTATTACACACAGCTTTTTATACACAAATAAGTGACAGGCAGGTTTAAAGCCATTAGTAAATGTGTTCAAAACTCTTGGAAAATAGCTCAACAAAGTCTGAAGGTCCACTTTTTTAATGTCTCCTGGAGCTTTCAGCTGTATTTCATCAGTGAATAGCGTTTCCCCAGTTTAAAGAAGTATTTACACAAAAGTAAATAATAAATCAATATAACATCTGATGAAGTTAGCAAACTCAGTCTGCTGATGAATACTGTGTAATACAATTGGAAGCTCTGGGTAAAACTATAAAGTGGAACTTGAGTTGGTGTTGTTTTGTCTAAGTAGTGTTTACTAGACTCTTATTCTGAAAGTCAAGAATGAACTTAATATATCAAGTCTGGGAGGGTTCCTCCGGGTCATATTTCTGGGAAGAGTTATATCTGGGGCAACTGGACTCGGTTGTAGATCCGTGAAGACCTCTCAGGCTTCTTCAAGTCAAGTATGATGTTTGCATTTTGGACAGGGAAGACAGAAAGGTGAGTGAAAGAGGTGAACTGCGTCAAAGTAGAGAAGCCATCACTCAACAGAGGAGGACTCAGACACCACTTAGACCTGATCTACAAGGCTGTCCCTTCAGGAGACTGAGCAGCAATCTACACTTGTCCTCATGTGACTCCATTGACCGTTGTTCAGAACGAACCTCAGGTGACCCGAACGACTCATTCACACCAGACCTCGGGTGGCCTCAACGACTCATTCACTCATTCAATTTCCAATTCCTCTTGAAGATGCAACAATACCAGCATACAGTTGGTATTTTAAAAGTGTGAAATAGGACTAATGCATAAATTATCTAAAGTTAAAAAAAAAAAAAAGGCATTTTATCCAAACTCGTCCCAGATGTAACGTGAGTCTTCAGTAAAGTCAAATGAACCATTTTAAAAGCCTCAAATCATCTGAGGGTTGGGAAAAGCACATCAGTATTTTTTATCCGCTACAGTTTATTCAAACTGGAAGCCGGCCAGTCTTCTGCTGCTGGACACACAGCAGCCTGAGGTCAAGTGCCTTGCCCAAGGGCAGTCGGGCAGCAGTAGGCTGAGTCAGAGGGTATGTCCTCATTGACCAAGCAGGAAATGTGCAGATTTAACACTAGAAAGGCCAAACATGTGGTCGGCTTGACAGCAGCTTTGAATTTTAGTATTTCAACTTTCAAGACGTCACCTCTGTGGCTTTTTGGAGAACCCACCGGCGTCCGTTGACCTCGACTGCGACCTTCTGGTTAGAAACCTGCATCTTCATAAACTCAAGTTAGAGTCACTTTATTGAACTGGACGATTTTCCTCGTTTTAGTTTAAGAAAGTAAAACATTTCTACACACTGTCAGCACTACGTTTATAGAAAATAGACCTTCATCAGGCAGCAAAGTCCAGTCTGATCGCACCTGAGGCAATTAGACTGTCAATAATCAATAAGAAAGATTTTCAAACAGTTCAATAGATACAGAAGCAATCTAATCAATTACAATACATTAGATATGGACTAAATTGTCTGACATTCCCCAACATATCAGAATATTTCAACACGTTACTAATGAGGACGAAAACAGTGAAACCAATGTGACAAAAGAACCTCTTCACTACTTGATCTTTTTCTGGTGTCATCATGGCCTCATTTCTCTTGGAGATGGTTCTGTTGTTATCATGTGACCCAAGTATGTGATATTAGTCACATGATTCTCGGTGGTCCCTGGTCTTGGTCCAGAGATGTGGTTTGGTGTTGGATGTGAATGCTGATGACTTAACAGTTTTTGTAATCTCCCGATAAAATGATGCAATGTTTAGATTTTTGGAGAGTTTGCAGTATGATTTGTTTGGACTTCTAATTTCTAATCGCTCTAATGTTTCCTCCCGAGCGTTGCACTCCGCTATGAACGACGCCTGGCTCTGCCACCCGTTCGCTAAGGCAATCCAAACTTTTTCGTCTGTCGTTCCTCGTTGGTGCTACCGCTTCCTACCAGAGCAGGGGCGTCCCTCTCTACCTTCAAAGACCTCCAGCTCTTCAGAGAGGACCTCCTCTCCTAGAAGTGGACATGTCCTTGTTGCACTGTACCTTGATTGTTGTTGCTCTCTCTGCTTTTTTGTAAGCGTCTTTGGATAGTGTGTTGGAGCAGTTAAGGTGAAAACAAATACACGACATTGTCTTTATCTGTTTTTGTGAAGTATCAGAGTTGTAGCTTGGAGAGATATGGATCCACCACCTACTAGATGGATATTGAAGGTAGCTTTAAAATCCCTCTAAAATGGAGGAGTTCTGAATGAGTATTTTTGCTCACACTTTAAGCAAAATGTGGCTTAATACTCACTAAAACAACATCAAGAAGTAGAATTTATGCAGATATGTGACCCTTAAATGTGAAATTTAACATTTTTTTGAAGTGCCAACTTTCCACCCGACAGCACTAACACAAAATGACTGATCCGATGCAAAGCATAAAAGTCTGAAGTCTTTCTCCTCCTCCTCCCCTTCAGCAGCAGCAGCGGCCACAATTTGTTGCTGCCTGAATGCACACAGTGATTGAATATTCAATATAAAGCAGATTTATCATATATATGCCATAGAAGTCATGTCTGTATTTTTGTTGTCCGGCCTCTGTACTGTCACTACTTTAGCTGTCAGTGTCTCTGCTCCTTGTTCAACGAGACAAATTCCTGCACACGAGATGTAGATTCTGTTTCTAAAAGCTTTCCTTACACTCAATTTATATTCATTCAGTTAAATTAAGGGTTTGGCTTGTTGGAGGGGAGTTAAGCGTCAATACGACTTCAATCAGCCCCGCATGAATTTCAGGGAGCATCCAGGCAAGGTCTGCATCAAATCCCACTAATGTGCCTCCCAAACAGATTTTAGCGTTGCTCTTATTGAGTGAAGGGTTGTAATTAAAGGCAGGTTCACGTCGATGAATATGGGTTATTTAGCTCAAAAGATCATTTCTGGTGATGCTTTACATAATCCTTTAAAATACACAAGGAAGCCCTGCTCTTGAGGAAAAATATAAATTAATGGGAAAGCTAATGGACATGTTGATGGCATTTCGGTAAACCTAATAAGAATTGATTCTTGGTTGTGAGAACATTTTCATTCCTCAAACCTCCTCCCCCGCCCCCCCGTGCTTTACATGTGTAATGAACCTGACTGAGCATTGATCAAAAACAAAAATTGGAGGAGTAAATCTGCTTAAAAAGCCTGTCTCCCCCTCGTCTGCCTGGGCTTTGTCCTGGCAGCAGGCTGGCCAGCACTTACAGAGGTGCTATATGTCTCTTAAATTACTAAATTGCCTTCTGGCCCCCGTGCTTTTTTTTTCTCCCCACGATGGTTTGCGGGCATTAGTCGAAAGTTTTTCCCGCAAATATTTAATCCTTGCCGTGACTGACAATGTTGTCAGACCTCCGGATGGGTTTTACGCCGTTATTACAAGCGCTCCTCCGTCCGTGGCACTTTGGATTATTCAAGATTATGTTGTAATCCCTTTAATCCTCATTGCATTAAGATTTCAGTCAAAATACGACAACAGTAAAGTAGCACTCAGAAGCAATGAGGTCTTAAGCAAGCGTCATGATTGGGCAGCCGCCTTCATTTCCTCCCTTTTTCCTCTTTATTTATTCTCCGGTCTCTCTACATTGTCAATAAGATGAGCAACAGCTCTGTATTTGCTTTTCAGAAGCGACAATGATTTATTCCGGGCGGTGAAACCCATCTCCAATCACCGCAGAGGAAAACACATATTTACCAGCTTGCAGTGTCAAGGCGAGGCAAAGACAAACCGAGGGCGGGGTGCGTTCACAAGCATCCGAATCTCCTCCAGCCTGGATCTGGGAACTTTTCTGATGAAATATTTGTCTCCGGCGGTGCATCCTGTGGTTTACTGTTCAACTATTTCTCCCCCATCTGATGTTCTCCTGCTGCTCTATACAGCCCTTATCTCTCCTCGCTTGACTTCCCGCCATGTCAGAGAGCTTCCAGCAGACTCCTCTGTCTGCGTTTTTTGAAGCTGCATGAATAAAACAACCTCCAACTTTGAAACTATGGCTTGTTTTGCCATGTGTCTTTATGTAGCTACAAAAACAAATCCACATCATGCAGCTGTGTGAGCCTTGACAGGATGCAAATCCATGCTAATATATCCGGTTTTGGAATGAGCTGAAGCCACTTTATTTACAAATCACAGTAAAAGCATTTCTGATCAAATATTCAACAAATGACTTCATACAAGGCCTGATCGGATGGCTGAGGTTTGGGGCGACCCCTCTGTCATTTAATTACTGTCACTTTGACAAGTTTGATTCAGAGCAACGGTTGGATCATCGCCAACCACTTCTCATCTCTCTTATTTATCTTCCACATCTTAGTTGCTTCATTCTTTGAGAGCAGCTTTGTTGCACTCTCTGTTTTTGGTCCTGACTCGTGATCTGGTGGCCGAGAGGTTGCACCGATTATGATCAACATCCTCCCTGTTTTGTGTCCTTTGCTGCATGTCATTCCTAATTCCTTTCTCCTTATTTCCTGTGATCTTTCCTCTGAAGCTATCTCACAACTGCCCCTCCAAAAATTATTTTAAAAAATGTGTATGTACGGTATATCTTGACCATTGGTCAACTTAGTGTTTGTCTGCATCAACGGTTGGGCAGAAAGTTCTTGGGAAAAGCTAATGAGGACACTGAGTTAAGAACTTCTGTAACAAATGCATGTTGTACCACCGAGCCGAGTCCCAACTTTATTTTAAATCCTAGTCAAGGTCCCAAATCTTCAACAGATACCATAAAAAACAGATTGAACTTGAGTAAATATGCGTTATGGATAGCTGTGATGTTCATAAGATGGAGTGGTCCGTGAGTAGTTGTTTTTAGCGGAGTGGAGTTTGGAAAAATTGAATATTTAAACTTTGAGACTGTTTGACAGGAGAAAATGTAAAAGAAATATGAGGATGGTACAAGCCAGTGTTGAAGGACATTTCATCTGGTTAATTGGTGCCAATTAGTGGACTGAGGATGGAAGATTATAGAAACGTCATACTCAAGTACAAATACTCTTAAAAGAGGTGGAAGAAAACCCTATTTAAAAGTTAAAAGTAGCTTATTTCCAGAAAAGGCGACATTAAATGAGGTTTTTTATATTCACCAAGTTAAAGGAGAAGAACTTTAGCTTGAACACTAAAGAAAATTCAAACAGGATTTAATTGAAAATCTGAAGATTACAAGACGCAATGTAAGGTCACGTCTTCTCTCTCGTCCTCGCTGACTGACCACAAACAGCTCGTCAGTTTCTGATGCATGTACAGAAACGAGAACAAGATATGAGCTTTTTTTTTTTTTACTTCTATCTGTACTGACATGTTTTTAGCAGTATAGAAGAGCTTCAAGGCCTAAAAAAAAAAAAAGTCTGAGGGAGATTTTTAACAGCATCATCCTTAATGTGATCACTGATCCTAACCAACCATAAAAGGAATCCATGTCTGCCTCCTGGAGATGCTCTGTGTTTTTCCTTCCTTCTGCTTGATCTGGAAGATGCTTGACGATATTCGTTTCCTTTTGTTTCTCGGGGTAGAAACCCTTCGAGGTGAAAGGAGAAGCGGGTACTTGTCGGTGCCGCGGCTCTCGACTTCAAACCCTATAAGATCTGTGACGTGCCTCAGAGTCAAACTTCAAACCAGCAGCGAGTCGTTGAGAGAAGACGGAGCAGGATGATCCTGAGCGGAGCAGATCTTGTTCTCGGTGCTACAGGCCAGCCGTGTCTCTCTGTGTGTTCATGTTGGTGAGTTTGCATCGACTAGATGCTGCACTGAGGTTAGCAGGAGGGTCGGCAGCCTGTGGGGCAGCAGCAAGGCGGCACGTAGAAAAGAAACTTTATCTCCTACAAAATGCTTTTATATACGACTAATTTGGTTTGCCAAATAGGTTTCGGAAGGAATAAAACTGCTGCCTGGACAACTTTTTTTCCAAATGCAGGACATGTAAAGTTCTTCTATAGAACAGAAGTCATAGGAGCTTCTCGACGTGGATAGTTGGACATCCAAATTGTAGGACTTGGATATGGAGGAACATTGTTTTCTGCATCCCAGATTTTGTTACGAAGCATTTGGTTAAAGGGCTAGTTCGGGTTATTTGAAGTGGGGTTGTTTGAGGTGCTTTTTGTGAATGATCTTTGCATCTACAGCTTTGATTTTTCCATCAACTTTTTGGTCGGGTATTATTAAATTGTCCGAGCAGCGCTTTTAAAAGTTGGGACGGTGGGTGTCACTTTTTTTCCTGAGCTCTACAATCAAATGTAAATACGACTATTTTAAACCTAAATCGAACTCGCAGTGTAACACCATCTCATCGACTTGCTATGTAAAATGTATATTTTAGATGCAGTTATGCAAATGACACTAACACTGCAGGCCTGAGTGATTGTAGCCACCCACACTGAAACCAACAGCACTCTGGGAACTCTGAGGCACTTTGGTAGATGCCCCAAAGTTTGGCCAACTACCTCTTCTCTCTTGTGGCCTTTTGACTCTGCAAAACATACAGAACGTCAAGAGTGGACTCCGTGGCAGGATGTCTGACTGGCTCACTGTAGTGTGTGTGTGTGTGTGTGTGTGTTGGGTGAAAGTAGGTTACAGTTTGCTTTTAGGACATGTAGCTAACCCCCTGACCCTGGCTTGGATCCTGCTCACAGACCCCTTCAGCAGCAACAAAACACACAGTCCTCCCTGACGGTCGAGGCCTCCAGGACTTGGCTACCGGTGTCAAAGTGCACAGGCAGCCCGGAGAAGCTTTCACATAGTGGCAACACTCAAACATCCTCTTCTTCCAACCACCACCCTACAGATTAGTTTGTTTTTTTTGTTTGTTTTTTTCTCGGGCTTGTCCCCAAATGCCGTCATCGTTTGTCGCAGCAGATGAGCGGGCCATTCTTCACCGGTTGAGTCTGAAAAGGTTTGAGTTTCCGTTGAGTCAGAGTGGCAGCGAAGCCTCCGATGCCCCTGACGTTTTGCCTTCGGATGACCCATGTCGTGTTGACAAAAACAACAGCGCCGGTTGCACCTCAGAGACACATAAGTCACTCTGAAAATGTCCCCATGACTATGCTCAAGGGTTAAACTGACACAAAGACAATTACAGAGTGTGTTTGTCCCCGTGTGTCCAACTGTATACAGTGGTAGCTTCCATTTTGTTAATGCACTGTGTCAGCTTTGCCTCATGTAGTCATCCTTAAGTGTTATGACTCGATTCATCCTTTAATATTAGACTCTGTAATCAAATTAAAGCTCTGTAATTCATCTTTCTTATCCAGCTCAGCTGAGGACAGTTCATTTTCTTAAGACAACACAAATCTGCCAGTGCAATAAGATTATTTCAGCGGATTTACTTTAATCAAATTCTTCTTTTTCATGTATTTTTGGCTGTGCACAGATGGTCTGCGTACACTCCTGCAGTCGCACCATTGCGGAAAGTTTAAGTCGGCCTTCATCTTTATTGATTTGAGTTGCAGACGCTAATTTCTTGGGACAAGTTGATTTCTATTGGAGAAGATTAATTCATTGAAATCTTTTAATTAGGGCTTTTAGGGGTCAATTTTAGGCAGAGAGGGCTTGATAAGATGGAAATTTGTGCAGCGCATGAGTTGCTAAATCTGAATCAATCTGCTTCTGGTCACATCAGAGCTGCGTCCATCACCCGAACAATAACTCTGGTTAAAGTCTGGCTTGATTTCATGAAACATTGGTAACTTTTGATGCATTTCTGCAAGTTTTAAAAGCCAAAAAACTGCAAACATTGCGTCTTTTTAAAGTGTTGTTTGCTCAAATCAAGTGACAGTCTGCTCATAAAGTGAGGTTATGGCAGCTTGTGTCCAAAGCAAATCAACTTTTTTGTGTGATTTTTAGTTTTTCTTAATTCTAGTGCATTGACCTGCCTTATTCTTGTTTCAAGGTACAGACACTAAAAGTCTTGAAATGCAATGATTGGCATGTAATCACTCTTAAATATTATATAAATATTCTTTGGCCTGGTCAGTTCTTGATATCCTTAAATGCTTAAAAAGGGTCATATCTGATTCTTTTGAGGGACTATCTCTTTGGGAATGCAGCAACAGTGCAGCAGTAACTTTGCACTAAAGGTAAGACTTGATCTTTGTCTGCATGTGTGAGGTTTGCAGTGAAGGAAAACACAGGTGGTCAGTGTTTTTTAAGCTGGTATTCAGAGAGCTTTCCAGGGAGCACTTGCGTGAAATGGGCGCGATGTTCCCGCCAGCACACTCGTGTTTCTTTTCCAGTTTATACGAGTCCCAGTATACACATGCCATAACACAGAAATATTTTGTCAATAGGCATATACAAAGCACTCTTTGGGCCACAGGAGAGCCATGAGAGAGTGTCCAATGTTTTTAAGAGGTCGATTCTGTGTTAAAAACAATGGGCAGTAAAAATCCTCGCCGGAGGAAAATAGCCACTTTCACCGCGGCTCCCAGGATGAGTGTTTACACATGCTCAGCTGGATCCGTCGGACCCCACCTCGCTGCCGACCTGCGCCGTCGTACAAATAAACAGGAAGGCCACAGGCACTTGGATGAAGGCCACACTCATAATTCACCAAAAGCAGTATATTTTACAGAGGACTGGGGTGCTTTGGTGTGGCTCCAGCAAAAGGAATAAACTGTTAATCCATAAAAAGGCACGCTGGTTATGCGATACAGCACTTAGGTGCCATCTGAAAGCTCCATATCCTTTTAGCACTGGCCCTCTGTGAGCAGCGCCAGTTGATTTGGATGGAAGTTAAAAGAGAACTGTTAACAATAGGGATCGTATAACATGGATGTTATGGTTGTTTGTTAGAAGCATATTTATGTGGAGGGAAAACTGCAGTTGTGAAGGAAGCTGGATGTTTTATTGCTGGGTTCAGAAAATGCATGAATGTAAAAATGTCCAAAACAGCTGGCAGCTCAATGAAGTCCTCTCCACAAAATTACTATTTCCATCAAGCGCTGACTGTTACCACATGTAATTTTGCACGATGTTGAAATTTGTTACCTTTTGGAAGAAGCTCTGATTGACAGAAAGTGTTTATCTCGTTAGCGTGAAACAATACCAGGAAATTGCCTCTAAAGCCGCCGATTTCAGGCGCTTCAAGTTGTCTCGGAGCCGAACTGTGCCACAAAAGAGGGAAACCGTCCAGATCTTCTCCGCTACACTTAGACGCCACACACAAACGCAAGCGAACATGAAAAGCAATCTTCAAAAGCTATCTTTATCCCTCTGCAGTTTTGAAGTGCCTGAAATTAAAGTTGCATATGGATGCCATCGAGACGCTAGCCACTCGGGGAGATTAACGACAACATGAGGCATCTGTGCTTTCCTAAAGCGTCCGCGGTCGTATCCACACGTTAGTTGACAGCGACGAGGGCCGACACATCCGCACAGATCAGGCCGTGATAATCTGAAATTGCCTCTTTTCAAAAAATCTCTAAGTCCAGATTGGGTTATATGGCCAATGTAACCATGGACGCTCTCTGAATTATCCTGCCAATCAGTATCAAACCAGCTCCTCTTTAAATAAATCTTAAGGAGCCCTCGGATAAAATATCACTTTATCATCATCAAAAAGAAAAAACAGTTTATAGGGAGTTAAAAAGTTGTAGTTGGTGTTAAAGTACAGTTCATTGATCAATTTGTGGGTTGCCAGGTTGATGGCGCATCAATTTCATGACATTTATCGCTGCAGAGCTAAATGCTTATAATAATTTGAAAAATATAACTCTTTATAAACGACTTAATTACTTTCTAATAAGTTAGAAATGTTTGTATGTCACTGATAAAGGCTCACAAGTTTCTGACTTTCTAATAAGCCATGAAGTGTTTTAAACGTCGAAATGTCCATTAGAGTTCAGAGCAGTACTTGAATACAAATCTTACTTACTGCTGGTTTATTTAAGAGGACATTAGCTCAAACTGTGCATGAAACAAGTTGAGGCGGAAATGTCACATCTGTACAGAACCCAGCAGAGTCTCTATCCTCCGACCCACACTTGGAAAAGGAAAGTTTTAAGCTGAAGGCTTTCACAGGTCCAAAATGTTCGACTGTGTGGAAAACTGACCGGAACAAAACTTAAATCTGGAAACTATCTGAGGGCAGTCAGAACCAGATGAAAACATACCGGAGATAATTAGACCCAGTCCAAAATATGGCTGACCCAAACAGAAAGAGAACAGCAGTACTGGCAGCAGCACGACGATCCACCAATTAACAAGCAAATAATGGCGATACATTTTTCCAATATGTTTCCACAGTTTAAAATCTCCGTCTGTCCTCTAAAGACACGGAACCGTGGCAAACAGAACAGCAGCCTACAAGACCCAATTAGACTGGATATAATTTTGACTTGGCCAGACTCTGTTCTTGGGTCGGTTCTCAGCCCAGTGTCCCTGGAATTACGTCCATATTGGATGACTCTGCACCTCATGATTCACGCCTAATGACGAAGTTTGACTTTTATGGAGGAGACTGGCATTCGCCACCAGCATTTGCTTTTTACTGACCGTGACTATTTTCTCACCTAACCCTGACTAAATCATCGTTTATCTGCCTTAAGCTTAACCAAACCATTGTTGCCACAAAGAACATAATTTAAAAATGTTGACACTGAATCTAATCCAGGATTTAGCAGAATCATCCAATATAGACGTTCTTATTAGGAGGCAAGTAGACCTGCAGAGACCTTTTTAAAACATCCCTTTCAAATATTTGTATTGGGAAGCACGCACACAGCAGTAATACAGACTTATGTGGAGAAATCATGACTCGTTTCAATGAGAGTAAAAAATGCAAAACAAGATATGAACACAAATCAGGTAACTTAACTAATCTGCAAATAATAGACCCACATCCCATCCCTGAGCAGTGCCATCTAGGGGCGATAAAGACTACTGCTTGAGCAGTGCATTAACTGTCCGTCCCTTCCCTAGAGATTACTGGTCTTCAAATAATTTCTGCCAGTCGTGTTATCCAGGATTTTAGAGTCCAGAGGAGAACTGCTATGATCTGTTGGTTTTAAAGTTTGATTTCTTGTACTTTAGTGCATAATGTATAGCTATGAAGCAAATCTGCCTCTGCTTGGTCACATTTCTGGGAAGATTTTATGTAGCTTTACCTTTTTAAAGGTCCAGTGTGTAGGATTTAGTAGCACCTAGCGGTGAAGTTGCAGATTGCAACCAAATGAGTACTCTCCCACCAATTATGTAGTACTGGCTCCCCAACTCACATAGATAGCAAAAGTTCATAATCTAGATCAGCGTTTGGTTTGTCTGTTCTGGGCTACTGTAGAAAATGGTGGTTCAAAATGGCGGACTCCGTGGAAGCGGACCCGCTCTCACTGTAGATATAAAGGGCTCATTTTAAGACAATGAAAACACAATTCTTATTTTCAGGTGATTATACATGAATGTAAACATACTTATGAATATTATATTCCGTTCCTGCCAATAAATACTCCTAAATCTTACACACTGGACCTTTTTTAAACAATGAAACTGTATAAAACATCCACTGTCAAAAAGAAAATACCCATGATGAATGGGAAGACCTTATCACCTTAAATCCTTATAAGACCCCAGGTTTGGCTCATTACTGATCGAAAAAGCATACAAATTATTTATTAACATGAATAAATCCAGAATTTATGAATTCTTATATAAAGTATGCCATATTAGAAAGTTGGACCAAATGTTTTTACACATAAATTTACAGCTGAAGGTGCATCCTGGGATATATTAGGCCGTCAGGACATACCGGCCTGGCCGCGACGGGGCAGCAGGAAATATTTCACAATTAAATATACAGCAGAATGGGGTGGGGGGGGGGCTTACAAAATACACCTCTTTTGCAATATAAACAGGATTTTCATCTAAATTGTGTACACAGCCGCAATAGTTCAGCTGGAGAGCCTCAGGTCTTAGCTCACTAATATGGCAAACAGCATCGATGCGGATATCACTCACGCAGACCCCAAAGTAAATACAACCCGGCGATTCATCCAAGGTAACAATTGAGGTTGTGTACGATATGATGGAATGCACAAAAACCCCCCATTAAACGCTAGTTCAAATATTTATATTTCTTTTTGGTATAAATATAACAGAGAGTTTCACAGTTCTGGCATTGTTTGGAAGGGCAAGGAACCCGCTCGCGTTATAAATGAGAGCTCGGTGACAGGTGGCGATGCAAAAATGAAGAGCGTCGGGGCCCGAAGGTAAACAGAACGCTGTAACAATACGGACTGATGTGTTTGGAAGCGGAGCAGCGGACCGCAGCGACGCGGCAGCATATTTCACGAGACAGAGTCAGAGTTTTATTGCCTCGGTCAGGCTGTGAAGGAGAGCTCCACATACCGAGGGAACGGCTCTTGTATCCTGGATAGATTTCACTATTGCAACTTTTTTTTCTCCCCACTCCACGTTTAAACATTTGCAAAGGGATAAATGTGTGTGTGTGTGATCCTGCAAATGCACACGTTCATGCAGTCACCAACTCTGCAACTCGATCACTCTCCACTTCCCTTGATGTGTAGCGTATACTGTGCAGCATGCACACACTTCTCACCCTCACTGACACGAACACACAGATATGTTTCCATTACTAGATTTATGGGGATCTTATGGGGACAAACTAAGTTACCAAACTCGTGTCTGAACCCAAACCCTACATCAGTCTAACTTAACCAAAGCTGAAACCCAGAGAAACACATGTATGTTGCTTTATTTGAATTCAACAAAAGCTCAAAAATCCACAATGATCCACAATTCCCAGATGTTCAAGTCATAAAACATAGAATACATTGTACGCTTCCACGGTATGACAAGTTTACTTTGCACACATTTCCAGACTTAATGTCATCACAGGTCGATGAGGCCTGTCGCAATCCCACAGCTCCTCCAAATGCTAAGAAATGCAGCATCTTCCTGCTGAATTTCGCTGCTTTCAGTATCCCATCATCCACTGTGCAGCTGCGAACTGTTTACATGCTGGTATTCCCAGCGTGTTACAGGAAAATAAGTTTCATGAATGTATTTACCCTTAATATGGAACAGTTTGCCACCGTCATGGCACGGGTCGTACTGCAAAAGTGATTTGTTGTTATTGGCCACAATATAGTGGCGTTGTTGTCGATGAGGAGGAAGGTAGATGGTTGTGGGCCTTTCCTGAATCTGTAGTAATCCCAGCCTGGTGTTCCCCTCGTTGTCCATCCACATCCACCTTCTCCTGTCTTTACTTTCTTGATGTTGGGCAACCAGCCAGTGAGCTCATTGACAAACATCTGACTGTGACGCCAGTTGTCCTGTAAACTAGCCCCAGATTACCAGGTTCTAGTGGACCATTTGAGGGGAACTACCTGTTCATGATCTAGATCTTTTACTTTGACTAAAGCACTTGAAAGCATAAAAAGGTTTGCTTTAATTTGGGGAAGAAGGTGCAGATTCAGCCTCTGATGGAGGATCTACCTGTTGAAAATGGACACAGCTGTATTGAGTAAAGGTTTTCTGATCGTGCCTGTCAAAGTCGACGCTTGATACACCCAACTATCCAATCTGAAATCCTCCAGAAGAGGTTTCATACCATTATGATAATGTCACGCTACTTTGAGGTCAGGAAATTCTTTAGAAAACATCAAATGTTTGCTGTCTTGCTGAAATATCTCAACGTACTTGCTCTGAACTCTAACCTTTCTCATCTCCCTCACCTTTCTATCCTTGTGAGACTATCTTGACTTCAAAAATACAAACACAGTCACCTCCTTCCTCCCTTTGCAGCCAAGACTCAGGGGCAAAACCATGGCAAATGAGCGCTGAACAAGGGCCGAAATCCTGACATGCATTTTCATGGTGCCTGGTCCTCATAATGAACCCGAGCTGAAAAAGTGACTTAAAAAGCCGGTGTCTGGCCGACCGACCGACCGACCTCGCACGAGAGGGGAGGATCGATAGCAGGGTGGCTTTGATAATTGCTCGGCGCTTCATTAAAGGATGCCCACTTCTTCTCGCCAATGATGGGACCACATCACATCAGAGGCCAGATTAAATAAAACACACACATTTAAAACTTCTCCCCTTCTCTGACCGTGGTGGTAAACACGTTCTGATTGGCTTTAGGAGGAGATGAGCGAGGTATCAAAGCCAGTTAATTTGCCCAGTTAGGAAAATCTGTCAGCGCTTAGAAAACCTTAAGGAAGAGGACACTGTCGGATTAAAGACGACGTGACGCCTCCAAAAGCCATGACCGACCATCTCCATCTCATAGACGAGCGCACACGCTGTAGAAATTGTCTTTTTGTGGCTCAAACACACCAGAAGAATCGCTTTAATCAGCTCGGGTTTCTCTTGAAATCTCTAAAAAATTAGATTTCATTTGCTAAATTAAACAAAATAAAAAAAAAAAAGAAAAACCTAATACTACTTGCTGCAAGTGAAATGAGGTTCATTACGGTTTTGATGTGACTGGATAATCACCCTTCAAAATATAAGCAGCACTGGTAAACATGAATTATCAGGGGAGGATGAGGAGGAGGAGGACGGGGGAGGAAAAAGCCAGGAGCAGCAGGACCTCATTGGTAATGCAAAACTTTAATACTGGTGACTGAAGAGGCTTGACGTGCCGAGGTGTAATGTCAGCTATCGATTGATCGGCGGTCGGGTGTCTCAGTGTCAGGCCCCATTGACATTCTCTCATCTTACGATGGAGGGAACTTGTTATATCTGTTTACGGCCGCTTGGATGTGCCGGGAATGCCTCGTCTCAGCGGCAGCTCGCTCTTCTTCTTCTGCCCTTTTTCTGGGAAGGAATCGTAACGGATCTTCCAGCGTGTTAGCCGCGGCCCGGGCTGTTGACTGTAAGTGCAAAGGCAATTGATCAACCCCCTTCTCCCGCTCCTCCACCTCCCTCGCGACACACACACACACACACACAAACACACACACTGACGCATAATCACACATGCAAACATACACAGCACAGTTTCTCCTTACAGAACAGCAGCCCTTTAAAGAGCTGATAAACCTGAAAAGTCTCCCAGGTTTCAGGTTCTGTTCAGGTTTTTTGAAGGCCAGACCAGATATTTTTAGACTTAAGTCACCAGATCCTGCAGCGTCTTGAAATTTTGAACAATGCAAGGCCAATGGAAGCCCAGTCCTGTCAAGACGTTTAAAGTTACAAATGATACAAACAAAAGTCTGAAAGTTGGTCAACATTTTGAGTACAAGTCATTCCTCAGCCTCTAAGTCAACATAATATAAATTATAAAGACTTCATCTCAACATCAACATTTGACTCAGTGTCTTCTCGTTTTGAGTGCTGTGTTTTTGTGTGTCGTAACCTTTAGTTATTTACTTTCACTTTGAGTATTACGGCAAAACCCAACCGGACACGTCTCCATCACATCGCAGCCTTGACGCTGTTTTGGTCCGTCCTCCATGTGGCATTTCAGAAGCGTTTTGCCCACCAGACTTTGTTAACTTGCTCATTGTTGGTCATTGTTTCTTGGTCGTGCTACATTATTAAATTGTTTCCCCTTTTGGCTGTTTTTAGGATCAGTTTGCACGGGGTGTTTTATTTTGAAAGTTGACCGGATTCCCTACGCCGTTTCTGCTACTGTATGTGCAGATGACGCAGGCTGCTCGCGGCATCCATCAAAAATGGAACGCTCCCGGTGGGGGCTTGAAAAATCACCTAGAAAGGCCACGACACACACCTAGCACGTTGCATCCTTGCCCGGTGGAATTCAGCTCCAAAATCCTACGTTTTCCATGATGCACCTTGATTCTGATCTTGACATACCTGGGGATGTCACTGGAAAACACGTGAACGGTGACGTCTTTGTGTCCAAGTTGGTTCCAACCTTTTTGCCCATTCGTTAGCGATCCCTTGTTAGAGTGATATTTTCCTTCTCAAACAATCTGAGGAGGCGTCGAATTATCAAGTAATTCACAACAAAAAGCAAATATTAGAGAAAAGTCAGAAAAATAAACAAAATTTGTGAAGCAGCAGCACATTTTTATCAAGTCTCGTGTCTTGTTAATCATTTTATGACCCCGCAGATTGAGTATCCTGCGATTTACTGGGAAGCCCCACTTTGAGAGCGCTGTGGGAAGCAAGTAGTGACTGCATGTTAATGCACGTGGGATATTTTTACTATCAGGGTCTTATTATGTTCCCAAAACTCTGTTGCATCCTCCCGTCTTCCCTCCTTTTTGTTCCCTCCCACCAAGTGCTGACCTGCAGTTTATCACATCACGTATCACACCTCCAAAACTCGCTCTTCATGCATGCACGCTCGCCTGCACACGCCGCATATGTATTTTCTCAAAACAAACTCCCAAGCCCCCCGGAGCGGGCGCGTGTTGTTAGGTGACAAGTCAACGCCACCACCCTCGTCGCCACCGCCTCCTCCCCCCCTCCTGTACAGAAATAAAAACACACAGACCCCCGGTCCATCGCTCTCAGCGGGGGTTATTGATTGTGACGTGTGCTCGCAGTGCACCTTCCCAGTCGCCTGTCAGCCAGATGCATGCTGGCAGGTCCGGTCCTCCTCCCCCTTTGACAGCTCCCGCGTGGCATGGAGGTTGTAGGGGTGGCGTTGGTGTTGGAGGAGGGGGCACGTTTGTCAGAGAGTAAAACAGAGGGAGAAAAACAGCTGGCGGGGGCCTGCCCTTTGATTTCTCCCCTGTCTGCTCTCCCTGAGCCTGCAGAAGGTGAACCCAGATCCTCGACCTCAACCTCGCTCTTGTTTGCGTCAGCGCTACAAGGTGAGTGGAGCTGCCTGCACGAGTTAGCCCCCGTTTGAGGACGCTCAGGTCTGTCACACTGCATTTTTTTTCCACCATCCACCCCAAAAAGCCCCTCAGGATAAGGATGAACCGTTTCAGTCCGTGCATTACTGTCGCTTTTCGCCGCCACGTTTAGTACGACAAATCCTCCCCCTCCCCGTAACAACCAACCAACCACCACCCCTCCTCCTGCGCAGCTTGTTTAACGCCAGCGTCTCCAGAAGGTGCATCCTGTGCCGCGCTCGGCGGCTGAGACAGGTAATGAGTTAGCTCGGGGGAGGCCGACATGACTGCACGCGTGTGAGAGTGTGAAATTACCTGACACAGCTTTCATCAGCGCAAGGTGCTTCCCCCGTCTGTGTGTTCACACGGAGAAAGAGTGAGTGTGTGTGTGTGTGTGCGGAGTGAAGGGAGGAGGTGGGAGAACATAACATATGCCATTTGGTGAACGCTTTAATCCAAACCGCCTAATGGCGCTGTTAGTGGATGAGGCTCTAGTAGCTGCGTGAAAAGGGCCTGTCGATATTTATTTAATCAGAATTATGATCTCTTTTGTAAAACAGACCTGAGTCCTGCAGGGAAAGGGGAACACTTCTAAAATGTTCAAAGTTTAAAATCAGTAATTTAAGTTTGAAAATCCTTGTAATTCACGCCGATTTCTTTTTTTTTTTCCTGTAAGAGTCAAGTTATTTCCACATGGAGCAGAGTCAATCAGTCTTGTGCCTGGACCCCACCGGACACGTCACCACAACGCTGTTTTTATGACTGGAAGTTTGCACAGGGTGTTTTATTTTGAAAATCAGCCGTCTTCTCTATGCCGTTTCTGTGTCTGACTTTCGGCCACCTCGATCTGCTCTCTGCTCTCTCAAGATTTGTCTCCAGGCTCCTGTTTTTGTTCTGTGAGTTTAAAGTTTAAAGATGATTTCCAAATTATAATCAACCTCTTCACCGTGCATGATCATCATCTCAACCTCATTAAACCTTTTAAAACTCCAGTGACCTCAAACTTTCCTTACATGCCGTCACGTGTCAAGTATTAGTTGTATTTCTTTGGCTCAAAGTAGATTGGGTAGGCTGGCTCGTACTGAACAGGTGTGCCTAATAAAGTAGACACTAAATGTGTAATCCAGGTAATCTGCACTGAGTCAGAGCTCATTTTATTCAATTTCTCAGCTCTTGTTGGTTGAAGCTGCGCGGCATTAAATCCGCTCTGCTGCATCAAAGTGTTTCACAGAAAGGTGAAGCAGAGTAATAACCAGCACGTGTCGGGACAAGGCCCCAAATACTAAATGGATCATAAGTAATAATCACCCCGGGGGTTGCAGACAATAAGCAACCCCCACCCCACCTCCGTATCTCAATCCATTCATCTTGGAAAAGGAAATTACTAAATCCAATACAGTTCGATAAAAATCTGGTCTGTCTGGATCGGCTGCTGGAGGATAATGCGGCCTGATAAAGGCGCTCGTTTCCGGCCGCACGCCATCCGTCATCCGGGGGTTGCTCCCCTGGTCAAGCTGTCTGCTTGCTCCAATAGATGACTGCAGCAGTTCAGCTGCTCGCTCCGCCGCCTCGTGGCCTCCAACGCCGAGGTTACAAAGTTTAGTTGTTTGGTAAAAGACGAACTGCGTGAGTTACTTAGCCGCTTTTCACAGAGCTGGCACGGCCTCGATCACGATAACAGACCGGTTTACTGCTTACTTGTCTTCCTGTGTTGATACGAACTATGTTGATACGAGCATCTAATCATCTCCGATTCTGCTTTTCTGGATCGTATTTGGTTCATTTTTCACTTTTTTTTTTGGAGATTAATTTGAGTCAGTTTGGCTGAAATGGCTGCAGTTTACAGCATTTAAATTAGGAAAACTTGAGTTGTTATGGCAGGGCAGATTTATTTGTAGAGCTCTATTCATACACAGCGGTAGATTAAAGTGATTTATAAGCATTCAAAACCTTGAAAAACAGAATAAAAGGATAGAAAACGTCAATGTTTCTGGACATGAATCCTGTAATTCTTGGTTTAATTTTACTGCAGATAGATGTGATATCATCCAGGATTACTCAAAGATCTCTGGCTCTTGCTTCGATCTTTGCTTCATCGTAACACAGGACTACTTACATCCTTTGTCTCGATGCCGTGACCTCTAACTCCTGCCGACTTTAAGCATGTAAATCGGAACATTTTATTCATATAACGCCTTTTTAAAACAGAGTTACAGTCCTGTTGAAGTCAGAAAAGTGAGACAGACACGAGCGGTGCAATGGTCGAGACGTAAAGACAGGGTGTGGATTAGTGCATCCAGGTTTTAACAGCAGTTTAGCAATGTCTCCTGTACGTGCAACCCTTTGTCACATCGTGCAGCCGTTAAATTGAAGAGCTATAACTTATTCCTGATTCCTATAAAGAGGCAAAACAAACAACGTTCTTCACGTCTTATTTCAGGTCATCATCCTGGTCCACACATTGGGAGTTTGAAGTGGCGCTTGAGCTGAATACCTGAGAAGTAATGTAGTCGAACGCGCAGTCTGTGTGAGCACAGAGCGGCTGGACACTCTTAAAAGCTCAGTTGAATCCGTGTTAGGAGACCTGCTTAGCACCTCAAAGTTGCTTAAACCATCACTGAAGGATTTCTCTGGATGTAGAGGCTCGTCTGCCGCCTTGTTTTTACTAAAGAACCTGTAAACGTTGAGTCCTGAGAAACCCTAATCACTGTGAAGTCAGACAACGATTCAGCGTGTGGAATTAGGGCACAGAAATGAATACTAATCGCCTATTACGATGCAGATTTGCTTAACAACTCGCTCTCGGTGGCCTCAGGGAGAAGAGGATGTGTCGTCTTTTACTTAAGGTGCTCTGTGACCTCGGCACGACCCGCTATTAAAGAGGGACAAATGTTGCTGTTGTTAATGAGCAGAGAGCAGCGGAGCTCATAAAAAGGTGTAAATATTGGGACACCATCGCAGGAAGGAAATGTAGTTTTAGCAAATTGTGGCTGCGCTGTATGGAATTAAGACAAACGCAGGAAGTCGACATTTATATATGAAGTGTTCAGCTAACGGTTCAGCTTAAATAAAGCTACTAAATTTAGTAGTCTCTGAACCAGAGATTTATCACTTGAATCTGCCTTTTTTTTAATCTGTTTTGGTTTACTCTCGCTGCTCCCATGGTGTCGTTTTCATAAAATAAGCTCCAAAAAATCTCCTGTATACGACCTACTCAGCAGCAATCATCCGAGAGAGACAGTTAGAGGCTACCTGGTGAACACAGTGGAGTATTTAGCAGCTAACGAGCTAGATATTTCCTTCAGGAGTTGGTGGAGACCAAAAATGGAGCTAAAAAAGGCTCAAAAAGTGACATAAGATGTTTTTGCAGTGCATAAACTAGTGGGACTTTGCACTCTTTGTATGCTATAAGCACCTACGCTCGATACCTAACCTTGATTTCATTCAAATTTATATTTTAACAGCTCTAAGATGATGTTAAGTGGACAAAAACACCTAAATGAAGCCAGAGTTCTTCAGATTTAATCACATTCAGTGTTCAAATCAGCACTTTCCACAGGGGGGTTTGGTTTTAGTCAATATGGACCAACTCGGAGTGATCTGACTCGAGAGGCCACTCCGGTCACCCCCGCCTACCCCTCTGAAGCCCACCAAGGCCGAATAATGTGAGCGCCTCGATTCGATTCACGTCCCCGCCGCAGCATTTTCAAAAGACACTTAATTTCATACTTGTTTACGGCTCTCTCCAGAGATCTAAAGTTCAAAATCGCATGCATTTTTAATTCCAAATTAAGCCAGGGAAGAAGAAGAAGGAGGAGTAAAGGGGGGGAAAAATTCCATGTTCACTTCGCCACATTTTGACAAACATGACCTCCCCTCGCTGGGGTGGAGGGATTATGTGGAACAAAAGTTGGCCCACTCGCCGTACCAGGGCTTAAGGCTATTGGGGCGACAGATTAGAATATCTTTCACCCTCTTGAGGAGATAAGAGAGACACCAGCATCAGAAAACGGTGCAAAACATAATGAACTCGTGATCTCCCTCCACTAAAGAGCATGTGTGAAGTTGAGATTCATAAATCTTCAAAACAGTAATGCAGATTTGTGGATTTTTTTTTTTCTTTCACTACTTATGCGTCTGCTAATGCTTAAAACATGATCTGGGTTATCAAAGGTTGGAGCTTCCTGCTCATTGTCTTTTCCTCGAGGAGTCCAGCCAAAACGATCACCCCTCAGCTCGGCTGTTTTTTTTGTTGCCGTATTTCGTTTCTTATTATCCCGGATAATTACAAATATGTCAGACGTGTCACCGTATGACGTGTGCTGACGCCGGCGCATTGGCGAGCCGAGCGGCTGAAATGACACGGTGATACATCTCACCCTTCTCCCGCTCTCAATTAGCTCCCGGTGCTCCAGGTTAATGGAACTTTTGATTGGGGAAGTCTCTGGTTTCCTGGACGCCCGGTTTCCTTACAGATGGGGACGCGTGGGGGGTCGACCCCATTCTTATCTGCTGTCGCAGAAAGCCCAAGTTACTCTACTGCTTATGTGTGTTTTCCACTCCACCTAAGTGCACCCACCGCCATGCTTTTTATTTGGCTTCCTTTACATTTAACAAGCTGGAAGTACACTGTAAAAACTATTGTTGTGAAATATTTTAAACTGCTGTTGTATTAAGTTGAGCTGAGGCGGGCTGAATGATGTCTGGATGCTCAAACAAGCCATCTACCTGTCAATCAAAAATCCACGCTCTTAATCCTGCATAACTTTAAGCCTTAATATAATCTGAACAGGTGAGTTGTATATAAATTCACCCTCAGTACAGTTGTCATGAACGGGGAAATTAACTATAGAGACCAAAACTGTTTTTTGTACCAGGCTGTAAACATGTTTATTTATGCTGTGAAGTTTTTAAACATGGGGACTTATGGAGACTGACTCGCTTCTGGAGCCAGTCTCAAGTGGACGTTTGAGGAACTGCAGTTTTTGGTACTTCACCTCACAGCCACGGAGGTTGCTGCTTTGACTTTTACTCTGTCTAGTTGCAGTCTCAGATATCTCAGGATTTTATTTCCAACCCACAACTGTGAGGGTCTCTGAAGAAGAAGAAGCTGTTGCTGTCTGAGAGGAGATATCAGCCAAATATTCTCTAAATCTAAAACTACAAAGAAAACAGTCTGTAAATCCTGAGACAGCTGGGACCAGCTGTCACCCAAAGAGATTTGTGCAATATTAGCTACCTAAGGAGGGTTTACACTGTCTGGTCTTGGTCTCGCAATACCTTGATCTCAGTCTTGACCCCTCAAAGTCTTGTCTGGGTTTCTGTACACTCTGGTCTCGGTCTCGGTTTAGGTGATAACTTCCTATAATCCTGTAAAACAGAGTGTGTTCTGTGTGAACAGACATATTGATGCTTTAATTAGCTTTATTGATTGCACAAGCATAACTGGTTTTGTTTACTGATTATGGTCCAGACGGGAAGTGTTCAACTGGTCACTGAAATGTGAAAGAATGTGTCCTCGAACCACCTTCAGATTTGGTCTGGACCGCCTTGTTTAGCCGATCCGAGTTGGTTTTAGTAGTTTTTAGTTTAGTTTGTCTTTACCGTCACAGGAACTCGAGGTGAATTCATCTCACTTCAGCTTCTTCCATAACCCAAATCGGCTCAGTTTAGATGAAGTTTGTCACCAGTGAGTCGCTCTCGGAGTACGTTTTTATGATTTTTCTAATTAGAAAAGTGACCGTCTCTCACAAGCTTTACATAATAATCAGCTCAGATGAAATCTGTAACTCACTCCGGTGAGTCGGTTTGACACAAAAACCCCGAAGTGTGAACAGAAATATTAAATATTATTTGTCACAGTCAGTGCGAACAGCATCTCCAACTGCAGTGACACACACGAGGCGTACAACATACGACCTAAAAGAAACATTAAAGCCTCTGATTAATCGTGTTTTTGATACAAACTCAGCGTTCTACTATACAGATGGTTGAAAATGAATAATCAAGAGTCATTTTTGATTCAATCTGAGCATCTTGAATGCACCAAACGGCTCAGACAGACCCTAACAATGTGCACAACTCTGAAGATCCTGTGTGAGTTCGGAGGATTTACACTCCATCTTCAGCTCCACCAAATGACCAAGCAGAGACTCGGCCTCGCGCTGTGCTTCCTCCTCGGCGCGCTGGACAGGGAGGTCAGCGAGATTACTGGACACACAGTCAGCCTCGCGTTGAGCACAAACCTCCTCCGGCCAAACAAAAACCCGCTATCAGAGGATGACACAAAACACCAGCCCGCCGGGCATCTTCCTGCTCCTCCTCCTCCTCCTTCTCCTTCAATTCCTCCACCGCTCTTGAGCAAACGCCTCAGTGAGTTTCACTTCAGCTTGTTTGCGGCCATGTTGGAGGCAAGGTGACAAGAGCAATACAAGAGAAACATTCCTGTAATTTCCAAAAAAGAGCTTAAGGTGGAATTATTCTCCAAAGGGGGGGAAAGCTGCCACCTCTCTCTCTTCTTCCTCTCAGTTTACCTAACTTACCAAAAAAAAAAGAAGAAGAAGGGGTGGTGGGGGAGGTTTATCCACACAAACACACACAAACACACACACAACCCTCCTGAGGAATGGCTGGCGAGCAGAGAAGAAATGCGCCCTGACAATCTCGCCTTCCCTCCGGCGGCCGGATGCCAGAAACGAGCGATGTTTCTTCTGAGAGATCTTTTACCGAAGATGCCAGGGATTAAGAAAGAAAAGACTGCAGGACACAGCTGTGTCACCTAGCATTAAACAGCCCTAAACTCTCCCGTTATGAGATACTCTGCACAGAAAAAAAAAAAAAAATAGGTCAGGCCGGGCAAAATGAGGAGAGAAAAGAGAAAACAGGAGAGAGGTTTTGATTCAAGCCCTCACGCCCCTGGACTCTTCTCTTGGTGGTCTTGAAGCTGAACACACATGAATGTACATGCAAATCAGTTAAACTGGAAATGTAGAGAATAAAACTCTGCACACAGATCTGAATATTGTCTCTAAACAGATGCAAAAAAAAATGTTAGGATCACATAAACGGCTAAAATACATGCGAGTGTGTACAAGCGTCTGAAGTTGTTTTCAATATTCTAACACAAACAGGACTCGAGTCAAGGTGGGAGTTAATTTAAGTGCTTCAATATTAAAGTTATTTATCAACCGCATCGTGTTCAACATCTAAAAACAAGATGTTCATGTTTGTGGTCTTTACAGATGAATATTTGTAAAAAAATGTAACTTTTCTGTCATTTTCAGGTCTGTGGATGAATATTTGGAGCTCACGCCCGGAGAGAAACTGCTCGTGTTATCGAGGTTGGTTCAAATGTTAAAAAGGTTGTTGTTGGGTCACGGAAGATCAGCGAGCTAAACTAATGATTTAATAAAAAAAAGGGGGAAAACGGTGAGAGAAGCTGTTTTTAAAAGAGCAACTTTAGTTTCAAATCTAAAACTTTATTTATTTATGGAGCTCTTTTCATGCAAACATGCAGCACAAAGTGTTTCACAGAGCAAAAAATAAAACCAGAAATAGACAACAAAGAATTGAATCTAGCAAAATAGATTAAAAATATATAAAATGTTTAGAAAAGGAAAAGAAGTTTAGAGAACGATTGGACCAATTGAGCAAAACATAAAAACTTACAACTTAAGTAAGCAAATTAAAATCTATCCAGCGAATAAAAAATATCAGAGAGGATGATCAAGGGCCACAGTGACTGAAGGCGAACTCCCCGCGTGTTTTTGTGGAGGTTCTAGCTACAACTAAGAGTCCGGCTGCTCGGTACATATTGATGTAGCGTACCTGAAAGATGGTTCTGTGATTTAAAAACTAATCGGGAGATCTTAAAATCAGTTTGAAAACTTTAAAATACGTGCTCTCTGTTTGGTCTTCGTCAGTACGCGGGGCTGCAGAGCTCTGGACAAGTTGCAGGTTTTTAGGAAGTAACGACAGCAGCTGAATGATACAGATTTTAGCTCCAAAGCTGCGACTAATGATTATTATCATTACAGATTAATTAGCAGATTATTTCCCTAATTGATTATTCGGCCCGTAAATCACCAGAAATGAGTGTAAATCGAGATTCCCTACAGCCTGAGTAGTTATTAAAGGTCTCGTCCAAAGAGAAGCAGCAAATTCTCAAATGTTAAAAGTTTTAAAAATCTGAGATGCACCTGCTACAGATGTGTCCACTTTTAAAGCCTCACTGCATTTTATATTATCTGTGGCGCAGTCGGTAAAGAGTTTGAACTTTTGGTATCTGCAGCTTCAACTTGAGTTTTTTTCATCTTTATTAGACAGTTTAGACACTCAGGAAACACGAGGCAAACGGAGCGGCGTGTCATGCCACAAAGCTGCCCAGCAGGAATCGAACCGTCGCGGTTATATATCGGTTTCTTCACCGCGACCGCGTCCTAAAAAAAGAAACTCGGTCGTCATCGGCCATCATTCTTTCGAGAAGCGTCTGCTCTCGCTCTCTGAAACTAAAGTTTCCAGTCGTCTTTGTCATCTCGCTCGGCCCGCTCTGAATAATTCAGCGGGCTGCCTGGTCGAATGCAAACAAACGGAATAAAACATAGATAGTTATGAGGCATAAATATGAACAAACAGCATCTAAAAGCATTAAGGAAACAGAGCGTCGGGGCTTCGGAGCGACACATGAGGACAGTGTGTTTGACTGGCTGCTGGACTGAGCCGGTGCTCCCTCCCCACCCTCCCACATATTTCATTCACCCCCCTAATGATGTGTGGCCTGTCAGAGAGACGCCGCCAAATTACATTCAGGACTACAAAGCCTCTGTCCGAGGTTTTCTCTTTCTGTGCGACACCCTGCAAAACAATAACTGGGATTCAGCAGCTGCAAATTGCACTAAAATTTCCCATTCTCTCTCTGTGAATTATTAATGAGAGCTCAACCAAAAAAGACAAAAAAAAGGAGGGGAGAGAGAAATATCTACAGTATGCCCGAGCAGTGGAGAATGCTATAAAGCCGTAATTATGCCAGAGAATGAGAAATGGAACAAAGTTGTTGGAGCCAGAAAAGGCGAGGCAGAAACTGAAACTAAGAGCTGGAAATTTAGAGCTCAGAGGGTGAAAAGAAAAAGTCGTTTTATTACATATGCAAAAAAAAAAACACAAAAATATCCACACACAATTAAAAATGAGGATGAACAACAGGATTTGCATCCGTCTCTGTCAGGTTGTAAGAGAAATATATGTGCGAGGAGGAAGACGAGGTCAAAATGCCAAAATATACAGGATCTGTTTGGGAGTGAAAACCCGACAAGTCCAAATGTGTTTTTTCTGAAATCTGAATAACAGGCTGGTTCTCACAGCAGGAGGCTGAACCCATTTCATCGTACAACAGAGAAATGACTGACAGTGCATGTAGCTTTACTCCACAGATCATTTCTTTTATAAAGATTGTTGGTTTTTTGTTGTTTTTTTGACAGCCTCGTAAAAACAAAACACGGCAGCTTCACCTCACGATTAGGAACGATCACAAACAGACGACACAGAAAATGACAAAACCCAAAATGACCCAAAAAAACTCACCTGACGCTCTAGAGGTGATGATCAGATATCAGTGGAACAAATACCACAGTGTAAAAATACTTTAAATTATAAGTACAAAAAGTATTTATGAGTAAAATACTTTTTAAAGTATCAAAAACGTTGATGTATCATATGTTTTGTTGTGTAATCTGCAACAATGTGCAATATTTCAAACACTGTATTTGTGCAGTATTTTCCTCTTAATTCTCGTGGAAAGTGAAGTACCTCAAAGTAATCAAGTAAAAGCAACATTAAAACTGGATTTTATGTTTTATGAGCCACATTAAAACAGAAAAAAATAAACATTTCATGCAATTGTAGATGACGTAAAGGAGTTTGTTTCGCTTAATTCGCTTCAGATTTCACCATTTTTTAATTTCTTAGTGTTTTTATTGGACGTCTCGGGTCAGTGTGTTCCTGTCTGGGAGTTTTGTTCCCTCGTTCTTGTCTGGTAGGCAATCAGGCAGGTTAGTGGTGCAGTCGGACCTTTTGGTTTTAAGGTTGAGATATTTTATATTGTTCAGTTCAGGATACATCACTTTATTAAACTAAACGTTTCTAATAGAAACACGCTGAATATTTGTTTTTGCTTTTCACTGTTCAGATTTATAAATTAATAAATCATTTCATGATGTTTTATCTCATCAGTGTTATCAGTGTTTCTACATTAGAAGATCTTCAGCAGGTTTCTGAACGTTTGAACCAGTCGCAGAATATTTCTTATAAATATTAAAATAATTTCAGGATTTGTCGCTCAGTGCAACATTAACTTTACATTGTTTATCTTTGAACACAAACACACTCGTCCTCACTGCTCTGTTGTCTTTTGGCACATGTTTGAGAAAGTGCCAGCCAGAGTATCACACACACACACACACACACACACGGTTCGACTGAGGGCTTGGCATGGATCCTCTGCTCACAGGAGGCAGTGGCGTCCCTCAGGGATCCATAACCAACCAAATAGCTCTGAGAGAGAGAGAGGGAGCAGCTAGCTAGCTCACCCAGCTGGGCCTCAGCACTTTCTCACTCTGTGTGTGTGTGTGTGTGTGTGTGTGTGTGTGAGAGATGGGAGGAAGAGGAGGAGGATGGAGGACCAGATGACAGACACAGTCGACTCCCAGCATACTGTGGGTGAAATTAGGTCGTTCACCTGATCTGAGAGAGAGAGAAATCATCAAATGAGACAGTATGTGTGGCCAAAAGTATGTGGACACCGAAATATGCCAACAGCCCATCATTTGCTGCAGGATTTACTGCATTAGTGAGGTCCAGTTCTTCCACAACAAAGGACGGACACAAAGAACATTTAAGATATCCCTTAACTGGAACAAAGAGGAGATAATTCAAGAAAAAATCAGATATTAGACGATAATTTCCCTTTAATATGACTCTGGAATAATCACATGAACTGATGTTTGTTGGACTCGAAAGTCAGATTTTCTTCCATCTGCTTCATGCTCCCGCAGCGAAGGCTCCTTCACGGGGTCGAATAGTTAAAGTTTCACCGCTTAGTTCAGTTAAACATTTAAAAGAGATTTTACCTGACACAGCTCCACCCGGTCGGGGGTTAAAGGTCACGATGACGGCGTCTCTGTTAGTGACTCAGGATTTTAGAAACTCTCTTGGTGGTTGAAGCAGCAGGCTGAGACACATTCATGCGTTTCCTGGTGCTGTTGTGCCCTCTACTGGCTGCTGAGTGGAAGTGTGACATGTTGAGTTACAACAGGATTGTTCAGAGTGAGTTAGATTTTTCAGTTTGAAGCCTGCTGACACACAAGGTACATGTTAATATTCACTTCAACCTCTAAAACCTTCTTTTAATTATTTAAAAGAAACATTTTTAAACGTGTTTTGACCTCCTAGTAGTAATCATAAACATTTTACACCGCTCTCCAAGTACCATTGAGAGTTTATTAAGTATTTTTGTTGAATATTTTGTTCCTAATATTTCAGTGATTCTTCGCTGTACCACTCAGGAAGGGAAGCTCACGTTCCACAGCTTGAGAATCAGTGTTGTGGACAGTTAATTCATCCTGTAACCTTCAATGTTTTTCCAAATTGCGCCGCTTTTTCATGTGTTTTGTACCTTTTTTATAAAATCGTGTTTGTCTTGTACAAGTTCTGGAGAAGATTATTCAACTAGCGGAAAGAAAACGGCCCAAAAATACACATCAGATACATTAAATAATAGATTGCATATTTTTGGACAAAACAAGTGATATAAAGAAATGCAAAATGCCTTTGACTCCAACATGTCAGCACAATGAAACAGACATTTTAAACCTGGCTTTACAGAGTGTTCATATTTAAAGCCATGGGTGCATTTTTAATAAGACAACACCTCATCTGCATATTTAAAACAGAAGATTTCAGAAGACTTGATTAACTTGAAATGTTCACCTGTGACGTTCCTTTAAAGCCAGACTGTGTGTAATGTGTAATGTGTGTGTGTGTGTGTGTTTCAGAGCTCCTGTCACTCCCGTCTCCTCCTCAGAGTTCAAGGTCGCCGTGCGGCTATTTCCAGCTCGTCTTCGCTTTGATCCGTGTCGCAAAATGACAAGGTAACGCAACTCGGGGGGTCAGCTGTGTTACAGGAATGCTTCCACGGATCGGGAAAGAGAAAATCAATCCTGCCTGACAGTGTCTTCAGGATACTCCGACCTGACTGGACGATGACAACTACACACACACACACAGAAGATGGTGTATACACATAGATAGATAAACACTTGAACTCACACTAACATTCACACACGTACACAAACAAAACACTTGTAGTGCACACAAACACAAGCCGCGACCAAATATAGCGCATGTACACACTCCAGCTGTCTCTCCGTCTGACACAGACGACCTCTGTCAGCTCCGGGTTCGCCTGTCGTCTCGTCAAGGTGCATCAGAGAGACAAGGTGTCGGCCAAAAAGTTCATCGACGGCTAACCGCTTCTGAAAAGTTCGGGCGCTGCGCAAAATGTTTCGAGGGACGAGAGGAAGATGAAGTAGTCACAGACGACCTTTTAACTTTTTACACCATGTTTGACATCCATCATGACAGACGTTAACGTACAGTCCACCCTGTTTTTGAACCGTTCGTTTTACCTCCACTTACTGAGTTAACGCGCCATTTTAGCTCATAACTAATGGATGTATGCGAGCTATTGAACCTAAATATTACAAGGAAACTTTCCACCACATCTTTGTTCGGTCCATGTTCGGTCCTCCTCAGGTGGTCGACCATAAACTGAGTTCGACTGCACCATCGATTGCGTGCTGAGAGACAGTTTGGGGTGGAGCTGGTGTGTCTGGCTGGATTCATGAGGATCCTCACAGGGTTTGTCAAGAAATGGAACGGTGTGTGAATTCTAACCATGTTCGCCATCTGATGGGTCAAATGAAGTTTTTTTTAGTCGGTTTGTTTTTTAACGTCACAGGAAAGCTGCTGAACATCCATCCATCTCTGCTGCCCTCGTTCAAGGGCGTGAACGCCCAGAAGCAGGCTCTGCAGGCTGCACGGTCCACTTCGTTAGCAGTAAGTGTGACATGAGCCGAAATATGTAATATTATTTATTTAAACTGAACAAGTCGCACATTTGTTTTGTTCTTGGTGTTCAGGAAGAGGTGGACGCCGGCGCCATCATCGTGCAACACTGAGGAGATCCTGTCGGACAGGATCAGAGAGGCCGAGCACCGAGCCTTCCCCGCCGCCATGGAGCTGGTTGTGAGCGGCGATGTCGGCCTGGCAGAGAACGGACGCGTCACATGGAAGTCGAAGACACACTGACAAAGTAGAAAACTAATTTACTGTCACCCTGTAGAGTTTGGTAGATAAAGCGACACTACTTGAAACATCCCAATGTTACCTTGTGAAAATGAATGAATGTCTGTATATTGAAAGTGTTATTTCATGATTAAATCTGCCTGTGTGTGTGTGTGTGTGTGTGTGGGGGGGCATTTTATGCCAGCACACTGTACTAAAACGCCTTAACCGCGTCGCCTACGCCTGCATAAAGACTGAAAAATACGCGTTCGATACGCGTATTTACTTTATGATGACGAATTTTGAGTTTAACAGCTGCTTCGCTTCACAATTATAACTCATAACTAGAACTAAACTAAACGGCAGTTGGTTTTTATTGTTTCATTTATCCTACTTATAGGGTACTTTCGCTGTTTACACGGCCCCGTGCCCGGGAGGTGTTACATAAGGCTAAGATTTTGATGTAGCCTAAACAATAAGACCATATAACGGTGGGATCCTGCTGGAGTGGCGAAAAGCATTCAGACGTCTCGCTCCGTTTCCAGAAATGATTGGCTAGAATGGCCTTAACATTGAGCTATGGTATTTTGATCTGTTTACTTTCATGTTTTTGTGTTGGGAAATATTAAATAGCCTACATAGGCTAATTAAAAGAAAACCTCAGACAGAAAATAATTTGGGCAGTGGGTCCTCCGGTCTGCTGGCCGGAATTATAAAATTAAATTGTATTTTAAAATTAAAATAAACGCTGCAGCCTTGTAATTATTTTTATATATATGATTAATATTATGTTGGTTGGTTGTTTGTTTTTGTTATCATTGTTGTTGTGCCTGTTTCTGTGTTTTGTTGTTGAAATATAAATAAAATTAAAAATAAAAATATCCTGACAGCTCTGATGGGGCTGGGAATTTATCTATAAGTTATGCTTTCTTCTGTGATCATACATTTTGTCGTATGTCACAGTTAGCGGTGTTTCACCAATGACGTGACTGATGGTTCAATGTCACACAACTTTATTTTATTTATTTAATAATTTAAAATAAAATCAGGAACAGAAACCAATGAGCCGGTGCGCCAAAGCAGCAGCAGCAGGTTGTGGGGCCAGTGGCGCAGCGGGAAATGAAATTTCCTAGTTATGAGTTATAATTGTGACGCGAAGCAGCTGTTAAACTAAAAATTCGTCATCATAAAGTAAATAATTATTTGTACATTGAGACGAGCGTGCGCACAGGCGTCCGCTGAGTTCGCACGTGGCACGGCACGAATGACCTCTCGCTATCTGATTTCCACAAACACTGCACAGTGTGTGCCTGTACACTCATGTAGAGTTCTACTTAACAGTCATGCGTGGTGTTCATGTCACGTATTTCAGGCGTAGTTCACCATCGGCTCACTGGATAGCTCAGAGCTAATGTAGCTGACTTTGACCCGGGAGAGTCGTGTTCAAATCCAGAGGAAATATTCAAAGTCTGTTAGAGAGGTAATCTTGCTCCACCGGCTCAGGATGGTAGAGCGCTGCTTTGAAGTGTGGAGGACGTAGGTTCGATCCTTATGAGGTCTAAGATCAATGTCTAAATGTGTCTGATCCAATGATGTTCAAGTGCTGCAATCAAATTTGAAGGTCTATATCCAAAGGAACGAGTGTGTGTTCAGGTGAGTCAAGTCCGTTAGCTCAGGAAGTTACAGTCCTTCTTGGAAGTTTGGGAAATTATGGTTCAATTCTTGGCAGAATTTTGAGGACTGAACTCTTATGGGGGGGGGTTGGATTGGATCCTAAAGAAAGAGTGGAAACTACAGGTCATCAACTATGTGGACCTATAGCTCAGTTTGGTAGAGTGCCGCTTGTAAGCGGTGAAGTCGTGGGTTCGAATCTTATGAGGTGCAGTGGCTTTTGAGGGCTGTGTCCAAAAGGAAGAGTGTAAACTGCCAGAAAAAAATATCTCCACCTGTCTAGGCCGATAGCTCAGTTTGGTAGAGCGCTGCTTGGAGCTTCTGAAGTCGTGGGTTCGAATCTTATGAGGTTCAATTATGAGGTAAAAAAAAAAGAAGCTCTAACCCTATCGATATCGATAGCTCACATGCTTGGCTCACTGGATAGCTCAGTGGTTAATGCTGCTGACTTTCACCCTGGAAACTAGTGTTCCAAGCCAGGTGGACCCTTAGGCAAGGTCCTCTAGAGCTTCTGAGCGGTGAAGTCGTGGGTTTGAATCTTACGAGATGTCATGGCTTTTGAGGGCTGCGTCCAAAAGGAAGAGTGTAAACTGCGAGAAAAAACACCTCCACCTCTGTGGACCAATAGCTCAGATTGGTAGAGCGCCGCTTGGAAGTTCTGAAGTCATGGGTTCGGATCTTATGAGATGCACTTGGTTTTGAAGGCCAACACCCAAAGTTTAGACTTAAGAGCGCTCACGGTGAAGGTCTGACAGCTCACTGGATAGCTCAGTGGTTAATGCTGCTGACTTTCACCCCGGAGACTTGTGTTCCAATCCAGGTGGACCCGTAGGCAAGGTCCTCTACAGCTTCTGAGTGGTGAAGTCGTGGGTTTGAATCTTACGAGATGTGATGGCTTTTGAGGGCTGCGTCCAAAAGGAGGAGTGTAAACTGCGAGAAAAAACATCTCCACCTCTGTGGACCAATAGCTCAGATTGGTAGAGCGCCGCTTGGAGGTTTCGAAGTCGTGGGTTCGAATCTTATGAGATGCACTTGGTTTTGAAGGCCAACACCCAAAGTTTAGACTTGAGAGCGCTCACGGTGAAGGTCTGACAGCTCACTGGATAGCTCAGTGGTTAATGCTGCTGACTTTCACCCCGGAGACTCGTGTTCCAATCCAGGTGGACCCTTAGGCAAGGTCCTCTAGAGCTACCAGCCTACCTCCGGAAGGGCCAAACCGTAAATACATGTGGGATACATGGATGCTTTGGAACATCATCTGGGCTAACCTCTAAACAGCTGTTAGTCCAGAGTTCCAAAAGATGCGATCCGAAACTCGCATCATATGCTACAGATTCACGAGGTACGGCGCTACGGGGGAGCCAGGACGACAGGTCAGAAGGGGGGGGGAATAACATCATCCCCCATATTATACAGAGATTTGGGTACCAAGCCCCAACATACCAGTAAATGAATATGCTAGTGAATAAGACAAGAGAGGGACCTGAAGAGAGTGTAAAAGTATCACGTCCTTCAGTAAGAGTAAAGTACCACTGAATGATGCTAGCATGATGATGGAGTTTACGGTCGGTAAACTAGAGATAGGATATGGTGAGATAGATTAAATAATAGATGGTGGGACAAGCAACCATGTTACTTTTTATATTACTTACGCAGATAATTAAGACACTATCACAGTAAGTATGTATATCACATTAAGTAATTAAGACCGTAAGACAGACAATTACTATCTTTTGTGTGTGTGATGATGGGCCATTACTTTTTAATTTATCCATACATACAAAAACACACTAAAACAATAATTAAGACAGTAATCTAATCCCCTTACTGTCTTAATTGTGTGTGTATATAAAAAGTAACATGGTTGCTTGTCCCACCATCTATTATTTAATCTTATCTCCACCATATCCTATCTCTAGTTTACCGACCGTAAACTCCATCATCATGCTAGCATCATTCAGTGGTACTTTACTCTTACTGAAGGACGTGATACTTTTACACTCTCTTCAGGTCCCTCTCTTGTCTTATTCACTAGCATATTCATTTACTGGTATGTTGGGGCTTGGTACCCAAATCTCTGTATAATATGGGGGATGATGTTATCCCCCCCTTCTGACCTGTCGTCCTGGCTCCCCCTCGCCGTAGCGCATTCATTGTACCTCGTGAATCTGTAGCATATGATGCGAGTTTCGGATCGCATCTTTTGGAACTCTGGACTAACAGCTGTTTAGAGGTTAGCCCAGATGATGTTCCAAAGCATCCATGTACGCCACATGTATTTACGGTTTGGCCCTTCCGGAGGTAGGCTGGTAGCTCTAAAGGACCTTGCCTAAGGGTCCACCTGGATTGGAACACGAGTCTACCGGGTGAAAGTCAGCAGCATTAACCACTGAGCTATCCAGTGAGCTGTCAGACCTTCACCGTGAGCGCTCTTAAGTCTAAACTTTGGGTGTTGGCCTTCAAAACCAACTGCACCTCGTAAGATTCGAACCCACGACTTCGAAACCTCTAAGCGGCGCTCTACCAATCTGAGCTATCGGTCCACAGAGGTGGAGATGTTTTTTCTCGCAGTTTACACTCTTCCTTTTGGACGCAGCCCTCAAAAGCCATCACATCTCGTAAGATTCGAACCCACGACTTCACCGCTCAGAAGCTCGAGAGGACCTTGCCTAAGGGTCCACCTGGATTGGAACATGAGTCTCCGGGGTGAAAGTCAGCAGCATTAACCACTGAGCTATCCAGTGAGCCAAGCATGTGAGCTATCGATATCGATAGGGTTAGAGCTTCTTTTTTTACCTCATGCTTGATAATAATTGCACCTCATAAGATTCAAACCCACGACTTCAGAACCTCCAAGCGGCGCTCTACCAATCTGAGCTATCGGCCTAGACAGGTAGAAATGTTTTTTTCTGGCAGTTTACACTCTTCCTTTTGGACACAGCCCTCAAAAGCCACTGCACCTCATAAGATCCGAACCAACGACTTCACCACTTACAAGCGACGCTCTACCAAACTGAGCTATAAGCCCACATAGTTGATGACCTGTAGTTTCCACTCTTTCTTTAGGATCCAGTCCAACCCTCCCGTAAGACTTCGGCCCTCAAAATTCTGCCAAGAATTGAACCATAATTTCCCAAATATCCAAGAAGGACTGTAACTTCCTGAGCTAACGGACTTGACTCACCTGAACACACACTCGTTCCTTTGGATATAGACCTTCAAAATTGATTGCAGCACTTGAACATCATTGGATCAGACACATTTAGACATTGATCTTAGACCTCATAAGGATTGAACCTACGTCCTCCACACTTCAAAGCAGCGCTCTACCATCCTGAGCCAGTGGAGCGGGATTACCTAGCCTAGCTAACAGATTTTGAGTCTTTCTCTGGGTCTTGCACTTCAAAAGCATTTGAGGAGCAAACGCACAACCTCAAAACTACCTCAACTCTTGGAGGCAGTGCTCTGTCATCCTGACCTGTTGGACAATTGATTACAGACCTCAAATATTTTACCAATGGGTTGGAGGTGATGAACTGTCTTTCTTACAGATTTTCACTTTTTCGTTTGGATACAGACTTTTAGATTTAATGGCTTCTCCCAGGGATTGAACTCAGACCCTCAGTCCTTCCATGACCTCTGAGCTTTCGGGCAGTCCTTTAATATTCTATGAGCTATTGGATCATCGAGGTTTAGAGGGTGTTTGTTGGACGTTGTGAGGGGACAGTGAAGCTGTGTCAATTAAAACTGAACATTTTCTTTGTAAAGGCAGAATTTATAGTGGCAGGTGAGTGTAAACTGTCATGTAACTTGTAAAATATGTGATAATATTCTGTTATTGTTACCAGTCAAAGTATATTTAGTCACAGACGACCCTTTTTCTTACACCATGTACCAGTTTGACATCCATCATGACAGACGTTACAGTACAGTCCACCCTGTTTTTGAACCGTTCGTTTTACCTCCTAACTAATAGATGTGTGCGAGCTATTGAACCTAAATATTACAAGAAAACTTTAAATTACATTCCACCACATCCTTGTCTTTCTCTTCGCAGAGCAGTTTCTGGATGCAAAAGTCCCGTTGCTGCAGCAGCTGTTTGTCTGCCGGCAGGCGAGCGATGGTCGCCCGCTGGTTGGGGGGGCCGCTGCTTTACGTCACAGACTAATGGTAGGAGTTGGAAAGATAATACAGTGTATGCACAGCTTCATAACTTCCTGAATCGTGCGATACTGTTACAACAATTCTCACCTTGAATATTTCATTTCTGGTGTCGCAGGGTGAGAAGACACACCTGGAGAATCGCTGCATGACCTGGGCGTTATTGACCTCCACCGTTGTGCCATCAGGTAAAGGTTCTGTAAAGAGCGACATGTTTTGAAGTGTTTTGAGTGTCGCACCAGCCACCGGCGTCTTCATCAATAACCGTATCTGCTCTCCTCCCTCAGAGGTTGTAATATCTGCTGTTTCTGTGGCCAAACAATGCCTGTAAGCACTGGCAACCATTAGACTCCCTCCCAGGTCATTGAGCATTCCCTGCTAGCTAATTACAACAGGGCCTGTAGTTGTCTGCACCCCTGCCTCCCCCACCTTCCCTCACCCTCCCTCCCTCCCTCTCCTGTCTGGAAACACAGGCAGGGGCAGGGGTTGCGAGGGGGACATATTTCTGACAAATGTGCCATCTCCATAATTAGCTCAGAAGCAACATATGAAACATTAAACACGCCGGGCGCTGACGACAATCAAAACATTTCATTTGTTGTCAATTATTCATTACTTTGAAGGTTCTGAAGGGGTCGTTAATATGGAAATAAGCTTGCGATGCTAACAAGGTTGTAGTATCTGATTCCAGATCATCTTTTTTTTTCCTTTTAGGCTAACATTTTGTCTTTTCTGTCTCTCTATTGTGATTTCTTCTCTTATTCATGAAGCCAGCTCTTCAAACAAAACCATCTCGCGGCCTTAAAAACAAGCCGCTTTCACTCACTTTATTAAAGGAAACTGTATTTGATGAAATTCTTTGATAGCTTCAAGTTCAGCTCGGCCCCAAATGAAGTTAAACCACCCAAAACTAATCTAGTAAATGTTTTTTTTTTCTTCTCTTTGCACCTGCCTTTATTAATGTGTAATTCCCCTTGGTGGCTGTCATAGCAGACCTGCCAAGAGAGAGCGGCCACTAAAGTTCCCCTGTCTGTAGCTTTTCACGGTTTAGTTCCCCTACAATTAATTAACGGGATGAAAAGTCCCACGCAGCACCTCGCCACCACGGCTACCTTTGCCAGCTGTCAAATTGGAGAGACTTGGACTGGAAAAATAAGCCCGAGGCTGGGCTATTTAAGGTAATTAGTTTTGATGCATGCAGCTCTCAATCCCTATTACCTGTCGACTGCTGCCACCAACCGCCACCGACTGCCCGGGGCTCCGCTCAGTTAGGGAGTTCAGCTTAACATGTCTGAATCAGACTGGTGATGTTGTACATGCCCTCTCAGTGAGTACTGCTCTGTTGTTGCTGAGTAGTTTTGTAGATGATTTCAGCTGTTCAGTCAAATTTACGCTGGTCGTGGTCTTCTAAAAATTTGCCTCTTTCTTCCACCTCTGATTTCGCACGATGGCGCCCTCTTGTGACAGCAGCCTGGCACTGTTGATTTTGCTTAACTCTTTACGTTTTCACTTAAATTTCAGACAGTCATGGTTGTGAAATGAAGCCACCAATCCCCTTGCCACGGAGACCTCTTCTTTGGTAAGTTTGTTCACGAATTTGTACAGGGGTAGGGGGAGAACATCACTAGCCACCTAGCTTCAGGTACCAGCCACAAGAGTCAAAATCAAAATTCAAAGTTAATTGAAACCCAGAAGTATCTGACCATAAGATATTGATTTTGACAGTCCTCAAAATTAAGTGAGTTTCTCTCAGAGCTTTCAGCCTTTCCTCTGACTTTAAAAGAGATGTATACAAATGTTGCCAACAACAAAAGTTTTTAGAGACAGGTGAGTGCAGTCACTCGGTCTTAACAGTCTTAATTACCCAGAATTTAGTCCTAACCTAAAGACAGTGGAGACAGTTCTTTGAATCTAGACATCTAAGTCTTGACAGATCTAGTCAAAGCCTGGCCCCAGGCTTGAACTTTTTCAAGTAGGATGTTTTAATACGTTTAATATCTGTTCAGAAGTGCCAGTTGTGTTTTCTCCATCAAACTCGTGCTGATTTACACTCTCTCTTTATTCCTTTTTGATGCAAACGGTCCGTTTTCCTCAGCGGGGACACAGATTCTTTGTATTTCTGTCCTCAGACACTGTACGCGTGCAAGCAGCGAGCCCACGGTCATCATTAAGACAGTAAATCTGCATATTCCCCAACAGTACAGTCACTTTAAACTTAAGTAGCCCAAGGAAAGACAATACCCAGCCTCTCTCTTCAATTATTTATTCTCACATCACCCCAAAAAGATGACAAATGCTAATTCTGGTCCATTCCCCAGCTGGGCATCCAAGTGCTCATTAGTTTTAAAGAAGGTTAATCCATTTAGGTTTTGCATATTGATATGCCAATTATGTCTAATCGTGGAATAGGCATCCGTCAAGGTAATAGTGCATAAACACATGCAAGAACATTAGGGAGAAGTCAACGTTATAATAAAGTAGGTGTTAATTGGTGAGGGGAGGACTGTCGGCTAACTCATGTGTGTAATGTACAGCCGGGTGAGGGGGGGAGGGAAAAAAAGGGGGGTTTCATCAGATTCTTTTCTCCCCCAAAACATGTCATTTGCAAAGCTCATGCTGTGAGCGCTCTGGGTGTCGCGCCGAAACGCTCGACTGAAGAGGAAGGTCACGAGGGCGAGGGGATTGTAGGAGGGTGGCGGAGAGAAAATGTTTACTTAATCTGTGACAGAGTGGAGAGCTACGGTGAGTTTTCATGTGAATAGACAGCTACGTGTCTAACTATTGTTTCAAAGCAGTGTGTATGTTTTTATTGGTGTGTAATAATTTTCATTGTGTTTTCGTTACCTTAGAATCGACAGAGGAAGCGGGACCTCTTCCACGGTGTCCGGCATGTTTCTACACGACCCCAGAACGGTATGGTCTTTTGAGTTTTCCACAAGTTTCATTGCTAAGGTTCGGTTTTCTACACGTATTCTGTTGGTGGTAATCTGCAACGTCACCACAAGAGGTCACTAAATCCCACACACACTGACCTTTAAAATGGTTCGTCGACTAGTTCAGTGTGCGTTCAGACAGGTTTTTCTGTTTATTTGAGTCGGGGTCGTCTGTTTAGGCTGCGGTGGTCCACGCTGCAGAGGTGTCAGGAAAAAAACGTTCCACCGTGCAGGGGCAGAAGTTGAGCCAGATCTAACTTTTGGAAAAACAAAGCCCGACATCACGCTCCAGCCGCCAGTCAGACACTGAGTGAGTAATCTGTCGAACTTCCACGGTCAACCTGAAATGTCTCTCTATCTATCTCTAACACTAACTCTAACTCTCTCTCTCTCTCTCTCTCTCTCTCTAACTCTCACTCTAACACTTACTCTCTCTCTAACACTCTCTCTCTCTCTGTCTCTCTCTCTCTCTGTCTTACTCTAACTCTCTCTCTCTCTCTCTCTCTAACACTCACTCTAACACTCTCTACCTCTCTCTCTCTCTCTCTCTCTCTCTCTCACTCTCTCTCTCTCTCTCTCTCTAACACTCACTCTAACTCTCTCTCTCTAACTCTCTCACTCACTCTAACTCTCTCTCTCTAACTCTCTCTAACACTCTAACTCTCTCTCTCTCTCTCTCTCTCTAACACTCTCTCTCTCTCTCTCTCTCTCTCTCTCTCTCTCTAACACTTACTCTAACTCTCTCTCTACTAACTCTCTCTCTCTAACTCTCTCTAACACTTACTCTAACTCTCTCTCTCTCTCTCTAACACTTACTCTAACTCTCTCTCTACCCTAACTCTCTCTCTCTCTC
>CM071623.1:14715603-14892838 GCA_036365135.1 Miichthys miiuy
CGCAGGGGGAGTAGCACACACACATTTCCAGGGGCCCCCCCACCCCCATGTCTTGTGTTACGCCCGGCGCCTGGCTTGAAAACCGGCGAGATAATTGCGAAAGTTTTAATTCAATGTTCAACCGTCCGACGCCAGGAGAATCAGATAAGTGGAGGAGAAAGTTCAAGCGCTGAATCAGAATCAGGACCTCCCAGCTCGCCGGTGATTATAGTCCAATCATAATCTCTTGGCGGGATTCCTACTTCAGCAAGTGATCATGAGAAGGCCTGATAGTCCATCAGCGGCGCAGAGGGAGGGAGATGCACTCAGTAGCGTGGCCTGCTCTCACCATGCTCAGCCATCTGCGGCGTCTTCACCATCACAACAGAGCAGCAGGATGCCTGTTCTTCTTCAAGAAGTAGAAAGCCAAAAGAAAAAATGTTAAGCGAGGTCAGCGGTGTGACACTTAGTCCCTCAGACACATCTGAACACGTCAGACTATAATGGGTGTTTGTCCTCGTGCAGCACACAAACTAAGAATCAGTTAGATTATTCCACAATCCCGGAGTTAATCCCGCACGCCGCCAAGCAGCCAGTGTGTGATTTGACATGCCGATTATCTGACAGCATGTGTTCGGGCGTGTGTTTGCGCAACATGGGTGGTGCGAGCCGACGCTCAGCGTGTACCTTCACAGAAGCCGTTTGACATCCGAGCGGCAGTAGAGAGCTGCTCCCATCTCCGCGGGAGCTGTAAGTCACTTTAAATTTCTCTCTCGCCTCGTCTTTTCCTGACATCTATCTCGTAATGCCGTTTCACCTGCATGCTGTTTGTGGAAGAGGCACAACCGCGATATCGAACCTTCAACTCGTCCTATATGGAAATCCATCAGATTGAAAGTTTGTGTATGACGAGAATGCAGAAGGAGAGAAGGGGTCGGGTGATTCCTGGAAAAAATCACTTTCCTGCCTTCAACCAACAGCGACCCGTGCACTCTGATCACTGTTTGTGCGTAAACAAACACGTATTTGCCATTTCACACGAGTGAGAGTCATGCGAAATGGCCCTGCGACACTGTGAAAGAAAGAGAGAGAGGCTATTGTTTGCTGTGCCGGGCCAGTGATGCTATCACTGCTAATCTACTGACTGGGTTATTGTGCCAGGAGCTGCCAGAAGAGATGGCGCCACTCCATATGTGGGGGCCAGTTAGAGGGCTTGGGGTTTGTGGCAGTGTGCATATGTACGTTCTGGGTGTGCTGTTTCACGTTACGAGGGGAGATAACGTTTGATGTAATGACCTTCCTGCCCGGCTCTGTGGGTGTTTGAACACCGGGACTCTGGCTATCATGATAGAGCTACAACTAGCATGGATTATGGGTTCATCTGTGTTGATTAGCATCTGAAGCATCTGAAACTGAAATATATTATAATGTAGAACAATAAAAGGTAGTAACTGTAGCTTGAGAAGGTGGAAATGCCAATGTTTGTTTTAGATTTACACATCAATTAAGAATTTTTTTAGTTTAACTTAATTTTTATCTGTACCAAAAAGGGGCGGAGTTTGACCAAAAATGGGCGGGGCTAACCAAACTTACTTCAAGCCTTAAATTGATAGGAGTTGATGAGGAAATGATTTACAGAACAGCCTTTGAATTGAGCTCACAATAGTAAGAGTTTTTCAAAATAAAGGTTACTATATTTATTGTATTAGCAGAGTTCTTGCTAACCGAATTCTTGCTCCACTTGACTAAACGGAGCCTTAACTGTGATTAGTGCTGAGGATTTCCTGTTAATTTAATTATGTCTAATTATTGTTTTAAAAACCTCTCCACGCTGCCAGGAATAAGATTCTGGCAAAGACTTTATTTATTTATTCATTCACATTTTGGCATAAATTTTGTCAAATTTAAACAAACTGAGTCGAGAAAAAAGTGGAACGTGTCATAAAACACCCAACCTTTGTAACCTAATAACTGTAAACTGCCTGTAGGTTGTATAAAACTAACACATTTACACACACACAGTGGAAAAATGAGCTAATTAATCATTTAATTGATTAATTCAACCCAAAATGGCCAAAATAAACCAGCTCCAGCTTCTTATTTTGAAGATTTAAGATGAAATAAACTGTTGATCAGACAAAACAAGCAATTTGACAATTTTCTGACATTTAATCTGCAGAACTAGAAAATTATCCCCAATGGTAGCCCCCATCCTTGCACCAGCACCAGGAAAAAAAGTGCACATTTATTCATGCAGACGCCAACTGCCTGTCCTCCACGTGTTGCAAACATTTAGTCCATCGCATGTTCATTTCCTCGTTCAATCATGTAAGAAAAGATGTAAACATTAAATGAGGCTGTCGTAAAAAAAAAAAAATGGAGTGGAGGGGCGTAAATGTCGGAGAGTGAAACGCGTTAATGAGTTCTCAGCTCATCACTGAAATCTCTTTGGCGTCGGCGCATCATCTCGACATCATTCACTCCCATTGTTCATATTCCTGGTGGAGGTCGTTACTGCTCTCGTTGCATTTTTTATTCCGTCATCGCACACATTAAATCGGAGGCGTTGTTTGCACACGTGTGTAAAATCGATGACTGTACCTATAATATTATATGAATTCATAAACAGCCTAATTTGCAGTATCTTTATATGATAGTGAGACGGCGTGTGTGTTTCCTCCAGGCCTTCAGATTGGTCGTACAGTATGTTTGTTTGTGTGTGTGTGTGTGTTTGATGGCTCTATTTAATACTGTGTGTGTACACATGCGCGTGCGTGTGAACAAGTGATTTATGGGCTGTTTTTAATCAGGCGGTAGAAAATGTTATTAGACAGCCTTCTCGCGCTCCCTCCGCCTGCAAATGAGGCGGCCCCTGCTGCACCCTGGGATAGCCTCCTGTAATTAGTTCTGGGAACTCACCTGTTACTGAGCGATATTGAGGGAGAGAGAGAGAGAGAGAGAGGGGAGGAGGGTGAAGAGAGGATGGACTGCAAGCAGACGTATAAATAAACAGAGAGGAGAGACGGAGGGAGGTGATGGAGGTCGGAGGGGAAAGAGGACGGAGCTGCGCAGATGAGAGGGAAAGGAACTGACCTCGACACCGACACAGCTCTCGGTTTGCTCGTCTCTTTAACAAGCTAGGAGGCATCTGCCTGACTTCTCCAGCATGTATTAGGACGGGATGATGCTGAGGAGGAAAAAAAAAAATACAGTCTGCACCTTCTCCGTCTGAATACAAGAGGACTGCAGGTGGAGGGTGGAGGAAATTTGCTCTCAGGTGTAAAAACTCCACAGCAGCAGAACTTTCTTGACTTTTCTCGAATAATAAGACATCAGCGATCGGCTGTAACGAATAGTGACTAAATAAGAGGTTAAACTGTCTGAAATGTATCTCATCCAGCTGAAGTATTGTTCATCTATTGTTTACTTTTTGGAGCCTTTCAAGAGGTATCATTTTTTCAAATATCAAGTCTGAATCCTGAATCGATACCACTCCAGGAGAGGCAGCCACTGCTGCTTCTTGTATCTATTGCCGGGGAATAATTTCACTTTATCATTTATCAGCTTCCAGTGGAAAATAATGGCAATCGCTCAGATAAAAACACGCTGTGTTATCGTGTTATACACGTTTGATGTCCAGATGAACGATCACGAGCAAAGTGCACGTCAGAAGCTGCGAAAATAGAAATAAATTTAAAGCTGCACGAATCAATCGAGTGGCTTCTTTCAGCTCATTGTTTTGCTTCTGCGGTGGCATTAGTCAGTTGTTTCAACTGAGAAAAAGCCGTCCGCTGCCCCCTGCAGTACCAACCAGCAAGCACGAGTTAGTGGCGAGCTGGTAAACAGTCGGTGGAGACCAAAACAGAGCTAAAAGGAGAGTGAATGGACTTACAAACTCACTGATTGCTGATGTTGTAGCAGTTTTAACGTTGGTACACTAAGTGTGAATCTACCGCCATCAACTGGCTAACTTAGCTTAGCATAAAGACTAGAAACAAGGGCTAGCTTGGCTCTGTCCAAAGCTAACAAAATACACCCCCAACACTGCTCACTGATTACTAAACAACTGCAAAGAATGCTAACGTGTCTTCTGGATGTGTAATGTATGTTTGCGACTTCAACATTTATATAAAACGATAATGTGTGTGGTGTTTTTGCTGCCCCCAAGTGGCCAAAAAATCCCCCCCCCATATAATATATTGGTGCTGCTTTAAGTTTTTGTTTGAATTAAGTGACAACACATTTACTTTAATGGAACGTTAATGTGTGTTTGTTAGTTTTGAGAGCATTTGCTGCATCGTGAAAGCCTTTTTTTATCAACATCCATATAATAATTCAGATTTTGTCACTTCAGATTTCAGTTGTATGTCAGAATATGTCGTCTTCTTGTGACAAGAACCAAAAAAACAAACTCAGTGATCCTCTGAAATTCATCTCGCCCTCCACCAATGAAGTGAGAAAGGTTGTGTTACCATACATGGGTGTCGGTACAGTTTCTAGACTTTAACTTTCTTTTCCACTTTTCAAAAAATAGATTTTTCCATCCTTGAACTAAACTTCGCCACCCTGCCAAAATCATCACGTGACCCGCCTGCTCTCTGGCGCATCACCGAGTCCTGATGAACTGACTGACTGTAGCTGCCGCTAGCCACAGGCTCTCCGGTGAGCGCTGCCTTGACAGCCAATCACAGCAGTAACCTGTCACTCTCAGCCGCACACACACACACCACACACACATTGAAAAAAACGTACACGTCAGCACACATGTATACATACAATTTAAATCTGCACATATGCAGACACATACGCACTGCACACCGCTCATCGATGCTCCTGACAGGCCAGTAAAAACATTATGAAATATTCAGTAAGTCTCACTGTGGTTTGGGTTCTACCTGTCTCAGCTTTTCTCGTTGCTTTGTGTGTGTGTGTGTGTGTGTGTGTGTTTGTTTGTACCGGCGAGGAAGAGATACCGCCTGTGTGCATGTTGGCATCAGTTTCCGTTCCTCCTTATGTGGATATATTCAGTGTAAAAGTGTGTTTGTGCGCGCACGTATACGTGTATTTGATTGCGTGTCTGTGTTTGGCCATGTTTGCACTACCACTCAATTCTTGCTGTCATGGTTGTGTGTAATTGGGTCTGAGCCAGCCGAGCCTTTTTGTCTGTGTGTGTTGCCTTGTGCTTACATCAACTTTGTTGCTTTTTTTAAGTAGCATAGCTCCAAATACACAAACCTGGAGCCAGATTTTCAGCCTCTCTGTTTTCTGTTCGAGCATATATTAAGTTTTATTTTCAGTTATGCATGGCATTGACCTTATCGTAATTATAGTTTGTAAAAATCAGATTCACACGAAGTACTTTTTCTCAGCTGAAGCTGTGCGTTCAGTTCATCTACCACAGGGAACATTGGCTCAGAAGCAGCAGAAGACGCACAGTAAAGCTGTGCGAGGCTTTGGTGGCGTCCCACAGGGCTCCGTCCTTGGCCCCATTGTATCCCATTACACCGGCTTCACCTGATTATCCATTCAAAGCCCACTGACCCTCGACTTGATCTCATTTTTACTGGCAATAGAGAATATACAGTTCCAAAAGTCATCCTTGTAGTTGAGAAGTGAAGGTCTGTGGTTGCAGTTTAACGTCTGGCAGGTTAAAGGCGTTCTCACGTCTCACTTCCTTCGTTTTGAAAATTACACCTCCTCTCACCCTCGGCTGCCTTTTGGCAAAGGTCTTTTGCACGGTAATATCCTCGTGATTACTCCTTTGCAGTTCTGTTTCCTCCCACTTGACTCGAAACTTTCACTCTATATCTGACTCAGACGGTTGCCAGTGGGGATGCTGTCTGGTGATTAACAGACCATATCACCATTGTAACCTCTGTGCACAGACGAGGGAACCGCTTTAATTGTGTTCGGAAGAGCTAATAGAAAAGAGACTTTGTTACATGAAGATTGTAATAACTCCTGATAGAGCAACAAAATCATATTTAGTCATATAAACAAGTTGCAAATAATGGGCCGTCATTCTGCTGTACTAATAAAAATACATTGTTGCCAAGCAACAAACCAACTTAAAACATACTTTATGATAATGCTTTTTTAGATTCATTACTGCGAAGCGAGCATACAATGTGATATTATTGAAACAATCAAATCACTCATTAAACATTTAGCAATTTAATTAAAGCTTATTAAGCCTAATAAAATTACAGTCAACAAATAGTTTAGGAAGTACGCTTGAGTTACAGAGAAGATTGACGCCACTAATGTTTGTACACCATGTATGAACCTACTGCCATCAAATGGCTAACTTAGCTTAGCATAAAGACTAGAATCAAAGGTAACCGGCTAGCTTTGCTCTGTCCAAAGCTAACAAAATAGCATTGGAAGAGCCACTAGCACTTCTTATGCTGGATCATTACTGATGTTGTAGCAGTTTTAGATGTTAGTACACCAAGTGTGAAGCTACTGCTAGCAACCGGCTAACTTAGCTTAGCATAAAGACTAGAAACAAGGGGAAATGACTAGCTTAGCTCTTTCCAAAGCTAACAAATTACACCCACTAGCACTTTTAATGCTCACTGATTACTGATGTTGTAGCAGTTTTAATGTTGGTACACCAAGTATGAAGCTACCGCCATCAACCGGCTAACGTAGCTTAGCATAAAGACTAGAATCAAAGGTAACCGGCTAGCTTGGCTCTGTCCAAAGCTAACAAAATAGCATTGGAAGAGCCACTAGCACTTCTAATGCTAAATCATTACTGATGTTGTAGCAGTTTTAGATGTTGGTATACCAAGTGTGAAGCTACCGCCATCAACCGGCTAACTTAGCTTAGCATAAAGACTAGAAACAAGGTGAAATGGCTCCAAAGCTAACAAAATACGCCCACTAACACTTCTAATTCTCACTGATTACAGATGTTATATCACAATTTTAGTTTAAAAAGCCCATTGTGGTGGGGGAAAGGTGCCAGACTATTTCTTGGCTGACACCAGAAACTTCCTGGAGTCTCCTCTGGTTGCCTGGCAACTGGTCATTGCTTAGAAATTTATACCAAATAGCCTTCCTAAAATCATTTTTTTAATACATCTTATTGCCTCTGAGCTGCATTCAATCTATAGTTTGTCTGAAGTGGTGGTGTTGCAATGAATGTGTGTCAATAGTAACAGTTCTGGAGGTGATTTCTTACCTGGATTTCTCTCTTCACGTTTGGTGAAGCGTGTTTACAACCCCACCACTGTGACGGCACGTCATGGTTGGAAAGAAATGATTGATGTAGCTTGAGACCTTCAGGGGCTGAAGAGAGATTTCTCACTCAGTCAATCGTGAATATTGACGCGGCTTTTTCTTCTTTGCATGTTAACAGCTTCATTAAATATATTCCACACCAGATTAAGAGGCAACAATGAGGCTGCTGGACACGTGGAAGTCAATTTGGAAATTCCTGCACACACTGAAACATACAATTGCAGTTATAGATGTAGAAAGAGCCGTCCTTGTATCTTTGAAAGGATCAAGAAACATCCCCGAGGAGCTGATTGAGTGAGAGTGTACTGTTAAAAAAGCCATCTGTGGCAGCCTCCCAGCTCCTGCTGTGCTTTGAAAAGCCTGTTCTCATTCAGCAAAAGGCCGAGGAGAAAAACTTGTCGGAGGATATATTTTGCAAAGTATTCAGCACCAGTCTGCACTTTTCTGCTCAAACGTGGACATGGTGTGTCTGAGATGCTTTTAGTCCCTCGTTGATGTTAACGTTTCACTTTTCTGCCCGTAGGTTGGTGACCAACGCTCCAAAAAAAGTCAAACTTTTAGTCTAAACACATTTATCCTATTCGAGAAAGATACAAATTAAAAGTAACTTAAAGGGACAGTTCGTTTACAAATCACCCTGCAGGCAATTAGCCTAGCTTAGCATTAAAGAAAGAGCTAGTTGGGCTAGCTGATCATTTTTATACATTGACTTTTGTGCAAGATTAAACAAAATAACATTATGTGTGAAGATTTCAAGGTGATAGGTGGACTTTCTTAAAGACTTTCCGTCTTTATGCTAAGCTAGGCTAATTGCCTCCTGGCGGGGCAGCTTCACATGTAGCACACCTAATTCTCTGCAAAAGAAGAAGTCAGAAGAAGAAGCTCTCAGCTCGGGACTCGTGATGTTCAGTCGGGAGAAAGCAGCAGGAGTTCGGGGGGGGGGGGATTACGGGGGCCCTTCATACGCCGAGAAAACATTTGAATCCGTTTCAAAAAACCCGGGTTCCCGTTTGAAAAACACAAAACAACAAACATCTTTTTATAACCAGGTCTGATTTTTTTTTTCCATAATTCCTTAAAAGTTGCCATTTTCAAAATACACCGTGCATTATAGATTTTTACCTTTTTTTTTTTCTCCGCTAATGCCTACCTGGAGCGGCGTACCACATGCTAACACAGTGCCAGGGTGGAGGAGCAACAGATCCATGTAATGGGATTACACTGATCTACTATAAAAATGGTAACTGTAATAATCTCCGCCACTGTAAAAATAGCTCAGTAATCACATAAGTAGTTGACAAAAATAATTACTGTTGGATTAGAGAGTTTGGCAGCACATGAAATGAGACTTCAGACTAAGGTGCTCGGCTATGGCGACTTGTAAGTCTCCAATATGCAAATTAGTGTTGCGTCGTTCATTTTCGGACTGTTTCTAACCACGTGATCTCTGGTCTTGTTTTCACCCGTTCATATCCAACACGGCAGATGGATTACTAGCCTGCCTTCGCCGCCCATTAGTACTTAGGATGCAGTGTCCGAGACCCCCTCCTCAAAGACAGAGTGATGGCCGAACACAGTCCCCTCCGTCCCGAACACATGTCGGGTAGCGTTCATTAGTCCCACCGTTCTGAGAGGTTCATAAATCACAGCCATCTGGAACGCTCTCAGTGCTGCAAAGCGCCAACGCTCACTGTACAACCCTCCCCCCCTCTCCTCGCCCTCCTGTGCTGCTGGCAAACAGCCAATCAGATAGCAGGTCCCATAGCGGCACGTCGTAGCCGAGGCAGGCTGGGAGCAACACAACAGACAACCTTTATTAAAACTTCCATCCTGTTAAAAGACAGAGTCTCACCGCCTCCTGTGGAAAAGTTCATTTGGAGGGAGAAGAAGTCGAAGGCTCGAGTGCGGCCGCTGATTTTTAATCACAAACAAATCAAGACTGATGTCATACACGAAGCTTAATGTGTTTTTCAGTGAGGAGACGTTAAATGAGAGGTTAATCTTAATGCAACCGCTCACATGTCAGCGATATCCATACATACGTTTAAAAGCCCTTAAAAGTCCACAAAGAAATGACTTGGAGGACAAAATCCACAGTCCTTTTACAAAAGTTGCTGGTGCGGTGGTAAAAACCTACCTGTCAATCAAAGCGTCCACGCTCTTAATCCTGCATAACTTTAAGCCTTAATATAATCTGAACAGGTGAGTTGTATATAAATTCACCCTCAGTACAGTTGTCATGAACGGGGAAATTAGCTACAGAGACCGAAACAGTTTTTTGTACCAGGCTGTAAACATGTTTATTTCTGCTGTGAAGTTGGACATTTTAACATGGGGACTTATGGAGACTCACAAGGCCACATTACCTGCTGTTGAGCTGTGTCTCTTCCGGAGCATGAGCACCAACATTTGACTGCTAAAACACAAATATAAAACATACTTACAAACATACATTTGTATATTGCGGACTTCACCGCAACCACTTCAGCTCCAGCAGCTTTCTTTGGCAGCCATTTTCACAATGTTGGTGGTCCCTACGGCTTCGATACGTAGCCATATGGCGACCGTTGGACCAAATTTAGACACAGCACTCGAGTCGATGTAAGACGTGGTAGTGAAAAAAAGTGATATCTGTTTGTGCTGTATTGAATTTAAAACCTTTTTTGACGGTGCAGTATGTTACAGCAGCACAACAGATGGTAAAGCGCTATCTCCGAAACATGTTTGCACATTTATTTCCAGTGACAGTTCAGATCTGATGTGACGGAGGACGAATCTGCACACACAGCGCTGGTTGTTTGGTATTAATATCTACTTAGGAATGGGAATAAATCATGTTAATTTTGTTTCAGATGTCACGTTAAAATTAGAAAAGGTGCTTGTAATTCTTCTGATCTGTGTGTGCAACATTAAAACGCTGCATATTCAGCTCGGCACCTGTAGCTCACGCTGAGCGCGAAATGGCTTGTTTCTGCAGGTCGGTTCATGTTTTTGGGGGAAGGCGACGCTTATCGTTTAGCAAACAGAGAGCACAGCTTTCTAACAAAGTCTCGAGTCTGCTTGATGCCGTTTATCCTGGATGCATCTCGCTGTGCTGACATTTGTTTGTTCCCGCCGGCTGATCCACAAAGCAAACAGCGAGGAGGAAATTAAAGTGGGCGCAAAAATGAGCGGCGTTGAGATCGGACGGCGATGTGACGCGTCGGCGTGGATGCCGTTCAACGAAGAGCAGCGGCAACAAGACAGAAAGAGACGTTTTCAGCCACGAGCAAATCCTCTCTCCCCGCCACTGCTCCCAGCATCCTCTCTGGGGAAATCACCAACAGGGAGGTGCGAGAGGAGAGATGTTTTCTTTCCACTCAAGTGCTGTGCTAGCCCCTCCGTCCACCTGTGCCCTCCTCATCCCTTCCTGCAGCACAATAATAATCTCCCCATCTGCTGTAATCAAACTTCCCCTCTCCTCATCCATCCTCTGCCTCCCTTTTGTCTTCCCCCACCCTCAATCACAGCCTCATCATCCCTGCCATCTTCCTCATTATCTCCCTCCTCCCCTCCCTCGCCTCACCGCCGGCAGAACTCCAACAGGCCGTTTATTGATCAGCTTAATCGGAGGCGTTAGAATGCAACTCCACCCGTCTCCTGCGCTTCATAGCTCCGCGGGGCCATTCGATACCGTTTAGATGCTCGGATGCAGATGTGGCCGTGTCGGTTGTCAGTGAGAAAGACGGAGGAGGGAGGGAGGGAGGGACGACGCTAATGACGAGCGACGCTCTTTTTCTTCGGCGCCTGTCAAAACTAAATCGGCTGCTTTCACCGATAGAGTGTCCATGCCCCTACCTTCGATGTCTCATCATGTCTGGGGGCCCTTCCTGTGTTGATATTCAAATACTTCTCCTCTGGGAGATAAGGCTTGTCATTGACTCTCATCCCTGATGTGGAAACTTTAATTTTTTTTTTCTCCTCCACATGACGCCGGCTTGGAAGATGTTAGTTGTAGAGGAACTGTTTTCTCTCCATCAGCAACTTTTGTGCACGTTACCCCCTGAGCGAAACATTTTAACCCCCCCCCCAGAACCGCTTAGTGCCCGACGGTACAAGATTGACGGCGTGTCCTGGGCTGCTCACGGCTATGAAAAAGCACGTTCCCTTTGCTGCTGGATCTGCTGGAAGTCAAGTCACCGAGCTGCCGAGAAAAACGCTTATTTCGCGCGTTGGCTGCGACGTTTTTAAATCGACTTCCTCGCGCTCGTTTTATCTCTGTTGAGATTTCTGCACAATCAAAGCGAAGTAAGTAAGTTTCCTTGCGTCCTTGTAGCGTTTGTAAATTTCGTCTCCACGATCTGTTTCTCCGATTGTTGAAGAGTAAATAAGTCCTTTCACAATCCTTCTGAAGGTCGCCGGAGACTCTCAGCTTCAACGTGCCTCAGGCTGTGTTTCTCTTCAATATACTAAAAATCCAGACGAGCAAATGAGCGATGAAACGCGTGCTGAGTCTTCTAGTTAGAGTCACAGCGGTGAGCGTTTTAGCCCCGTGACTTTGATTTCCAGGCAAACCTCTGAAGTGTTACGACTCGGCGGCTCGGCAGGAGGGCTCCCCCGGTCGGGGCAAGCGCCCGGAAGAAAACAGGTGTGTCAGCTCGCGACGGGCCTCACTTTGAGCCTAATTCATGTGAATGCCTCCGCGAAATGCCCTGTCTGCTCGCATCAAAGCACACACGGCCCCTCGCTGTCTTGCTGCCGCTTGTGATTAGTGTAGCTCGCTCAATTTCACCGAACTGGTTGGTTACTTTGTGTTTGGCTAGTGTTAGTGGGTTAGTGCTGATCACAGAGGGTGGCAATCAAACACAGACAGCTTGGTCAGAACGGCAGGTTAGCAGCTGCTTCACTTGACGTTGGATTTCTTGGATAAAAACCTGATTTTTCACTCTACCTACTTAAAAAGGAGCTAAAATAAATGGTGGTTAAGATTTGGAGTGTACTACAAATATAATTTGACAAAGGCTTAGAGAAGAAAGCAGAGCTTAGAAACACATTTAAAGTCAATATCGGAACCATAAATGAAATCTAATTAACAGAAAAGACAAACGTCCTTTTGTGCCAGTTTAAGAGCTGCCAACTGGTCCACAAGCCCGAGTGGAACTTGGCAGCTTTGAAGTCAATTTATATATTTTTTCCTTCTTCTTTGTTACGGTGTTTGATTTTTGTGTTTCGTTGGCCCGTGCACGGGGACTTTTTTTCCCCCTTATCCGTCGTGATTGGTGAAACACGGAAGATAAGCAATGCACGTGTGCTGTGGACGGGAACGCCAACAAAGTGTGTGCTGTATTTATATATCGGATTCTCCAGCGACGAGACTCCTTTGACAAAAACGCTAGTTGCTGATCTACCTCTGCCTAAACCCTCTGTTACAAGCATCGTGGCTTTAAAACGTCAAATTTACACAATGACACAAATAAACTCGCCAAACAAGGCCGCGATGGACCGGCAACTCCAGGTAAAATGACTGTTTTTGTCAAAGGAGTCTCTGAAAGCGTGAGATTCCTGTCAGTAGGAGCTGTCTGACAGCGAGGGAAAGTTGTAAAGTTGCTGGTCCTTCTGTATGCTTCTTCAAACTCGGGATGTGCTCCACAACCCAACTAAAATAATGTGAAGTTGACCTTGTTGAGTTAAAGACGGATTTATATTTGTATGGCGGAGAACTCTTCATCCTTCATAATGGGTCGTTTGAGTTCGTTGAACTGTATATCACAATTTGTCGTGTGATAATCAGGAAGATTCAGGACACAATCATCAATCCATTAATCAGAGAAGACATAAAATCCCAGTAAAAATATATATCCGCTCAATTAGACGTGCAATTTTCAGGTATTTTATTAACAAAAGCACATTTCTCTTCCGACTGTCAAACCTTTAATCTCAGCAAACCTACACGACGAGATGATGAAACCTTTTTTTATCACCTATTAATGTGTCAACTGTTTTGCAATGAATCATTCAGTCTCAGGAATTAATTTCTCTGACCTGAGAGTCAAAAACACAAAGACGTTCAACTAAAAATCCAACTTGTAGAAGACATGTGGTGACCTGAGTGAGGTTTGTAGTCAAACTATCAGTTACATTAGACATACTGTAATGTTTAGAGCCATGCCTTCATAGAACTGTTTAATTTTGGGTGTATAGTGTGCAGAACACGTTCAAATGTTACATTAAAATGAATGGCTCAACTTTCTTCACTTTAACTTCTGGACCTAAACTTATTGAACTTGTATTCAACTTCTTAAAATCAGTTTGACTTTGATGCTTCTGTTGTTTTTCAGCCCATTTCACGTTTTTGCATCAGACATTTTAGCAGAAGGCATCCACAGCGCATCTTTTTCTACAGGAAATGCAGTTTTCTACTTTCATACATATCAAGCTGGAGTCATATTGGGCTTATTTGTGGATGGACATTTGAGATACTTGCATTTATTCATCAGTTTATCTGGTTTTGTACGTTGATGGAGCTGCTGGATTTCCTAAAAATGCTGAACCAGTAACTAATTAATTTTCTCATGACCGACTTATTAGTTGTTTTGGTGCTAAATTTGGTGTTCACCTCCTGATGTTTGGGTCCTCCGTGTTCTTCGCCCTGTTGTTATTCCTAAAGGATCCCATCTCTTTTTTTTTTTTTTTTGTCTCTGTACTTCGGCTCCTTGATTTCACACTCTCACTTTCCCGCCGTAACGTTTCTCTTTGGTTGCAGGCTGGTGGTGGTGCAGCGGTTCGTCCTTGAACCCGCCGTTCTCTTGAAATCATTTCAACTCCTTTCACAATTCGTTACCCCCGAAGAGGAAAAAAAAAAAGCACTTCCACTCACCAGTTTTCATCTCGGCAACTTGTCGAGGGAATTTCGACCGAGCTCTCATCTTCTGTTACAGCTGTGCCCTCCTTCACACTCGCACTGTAACACAAAGTGACACTGTTGCTGCTCTGTATAACGGCTGTCCGCCACTCCGTCCGCTATTCCCCCTTCAGCTGAGTGTGCGGGGTGGGGGGTTCGCTATCTTGCTCAAGGGCACCTCTGCGGAAGATGTTAAGGGAGCGGAAAGCCTTTCTCACTCAATTTCTCCACATAGATTTTCCCAGCTGGTCTGGGACTCTGAAAGGCGACCTTTCTGTAACAAGCTCACCACTGCTGAACCTCCATGCAGAGGTCCCACTGTAGCGCTCGTTGTCCCCAGACTGTGACTACAAGGTTCACAGGAAGGACGACACTCGGCATGTGTGTCTAAATGTGTGTGTGTGTGTGTGAACCGCTTGCCTTTCTCTGTGCTGCTGTTTTAGATAAACGTGATGGTTTTTGCAGCGGTGTAGTGGCTGATAACACCGACCTTGGAGTAAATAAATATTAGGCTTGTTGACAGTGAGTCCTAGGAGGAGTAGTTGTCTCCAAGGTAACAACTAATGGGAATCCAAATAAATAATAATCTCTCTCTATATATAAAGGACTGCATGTTCTCCTTGGCTGTCATTGTAACATAGGAGGTTGCAGCTTCCCATTAGCTCGAGTGTTAGAGGAGTGAACATCGTGCCTTTGTGTCAGGTTGAAAGCTGTTGAACTCTCTTTTGTCCGACATCTCGTAGGAGGAGAATAGAAATTTGTTTGTTGTAGTCAGTTTTCAAGTGCTGAAAAGATGATTAGAAAATGAATTTTGTCAATGAGTTAAAATCTTTTCAGTTTTTTTGTGCCAAATATTTTCTGAGCTCTGCCGCTGAAATGTGAAGTTAAGATCTTTGAACAAAAACTGTGACGTGCCAAAAAAAAACTGCACTTGTCCACTCGAGGCTGGCTCCAGAAGTGAGTCAGTCTCCATAAGTCCCCATGTTTAAAAACTTCACAGCAGAAATAAACATGTTTACAGCCTGGTACAAAAAACAGTTTTGGTCTCTGTAGCTAATTTCCCCGTTCATGACAACTGTACTGAGGGTGAATTTATATACAACTCACCTGTTCAGATTATATTAAGGCTTAAAGTTATGCAGGATTAAGAGCGTGGACGCTTTGATTGACAGATAGGTGCCGCTACGGATGGCTTGTTTGAGCAACCAGGCGTTATTCAGCCCGCTGATGATCCACGACTTTTGACTTTGAGGCGACCAGCGCCACCACAGCTTCAAACCAGCTGTTCGGAAACCTGTGGGTCAGTGTTAAGGATAGTGAAACTCCACGGATAAGATGCATTTTATTCATGAGATGTAGTGCTTGTAGTTCTTCTATGTTGTTTATCTTGTGGGGAAGCTTCAGTAGGGAATCTGCCCTCGCATTCAGGCATGCCGACCCCCATCGAGACCCTACAGAGAGGAGGAAGAAAAGTCCTGCTTCTCCTGAACCTCTGTTAGATTTCTTCAGCAAACATGGTCGCAGCAGTGTGCACCGAGAACCAAATCCCTCGGGTGCATTTTGTAGGTCACAAAAGCTGAAGTGGAGTCATTTTGGACAAGCTAATGTTACAGTTTGTGTCACGCAGTCGCTAAGTCTCCAAAAGTTTGAGCGTCTTTTAGTGTGCGATGCGAGCGAACGGAGAAGCGGCGCTCAGCAGGGGGTGAAGAGGAAAGATCGTGATATATTCCTTAAAATGTTTTATTTTCAGAAGCCTCTTTCTTCTCCTCACCTACCCTGCCACTGTGTGTTTGTTTCGTCTTTATCTTTGATCCGTCCCCCCTGTAGTCCCCACCCTCTCACTCCTGGCTCTTCCAGGTTGAAGATCATATATCTTCAGAGCCCCAGCTGGCCTCCTCCTCCTCCTCCACCTCTGGGCCATCCAGGAGGCAGGATCGGAGGCGGAGAGCGTCCGGCTGCCAGCGCCGAATCCGCCTCAGCGCACTGCAACTAGCAGCCGCTGACTTGTTGTGCTGAAACCGAGCTTCCTGCCTTCCTGACGCCCCCGTCAGTGATGATGGCAGACCGGGGGGGGTTTCTGTGATGCTATTTTCATGTAACTGTGCAGATGACATGAGCAACACGAGCGTGCACTCTCTTGTTTTGCACGCGGTTGTGTCTTTCTCAATCGAACGATGCAGGCAAGGAGCATAAGGGGGAAGAGAAAGAGAGCGAGAAAACGTGGGAGGGGGAAGGCTTAAAGATTTGACAGGAATGTGTGACTGTGACGGGAATACAGCATTTCAAGGCAGGCAGGTGAAACAAGTAGGAAAATGTTTCCTGCTGGTTGTCTGTGCCTGAACACAGCAACTCAGGACTCAGTGACACATGATGCACCTCTCTCACAGTGAGTGTCCTGAGCCAAATATATATAAATATATATACATATGTGTGTGTGTGTGTGTGTGTGCAGAGAAAGGAAAGGAAATGATGCTTATCCACAGTAGAGTAGTGTGCGATGTTTATAGCCCGGGAAAGCCAAAAGAGAAAGCGTCACGTCGCAGTGCGTCGCTCTGTCCTCGGTTTGACACGGCAGCCCGTCACCGTCATATCTGATCTGTCGAGTGAAAGGTTTTAACCCTGCGACGCTGTCAGAGGAACAGAGGGAGCGTTTGGGTTCCTTTTCCACCTTTTTACAAGTTTGTCTGCTCAGAAGTGTGACTCTGAAAATAGGAAGTGTTTTACTGAGCTGGAAGCAAGACATTTTCAGCATTGCCAGTGGTAAAAGTTTGATGAAACGGGTTTAGAGGGACGTCATTTCTCCAGCTAGGGTTTGTAGTTGCACTTTCTCGAGCACTGCAAACAAAAGTTGTTTGAGTTTGTCTGCTCAGAAGTGTGTTTTACCGAGCTGTGTGCTTCACGATGAAGCAGAAATTTTCAGCACATAGTAGCACTGCTAGCGGGAAAAGTCTGATGAAACGGGTTTAGAGGGACGTCATTTGTCCAGGTAGGGTTTACAGTCGCGCTCTCTCTTGCAAGACGAACAAAAGTTGTTCGAGTTTGTCTGCTCAGAGATGTGACTCTTAAAGAAAGGAAGTGTTTTACTGAGCTGGGAGCAGACATTTTCAGCACATAGTAGCAATGCCAGCGGGAAAAAGTCTGAAACAGGTTTAGAAGGACGTCATTTGTCCAGGTAGGGTTTGTAGTCGCACTTTCTCTCGCAAGACGAACAAAAGTTGCTTGAGTGGACTGAAACGTCCCGGTTCTAATCTACCGTCTCGTGTAATCCTTTATGTCATTTACACCGCCGGGAAGAAGAAAAGGACGCCACGAGGAAGAAGGACAGATTAAGCCCCTGCTGGTAATCAAACCCGTCTAACATGCAGGATGCCATTAGCGTCGACTTTGATTTACTTTGAAGCGCCAGAAATCAGTTTATTTTTAACCGCTTAGATTTGTACAAATCACAACCAGAGCCACTTGTGTTGTGTCATCAAGTTGCCACGGCGTCAGCAAAACATCATTTTCAGATGTATTTCCGTCTTCAAGGAAAATGTCAGAGCTGTGTAATCGGCTCAGCTCGTTTTTTTCTCCTCCTCCCCGTCTTTCTGCCAAAATCAAAAGTCGCTCCGATTACCATAATCGTACAAATCTGACAAGATGTTTAATCAAGATCAAACGGAGGAGAGATTAGTGTTTTCATTCAGACGCTAGTCGTTTGCACTTCATGTGTGCGGATGCGTAACATGGCGGAGGTAATCCATGAAAAATTAGTGTTGCCGAGCCGTTTAGCGCCGCGGATGAAAAGTCCTCCAAAAAAAAAAAAAGAAAAATCAGCGTTCGCTCGCGTAAACATGCGCGCACCTGACACACACAAACACACTGGCAAGAAACAAACACAAGCACGCAAAATATTTCTTCAAGCCGTGAGAGAGGAGGGAAATTAGTGAAAGTGTAGATTACCAGAGAGAAAACTAAGGCAGAGCTGTGCAGGACTTCATTAATATTAAACTTCTTGTTTGAATGTTTAATTATAAGGCTCAGTGGTTTTTAAGCTCGTAACTTTCAAATGGAGTCTGGCAGTCGAGTCCGCGCGCACACACAAAGCACCATTTTATGTTGTTCAATACAACTTTACACGGACGCAATAAATGTCACCGACAAGCGCGACTCTCGCTTTAGCAGTGAAACGCAAACCCTTTAATCATTTTTTATTTTACGAGGATTATTTCACTGCGTCTTATCATAAAGCAGCAGAATGATGTGCGGCAATTTATTTTGGGAAATGACAGCCCCCTGCCGGTGTTGATAAGCATGAAAGCGGCTCGTAAAAGTTGGGCCGGACACGCAAACAAGCGACAGCGGCGGCTGTAAAAAATAAAAAATTCCAAAAAGATTCATCAATCAGTCATCACGACTGATAGAAAGCCTTTTTTTGTGCTCAAAATGTCTCCAAAACCTCATTTCAAGATGTAATTACTCCTCATTCTTTCATGTTCAGGCTGAAAATGTGAGTCCGACCTCTCTTGACGTCACAAGTTGACTTTCATCCAACAGGAAAACCTTTTTTTGACTCTCCTTTTATTGTAGCAGATATTAAACCACTGAGTCATGCATTCCTCTTCTTCCTTGTTGCGTCTTCGTCTCGATATTCTCGTTTTATTGCACTCGTGGAAAGAAAAACACACCGAGCAAATAACCAGCGTGTCTCCGGTGGCATGGCTTAATCAACACCTCGTCCTCGGCGGTGAAAGGGAAGCGTTTCAAGAAGGCAGCATGCTAATAAAGACCACGTTTTCTAAAGCAGCAGCAGATTGGAGAGTCGCGAGAGGTGAAACGGCTGGTGGACACCACTCAGAAGATTGAAGAGTGTTGTTTTCTGCAAAATGTGAGAAAAAATTGAGACCAAACACGCTTTAATTTATCGTTTTTGCAGAGAAAACAGTCAAAAAAGACGTTTTTTAAGCTCTTGACCTCTCTCCATCCCCTTTTTTCCGTCCTCTCCTCACACAAATTCTTGGCAATACAGTACCCTCCTTTCCACTTCAAGCCGCCTCCACCCATCACCACTACCTCCCTCCTCCTCCTCCTCCTCCTCTCCGCCTGTTGGAGAGCATGGAGAGCTGCTACAGGAAGGTGAAGTGTCGGAGTCAAACGCAGCGCTAACCTTGGCCGGCTCAAGGGCGAGCACTCGCACTCAGTCAAGCTTAAACACCTGCATGCGGTCGCCAGGGATAACCGCCCTCCTCTCAACACACCACCACCCCATCAAGCCTTCTCTCTCTCTCTCATCCACCCCTCTCTCCCCCTCTCCAGCTCATCATTAGCATATGCGAAGACAGGCGTAGTTCAAGGATGCAAATGAGGCGACGAGCAGGCATGCATATTTATTTGGCTCGTGAAGCCGGGGCGATGCTGACGAGGGGGAGAGAGAGTTTGAGTGCTGACCCTGGAGTGGTGTTCAATTTTTACATTAACCCAGAGACACCTGCGCGTAAACACTGGCCCGGGCTCGACGCGGCGCTTGTGATTCGCAACCCCAATTACCTATTCACGCTCGTGCCTCACGAGGGGTTACTCGTGTTTGCGTGGTCGGTGTCGTGGGCGAAATTGCGCGACGCTCGTTTGACACCACGTCCCCACCCTGTTTTTGTTCGGTGAATAATAACGGGACTAAACAGGAGTTTGTCGACGTGCAGCAGGCTTTAAAACCAATTATTAGAATGACCTCCAGCACCAAAAATTCTCAGGTAACCAAAAGTTAACAACCTTCATTTGAGTAAATCAACATCCCTCGACAAAAAGCAACCTTTTGTTCTAGTTTTCGTTCCTTAGACGGTGGTCATGGGAGCTCATTGAGCTTCAGCGCTCGCAAATTGACGGAATAAAAGCAAATGAAGGGAACAAATTCATCATTTTTAACACAAACAAAGGCACAACAACGTGTTTTTGCAGCACAGTTCTGTGTTTTCATTATGCTACTGTGTCCGTGGCACATTGTCTTCCACTGCACATACAAGTGATTGAAGATGTTTCCTTCCCCCGCTCGAGTTTTGTCTGGTACTTGCAGAGGTTTGAGCTCTCGGGGCCACGGCACCTTTCATCCGTTCTTTTCGTTTACTTTAGGCCGAGATGAATAGAAATAAAAGCTTGTGATAGTCACCAGCAGCAGGACAAGAGTCAGGGGGGACACTCCTCATGCTGTATGAGATGTAGAGGCTGGCTGGGGAGGACAAAAAGAAACAACTGAACAACATAGATGCCCGTGCCAGACTCTCAGACCATTCATCTGGTCGTCCATTCAGCCGCTGTCAAGTGAGCGAGCTAGTTGCTTTTTCTCAAGAGTTTTTAGATGGCGAGGCATTGTCTGCCTGCTAGACTTGGGCGACAAAGCCCGGGGCAGCACCCACCCACCACATCGGCGCACTCAAGAAGTGGCAAGAAGAACGGACGTGAATGCCGCTGAATTGGTTGAAAGGTTTTCAAGGAGACACGGAGCTACATCTCCTGTCGTAATAAACTCTGAAAGTGTTCAGATTTAGATGGAGGTGTAGCACTTTTCCTTTATACTGACCGATCGAGCTCTCATGCAGTGCACCTTTACATCAGGGCCCGGATAATGGAAGTGTAGAAGTTTCACTACAGGAACAGAAGGAATGGCTAAAAGCACCGAGACTGAGAAACAGCTGATAGCAAGAAAAATACTGAGAATTTTATAATATTCACCCAAAAAAAGTTGTGACTAGTGAAGGACAAAGCAGACATTTAGATAATACATACTGAAATTCTTCTGAAAATACAGCGTAGTAAGACAAAAACCGAGAATTCAATATTTCGAGGGAGTTTTAAATCATTTATCTACAAATCACAGCTACAGTGTTGCTGACTTTGAGTCATTTTTGTGTGTCTGCAAGCTTAAACTTGCCAGAAGAAGAACACCTTGTGTTCTTCAGCAATAGCAAGTGAGCTGCTGCCCATAATATCATCCAATGGTTGCATTTCTGTACGACATAACGTCTAATTTCAGTGTAATTTCAGTCACTTCAGCTGCCATTATGGCAGCGGACAGACCCCCCCCCTGTGTGGCTACTTCCACAGATTGATTGAGCTTTTGTATGCATCTTAGCGAGAATGCATCTCCAACCACCACTCAGACCCGGATTGGCCACAGGGAGCACCCGAATTCCCGTTGGCCTGCCACCTTGATTGGCCTACAGTCCCGCCACCTGCTTTTAACTTGATGGATCTCTTTGTGTCATCAGGTGTGTTTGGTCACATTTACACATAAACACGCTGAGTCATGTGGCAAAAAAAAAGGTAGAGCGGAGAGAGGGCGCCGCTGAAGCAAGAAAAGCTCAGCAGCAAAGTGTGAATGAATATTTAGTAGCATGTCATATCACGACTACCTTTCCCGAGTGGACTTCAGTCATGCTTTTAGGAAAGCAGGAGATGCACATGCATGGAAATGATCTGGAAAACAAAGACCTGTACACAGAGCTACCAGAGTATGCATGCGTGAAATGTGAAATGAGCTGAAAAACATTAGAATATTGTAATAAAGTTTAATGTTTGAATGAAGTCTGCAGCTGAAAGTATGTAGAAGGACGGACGCCTAGAACCTTTCAGTTACTTGAGATGAGATGGAGCGGATCTGAGGTCTTTAGATTCGAACAAATGAGGCAATGGTCGCAAGTGACAATCGCCCGGACTCGGAAAGATGTCTTGAAAGGATTCAGCGTAGGTTAGACGTTGAAGAGAAGTCGACGGATTGGTATAATTTATAAGCGTTTTTTGTACGGTGTTCCAGAAAAGTGGAGCGAGCTTCACGCATTAAATGGCAGCCTGGAGGAGGGACAAAAAGGCCAGCAGTGAGTGATTAACGGTGTAGCGTGCCTTCAGACGACGCCCCATTACAGCCATGTTTATTTTACCCTTAACACCACCACCCACAATTTTCATTGAGTGTGTTCCCGCTGCGAGCTGCAGGCTCTACTCCACTTTCAGCGGCGCACCTCCTCCTCCACCGCTGCCGCCGCCATGACTGCATGTGGTCTGCTGCGGCCTCGTGTGATTGAAGGCTCGGGGAAAGTTTGGCGAGAGTGCCGGTGCATCAGCGCATCAGCGCCTCAGCGGAGCTCTGACAGTCGTCTGACTGCTGTAAACGTACGCCGGAAAATCCTTGTTAGTCATGCAAAGGCGGTAAACAGTCGGACGTGGGGATCATCAAAGTGTGAGGGATGTACAGGAGGTGAATGTGGTAGAGTGACACCCTAATGCTGATATATAACACACACACACGGCGTCTTTACTCCAACAAAGAGGAGTTCTGTCCTCGTCCTGTGGCCTCCGTCCGCCATCCATCAGAAAGAAATCACTCTGTAATAAATCAAGCCAACAAGGCTCACACAGCCATACATCCCGGATGCCCTCGTAATATAACGTGTAGGATATTATCGCCACCTAAGCCCTGACGTTTGTCTGAAAGGTCATTCGGTCACGCGGCTTGGCGAGGAGGTGTAGCCCGCGGGGGTCGCAAGGCCAAGGTTGACGCCGGCCTCACACATATGCGCGTCCAAGGTGACTTTAAGGCCGCGAGCAGAGGCTGAACACAGCTGATTTTCTACTCCACCCAGCAGTAATACTTCTGCGCTCATTAAGCTTTGTTAGATTGGACTGCCTCGGGCGACAGAGACAGAGCGAGCATGTGCGGTGGGAATGGACCAAGTGGGCGTCTTGCCTTAAAGAGATTGGATACGGAGGCCTCGGATAAATTTTTTGTGCTTATTTGCTGTTTTTTTTTCTTCGACTGCATGAGTTTGACCCTTGGCTCGCCTGCTGGAGTGGACTATATATGATCCATACAACTGTGCATGTGCGGTTTGGAGAGGTTGTAGGATTTATTTACCTTGAAGTGAGATTGTTTTGTCGACAAGGTCAAACGTGAAGCGCAAAGCTCAATTTAAACCTGTAAATGAACACTACAGTGACATTTAATCACCTTTGAAATCATATTTTGTCAATAAAAAGCTGCTTATTTTCACATCCAGCAGTTACAGACCAACGCTTTTATTAATTTGGAGTCATGTTCGTGTCCAAATTAAATTTTTTTAGCTCCTGTTTTGGTCTCCTCCAGCTCCTGAGGGAAATATCTGGTTCTTTAGCTGCTAAATGTGCCGCGATGTGTACTCATTGAGCTGGAAATGACTTTAAAGCTGCAGATTCAGGTGATGATTCTGTGTACGTTCACATTTTTACACCGTTATTTGATCCACATGACGATTATAGCTGCCTTGACTGATGATTTCTGATATCTAAACGTAACATTTGTCGTTGTACGTTTGCTCATCAGAATTTTTTATCTTCTGTAACAGCAGAACTGATAACAAGCAGACAAATAAGTATTTATAGACAGCGAGTTGTTGCTGTTGCTCTCCTGTTGTGTGTCAGGTGAGAAAACGCTATGCCATGCAGTCTAACCGAAGACCTTAAAATAGCCGTGCGAGTTAAACAAAGACGTCTCTCCGCCGCACGATTGCTCACCAACTTAGAAAACCAGTTCACAAACTCGCAGCGTTGTTCAGACGGTACAGTACGGAGTAAAAGTGCCTCCTGTCGTGTAAATCATTTACAGCTTGTGACTGTGTGTCACGTCCAATTTAAGAAGCATTTCAGCATCAAAACTCGACGTTGAGTGAATTATTTAAAAGCCTGTGTGAACGATGGACGACTTTTTCCGTCCAGATTCTTTCGTGTGTTGTCGAACTTTTCACAGGAGGCGTCAAGTGTTTGATGAAGAAAAATACGAGGCACGGCGTCGCTGAGACATTTTTCTTTGCACACACTCCCAGATGGAGTTTATGGTCACCTTGTAATGTGCATATAGTAAAGAAACAAAACATAAAATTGACAGCTGGTAGATAAATTTGACAACCGCTGAAGTAAAAAGCCAGTGAAATGAACACCAGCAACCAGCTGTCCCCTCAACTTCCTCATTTCTCTTGCCCTCCCCTTCCCCGTCTTCCCGGTCTTCCCGTCGTCTCGTGCCCTGCAGATGAGTCGGGACAAGTGTGACTGATTCAGATACATCGAGTCGGGGTCTCCGCTCGCAGCCGGGCAGAACCTGCTGTCACGTTTTGCGCAGGATGGATGGATGGAGGAGGCGGAGCGAGGAGGAAGAGGCAGAGACATTCACCCTGAACTCCCGGTGAACCTCGCGCTCCTTCCCCCCCATGCTGACATTTGGCACCAGCCCTCACGGTTAATAACACACAACATGTGCACCGGGCTCATTTCTTGCACTGCTTCCTCACACCTCTGATTGAATCACATCAGCGCGCACACACACACACACGCTTTTAGCTGTAAAACCGCTAATAGGTTCCAGTGGTTGGCGATGTTTGACGCGATGAGGACTGACAGTCCGCCCTCGTGGCACCTTTGCCCCCGCTTGACGGACGAGGTCAGGGCGGGACAGGTGTCTGTCAGCCACGGTCAGCGGAGGGAAACATGATGCTGGAAGAGGATATCTTAACCCCGACAGGCTCGACTTTATTAAACAAACATTTCAGGGAGAAGATGCAGCAGAAGTCTGCAAGACTAAAGACTCCCGCTCAGCGTCATACCCGCTTTCATCAGTTCATCTGAAATGAGTCGGACGCGATGGCCTTGATTGTTGATGATCATTGCCAGCGATTCAATTATCGGCTTTTCCGCTCCAGCTGTGTAATTTAAAGCACATCAGCAGCGAACGCTCGCAAGTGGCAACAGCAGCTGACGCCAAAGTGGCTTCAAGAACATTTCAAGGAACTTCAGGCACCTTTTTTATAAAAAAAAAACATGGAAATCCTGGGAGCACAAAATAAAAGACACATATTTATTCAGATATATCAACAGCAAAAAGAGGAAATGGGAATGTCACGCCTAATGAGTCATCAGGTGTGCCACCGTGGGTCCCCGTGATTTCAGGGTTAAGATGTTGACCATGAACTCGGTTCACTTCTGATTTCTAAGTGGGTTTATATCAAAGTTTATTCATATAAAGCTCTGAGAAGGACTTGAAGAACATGGAGCTCTATGGCATGAACTCTACTTGGTAGTCTTCGCTGTTGGTTTTGGTCTTTGTTCCATCAACTGTTTTAAATATCCTGCTTGATTTAAAGCAGGTATTAATCAAACACAGCAAAACAAGCACATGCAGGCTGTCTTTAATGTCACCACACACTCAGACGGTGCCGTGCGGCGTTTTTGACCCCTCTTTGCATTTGAGATGAATCTGCACTTTCGGTTGGCGTATCCTCCGCGGGCGCTCTCGCCTCCGTCCACGGGGATCGCTTTAATACTGCTCAGCGTTAATGAAGACAAATCATCCAATGAAATCGATCGATAATGGAGTCACTGTACTCGAAGTCCCAGAGGGCGCGAGAGACGACACACGCGGACGCTTGGATGAGTACGCAGTGAACGCTGATGGAAACCACACACACACACACACAGGTTGTGTCGAGCTGTGCAGTTTCAAACAAACTTCTCCGGTTTCGTTTCAGCGCGTACTCGCCGCCGTAATTCAAATTCACGCTCGGTTCTCGACCTATGTTTTCAGGACACCGCGACTCTTTGTCTTCTCTCTGAGTTCTGGCTTGAAGTCGGGAGGAATAAAGTATCGATGGCAGATCAAAGCGAGCTCAAACTGCAGCAAGGAAAAAGAAGAAATCTGAGCCTCGCCCGGCTGCCATTGTGAACGTGTGTGAAACTGTAATCTGTGTCTCGGAGAAATGTGCTTAAAAAGCATAACATGATATTTCTTACGTTTTCTAACCCCTTCATTGGGCTACATGCCACATATGTCACATATGATGGAAAAAAAACGTGCCTTTTATGACAACAACTCGAGCACACAGGGTGAGGAGCGCCAGTGTTTTCTTTTCAAAGCATTATTTTTGCCCAAATCCAATTCCGCCTCACACGGGCCAAAGTAAAAGATTGATTTCTCTCTCCGCCGTTTCTTTTGTCATTTTCCATCTTTTCAGGTGAGATGGAGGATGTGCTTCCTCCTGCACCGCCGTGTGAATCAGATATTTTGTTATATTTGTTTTGTAATAACATATTCTCTCTGCACACGTACAGGCAATCAAACGCAGCGGCTTCAAAAGTGAACGCCGGGGCCCACTCGAGCGTCCTTGCACGACCTCAAACAATGGGGAATGGTTTCAGTTCAATATCATCCTGTTTACTTGACGTTAAAGATACGAGGACAGAAACAGAATTGTGGGTTTCTTTTCTTTTCACCACCATGTCGCCACCAACAACCAATATCCACAAAGCATACGCGTGTCTGGCCTTAATGTTTGTCTCGCTGGGCTTGTTCTGGTATCCAAACTTTTTGGCTCACTAGAAAGAAAAGATCCTGATGTGATGTCTTCAAAATAAGTAGTCCAAAACCTCAAAGAACATTTCCTTTAGAGAAGCTGAAAACTGTGAGTTTTTCAATCATTTTCACCAAATTCACGATGGCCTTTTCATTTTCATCGATAGCCGACATTCTAGAGATGACAAACATGTATGTGGCAGTATGCCGAGGCGACCAGGATGCTCCAATTTCTGGTTTTTATTCTTCAAAAAATGATTTAATGCAGTAATTCCCAGCCTAAGGGTTGTGATTTCGAGACAGAGAGAGAAAAATAAACATTTGCCACATGAAATTGTATTAATATTCCTCTAAACTTTGACTTCTTGGTGTTAATTACTGGATAATATCACCTCTTCGTGCCTCAAATAGTCACTTTTGCTCATAACTAAGCCATTAATGTAGAAGTCATTGCTACAAGAGGTCACAAGCCAACTGCAGCACATGAAGCTACTGTCTTAAAGTTTTAATTAATCAACTAAATTGGTGTAGGCCCCCCTTTTTACCGCCAATACAGCCATGACCCATCGAGGCATGGACTCCACTACACCAGTGAAGGTGTTGCTGTGGTATCTGACACCAATAGCAGCAGATCCTTTAAGTCCTGTAAGCTGCGAGGTGAGGCCTGCACGGATCTGACTTTGGATCGAGATTTGGGGAATTTGGAGGCCGAGTCAACGCCTTGAATTTGTTGTTGTTCTATCAGAACCAGCATGAACTTTTTCAGCAACTCTTGGGTCAGCCTTCTTTCCCCATGTCTATCAATGAGCCTTGGCTGCCCATGACCCTGATTCCGGTTCACGGTTTTACTTCCTTGGTCCTCTTTTGATAGATACTGACCACTGCAGCACAAGAGCTCAAATCCCCCCATTTTTCCTGCTTCTAACATCATCTTTTAAGGACAAACTGTTCACTTGCTGCCTTGATAACGAGACAATCAGTGTTATTCACTTCACCCGTCCGTGGTCATAATGTTACGTCTGATTGGTGTTTCTGTCGTCATGATTGGTCGCCTTAGAAAAGAGCAAACGGAAAGAAATATTTAACCAACATCCAGACGGTGCAATAACTAATCCAGACAGGTTAATGCGGTCATTACTTTGCTCCGATATGACGCGCTTACATTGAGTTATGGCAGTCAGCCTTAAAAGAGGCGAAACCGCGCGGAGTTGATGTAAACAGGGTGTTGAAATGTTTCCGAAAGTCGCCGTTGCCCTTATTGATTTATCCACAAAGACAAATGTTCTGGGCATTTGGTGCTTGGCAGGTGTTTAATTCAGACACTGGTTGTACACAAATGAGATTAAATTAGACTTTAATGGTTCCTGTGAGGAAACTGGTTAAGGTTTCCTTCTACATCATTGACCTCCGGGTTATGAGCATGTTTCCGCTGAGACCTGTGTTGTCATTCAGCTCCTGCACCCAGCTGGCGTCGGGCTGTGGGGGGGGGGTTGGATTTTCACACCTGCCATACGTGCTTCATAAAGTCAGGTCTTGAAATGGACTACCGGATTGTACCCGCCTGTTTTTTTCTTTCCATAAAGGAAGAGTTGTCCAAATCCTGCAGGATTTGCTTTCATGCAGTCATCTCTATTGACGTACTGTTTAGGCCCAACATACCATAAGCACTTAAAAAATGAGACTAAAACTCTGAGAGCATAAGGGCTCGAGCTCGGATGTAATTAAATAAAACAATAAATGCGATAATTAAGTGTGTGTGTGAGATTGGCAGTGTCTCTCATTTACACCTAACCGTTTCACTGGTGATAACATTAGGTTATCTGCAACAGTGCTTACGCTGAGACAAACGACAACTTGAACAAATGTTTCAAGCCGGCGCCGCACATTTTTTTGTCAGTGTGAACGTTTCCCCTTATGGCGCGATCTGTTCTGCACCAGAAATCCCGTTATGAATGAGTGGGAGGAGAAGTCTGACTGCTGAAAGGATGCGAGAGAACTTCACAAAACATCATCTTCACGGTGGCATGTGAAGATGATTCCAGGTGAAGGCTGTGATCCCTTAGCACCTGTCATATCAACTCTACATGCGATGGAGGAGTGAAGATATCGGGCGCAAAAAGACGGAGGCATGTTGGCCTCCATCTATTACTTCCTTACTCAGAAGTTTGCACTAGAACTCAAAAAAAAAAACTACGATGACAGTGTGCCAGGGAAAGTGTCGAGGCACAACCTTCAAATGCACCCCCCAAAAAATATGACTTTCACTTAAGCCTTCAGTTATAGCTGCTTCTTCTCTGACAGTGTTCTATCTGCTGCCTTGAAGTACTACAGTTTTCTCCAAGATAAAGAGCCCCACGGCACCTCGGGAGTATGAAAAGAGAGAACCTCAAGGGAAGCAAAACTTTCAGTTAAGTGATATTGTAGGTTAATCCGCTCTAATGTGCAATTCTTCGCTGTGCTGTCTAGTTCGTTGTTGAGGTTTAGCTTTCTGGAAAAGTAGTGAGTGTGTAGGAGGGTATTTGTGGCATAATTAAGGCTTGTTTTTTTAGATTTTAACACCTTTTTTTACAGGAAAATACTGTTGTTTTTTTACCAAGATTCTTCATCTCAGTGCCTCCAAAAGTTATTTGGATCTACAAGGAGAGACAGTTCACTGTACCGGCAGCTAAACTGATGATAACTTTTATCATTTCACTGCATCTGAATTCCAACATAAAACTCATGTTTTCGACAGTGAGAGGTAAATTCAGACGCTTCGTGATAAAACTTCAATTTCCTGCTTTTACTGCAATTTTATATATTTGTGCAGCACCTTTTTTTTTAAGCGAAGTTACAAAGTGCTTCACAGCGTTTAAATATAGCAAAACAAACAACATACAAATATAGCCATTTATAGAAAGATAAATTACAGCCATGTTGCAGGGAAAGCAAATTTGTAAAAAGGTGTTTCGAGCTGTTTACAGACTCCAGAGAGACGAGGCTCTAATGGCAAAAACACATCTGACCTTGGATTTATTGAAGGTATGAATAAGAGAGAGAGTTTGGAGATGTATGAAGCATGCAGGGCCTCCAATGTGATAAGTAGTTCCGACCGAGCAATCCGATTGGTCAACTAGACATTTAGAATGACAGCAAACCTGACGCACCGCTAAATATATGAATCCACAATCAACACAATCTCTAGAAAACTTTGACGGGACCGAAATCGTCTGTTGCAGGTCGTTACGAAGGCTCGGACTACTTGCTGGAGTAGTAAACTGGGCTCCATTACATATAAGAGTCTACAGCTGTGACTTATTTTCCAGGTATTAGTCAGACCCCGTGTATTTCCATGGAAACTGAGATCACAAAGGAAACGGCAAGCAAAGAAATGTTTGTTTTGAGAGCAAATGGCCCCAAAATATGAAACATTTGATTATTTAAGTTAAAGCACACCCTCTCATGTAATACTTCTTAATTGATAGCATTCACCTCTAAGTGGCATTCCTGTTTTAGAACCATCCTGCAAAGCCATCAAACTCAGCACAGTACGTGCTGTTTTGTAGCCCAATCTAATTGCAAATTCAAGAGATCTCGGAATGCTGATCATTTCGTAAAAAACGTCTGAATACACATCCAGATAAATGTGGACACTGCTGATGCCGGGTGCACATCTTAAGCATGGAGAGGAAAAAAGTCCCCGTAGAGATGGCTTACCCATCCTGCAACGCTCAGGCCTGAAAAACTCAATCTTACCTTTGATCATATCCCCATCGCATGCACCCACGGGTGGAAGCTGCCTCAGTCCAACATCAAACACAACTCAGTGCTGCTGCAGTGAAATAATATACTTTTTACAGCAGCGCTGAATGATTTCTGAACATTAGGGGGCAGAAAGACTCAAAAGAAACAGCAACACATCTCTTTTATAGTGCTAGAAATATAATAACTTAAACACCCCTGCTTTGAATATTCCACGTAGATACACTTTACACTATTATATGAACGTGTGTTGCCAATATGGAGGACAGTGGGTTGAGCCCTCTGTGGCCACTCAGCATTGTATTTGCAGACCTGATTTGGATTTTAAAAATAGCTTTGTCCCTCTGGGGTCTCCTCTGTATCTCTGCTGGACCAGACAGTGGCCTTCAGCCAGTAGAGGAAGATAAATTTCCAGTCAAGTGCTTTCAGAGCTTGACCACCACCTGGAACACCAACTATCCCCATTATTTCACCATCCACCATCTTTGCCAATAAAACACAACAATGAGGATATGGCGTGCCCTATAACTAAATATTTTAAACATTTATAATCATGATAATGTCCAAAAATATCCAAGATTCTCTGGTGCTTTGACACTAAAGTAAAATTGCTGAATTAAGTGCAACTAGTCAAACTTAAAGTCATCTTCAACTCAGATTTTGTCTAAAAATTGCACCATGATTTCAACAGTTTGTCTCCAGATATGATGGGGAAAACATTGACAGCTGATACAGCAACAGACACTCCTGTGTTCATTTGCATTTGAATGATACTCCATGGATGAATGCCATACTAATGAGGTTGTATGTGTGGGAGCACCGGTGACACTACAGCCGTCACTGATTTCTGTAAATGTAGAAATACAAAAGGGAATCTATGTCGAAGGCTGTTTTATCATTCTCAGTGAAATGTGAAGATGTTTTGGACGTTTGGCATTTAGCAACTAATGATATATTGGTTGACATAATCAAATTGTGTTCAGTGTACTGCACGCTGCCTTTTCTGTTTATCCTAACCTTGATTTGCTGACTGACATGATCAGAAAAAAGCTTTTTGATTTACTCCAGCTGGCGTTGAAACATTGTTTATGGGTTAAATCAAATTTTCCTGCAATGTTGGTGTAACCAGTCAAAACATCAATAAATCAGGGGCCACAGCCAAAACTAATCCAGTTGATTAACTTTGGGGCTAGAGCAGTGACGTTATAAATTTGGCATTGAAAATTAAATTTGGCATTGAAAACAAAACCTGAGTAAACATCGGCCTTGTACAAAGCTTGTAAATAGTTGTATTGGCGCTGAGAACAGCTCCACTGAATAAAACACATGTAACATTGAAAATAATTTATTTTTATTTGTATTCTGACACTGGTTCAGTTTCATCTTTCCATCACTGTTCTGGCATGAAGAGGTTTGAACAGGGAAGGTGGGACTCCAGTGTCTCAATGCCAATGTTTCCCTTTTCAGTTCAGGTTTTTTGTCAATGCCAAAATTATATTGTCACTGTTTCAGCTCTATAATTGGCAGGCAGATAGGTAGAATTCATTTTTGCACTCTGGAAATCAAATAATATCTCAACTTGCACACGGCATTCACTCAGAAAACTGTCTCATTACCGCCGTCCATAGCACTTTGAAAGAACTTATAGTTGTTGTGAAATTAGCTGGGTTATTCCGTGGTCTGTCTTCTCCTAAAAAATAAAATACACCTCTATGCTGATGATACCATTTTGTATAAGCTTGACTTCTTGCAATGAAAGCTGTTCAGATTTCTGTTATCAAACTGAAATTTTGATTTAACCCTTATGAAATTACTACTACAACTACAGAAACAGTTATTACAATCATGTTTTCCAACCATAAATTCTAGACATACCATTATATTTGCATATAAAACGTCTGTCAGCTTTCTCGGTATAAAGTTTAATTTATTCAAAAATCATCAACAGTATAAAGTTTCTACTTTGTCATTTGTCTCTACTTTGTTTCAAAGAATATTTGTTACCAGGGAGTTGTCAGGTTGCAGCAAACTGTTGTGAGCACCAAGCTCATGGACATAAGATGTTTTGGGGGGATTATCCCTCACAAGCACTAAGCTAGATGACTAAATGGCTTGTTAACACGTTTTTACAGTACACTAACATCTCCCACTTCGCCTACAAAGCTAGCAGAAGAAGCACACATTCCTATTTATTAAATATAGCTGTCACAGCTGGGAGTGAACTCTCAGCCGACTTATGATGGAAAATTGGCAGCACTACTGGAGAAATGGGGAAGGAGCGATCGGGTGGTTGACTCAGTGTCAGAGAGTAAGTGAGCGTGTTCGTCTGTGAGGGATTGATTCATCAGTAATTTCAAGTGTTTGCCAGAAGTAAATTCTGGAAATCAGCGTAGTTTTACAAAGAGAAATAACATAACGAGAGAGTGTTATCAGTGGAAGTCCTGTAATTGCGGCTCCTGGTTCATTACAGTTGGTTTTGAAGGAAAGGACGTGGAGGAGAGTTCAATATTCGGTTTGAAGGTTGTCCGATGTGTTTTAACAGTCTAGAAAGTTTATTGACTGACTGGTTATTGATGTCCAGAGAACAATTTATAGAGCTGTAAAACCTTTAAATTACTTCTCTGTTTTCTGAGCGACGGGTTGTGTCTTTGACATAGGTGCGTCAGCTTTTAGTTAGCTGCATCTTGTCCAGTTTTTTGTAAGACATCTTGTGATTCATTACACGTTCTTTAAGACGTACAGCTATGCACTATGGGGCATTTTACTCCCCCCATAATATCTGTAAGCTCTGTAGGTTGATAGATGTCTCAGTTTTAGCACACTTCATTCTGTAGTCGAGCATTCGTGTACAGTTTCATTGCAGGATTCGACTCAAAAGGATGCACACATTTGGATGATTGTTACAGCACAAACACCCCACATCCATAATCACACACTTGGCAGACACGAGCTGTAATTTACTTATACTGAGCTCCCTCATTTGCATACAAAGATGTCTCTCTTGCAGAGCAGCTCTAATGAAATTAGCATGTAGTGAAGAGGCCCTTGGAGAAGTTTTATTGCGCCGTAGCAACATGTTAATACTTAATGCATCCTGCCAACCTACTCCTTGATAGGTGTCTGTGGCACATCACTGTGAACGTGGAAGGACTGTATAATCACCGCCGGCTCTGTTCTCGTCATTTTCAACTTGACGCACACTCGACTGTTTTCTCTCTATTTCCAAAAAGAATATTTCGCCTTCTGTTCTCCCTCAGATTTTGTTATTCACCACGTCTCCATCCATCACGGCTAAATCCAATTTTTTTCTTTCCGATTTAAACCTCACACCTTCTTCTCTTTCCTTCTCTGCTGTTGTCATTGTCTGTATCAGCTGCTACTTTGCCCTCAGGGATACTGAGTCATACTTAGCTGAGTCCTACTGTAGTTATCAAGGACACACAGCCCCCATTATAAAAAAAAGAGCTGAATTGCCTCTCTGTGAAACACAAATTTGACTCCGAAAGGCCATGACTTGCCCTTGGCTGATGTTAACATTATCCTGAAATGTAAACCTGATCTGCTTTAGTGTCGAGAGACTCTTAATAGGTGACACCTTTTCTCTGTGTTTATGTGTGTGCGAGTGCCCTTTGAAGAGAAACTTACCAGGAATCTTGCGAATGAGTAACTCAAAACGACTCGATGTGGTTTGATTTTTAATGCTAAGCCTGAATAATCAATGACAGATTACACTGCAGAGGAATTTAATAGAAATGTTTTCAGCAATGCAACAATAAGAAAAAAAGCTGAGAAGAGTCAATCCAGAAGAAAAACCTGAAAACATTTGGAGATTTCCATTTTTTTTTACATGAGATAATAATAATAAGATTCTAACTGTGCCCTGAGGTAATAAAGACGTAATTCTTGGACCTTAAAAAGAACAAGGCAGTAGGAGGGAAAACAACATTCTGTACGCTTGTATATTTCATATATTTGATGTTGCTATGTAAATTGTTTATTCCATGTGTTTATTTTAGTCGTCCCCAGATGGAAATTATGCAGGACCATTCAGTCCTCATATTTTTCTAGCTTTCTTCTCTTGCTGCTTCCTCTAGAAATAATCTAGATACTTGCCCTCGTACGTACCTTCCCTCTACCACGAATTTCCAATATGCGTATAAAAGAACTGAGACGAAACGTCAGGGATTCGTCAAAAAGTTGAAATATGACAAAAAAATTACATTTGGTTGTGGTGCAAAAGATGTGTGTGTAGTTGAAAGCAAAATGCAAAACAATGTTTGCTGGAGGTTTGATCTTCCACAACGGTTAAATGGCACTTCACTCGAGAATTAGCGCCGCCGGCTGTTTATCTTGATGCACCCAAATTCTTAATATTCACATAACAGTAGTGGGTGGAAACGTTTGTTTTTCTTTGGCTGATTTACTGGAACTTCTGGCACTAACTGTGGATGGAAACCTGACGAACGACAACAACGGTGTTGGCATTAACCTATGTACCCGATTCATTGCCATGCTTAAACTGCCCCTCATGGATGTAAAGCTTTACGTTACTGTACTCTAATGTATTTATATATGAGGTTGCATTGACGTTGGCATGCTGCTTCAGGTACTAAGATGATGGAATATGATCCTCAAGTGCCAGTCTGACTAATAAAGTGTTATCGGATACCAAAACTGAGACTGAGATGCCCATCTAACAAAATCAACCAGGAATGTGCAGTTCCATGTATCTCGGCCATATCTGTTTGTTTTGCTGGATGATCGTAGGTTGAGTCTTTGTGAAAGTCGACTCGATGACCCTGTTTGCTATAAAAACAGAGAGAGGGATATTCAAACAAATAATTAGGAATAGAGTATCCATAAATGTGTCAGCTCGAATGAAATAATTGTGTCCTTGAAACGGGCACAAATTATTGTAATTAATAGCTGGCATCATGATATTTAACAAAGTAATCAACATGAACATTTCTGACATAATCATGCATTGTGAGTCTGATTATTGTTAGATCCTTCAGCTGATTATAACCCTCGTTCATTATTTTGATAATATTGGAGTAATTATAAGGAGTTTTCATTAGATTTTGACATAATGAGACGCTGTGAAACACAGTCTGAGACAGAGAGGTGGATGGGGAGACGAGACGGAGGGGTAGAAAATGTGAAATGACACATTGACAGCTCCTCAACGAGGCACAATCATCACCGCACTTCATCATATTTAAATCCCTCAGCAAGGTCTCTGCGGAGCATTACCTGCAGCATTGTTTCTATTACGGACCCAATTATCTGCCTCAATCAATAGCAGCTCATAGCGCCTAAGTACTCAGATTGCTGGTTTTTGATGAAATGAGCTGTTGTCTCAGGTTCCCGTTAATACCCCCTTAGGAAGACGTCAATGCCCTCAAAAGTTTGGTTAGCGGCTGCTCTTTCTTAATACCCCTTCAATGCACTTGGGAAGGTAAGCAAATACGCCAGATGGATGAAGGATAATGTGTTCTGTGGCCCATTAGTGGAGGAAAGAGGTCTGAATACCAGAACCTCCTCTGAATATTGCTCTTCATCTGACCTCCAGATTCACAGCTCAAATGAATCGAGATACCCCGTGGTGTTTCTAAAGTGATTAGTGATGGCTGGCACCCTATTACCTGCGAGAATCTCATGATGAGACTGCATGCAATTTCATTCTCTCTCTAGACCTTTGGAGAAACATCCAAACTACTTTTGGATGTTTTAGATTAATTTATTGCCCTTTAATCAGGTCATTTATAGCAACAGAAACATAATTTATTAATGCTGAAGCTAAAGCCAGCTAATAGCCACTTCAGAGTTCACTACACTGAATATTTATGCGTCTACTTTGTTGCTGAAACTGGGCCCAGGAGCCAAATCAGGCTCGGTCTAGCGATGAGTTCTGATTATGTGTTTCATCATGATCACCACAGGGGAAGAAATCAGATTGTTTCAAGAGCATTTGCAGGAAAAGTGACTTGCATTACTGTTGTCTTCAATTGGTGGAACATTGTGCTGCTGTTGTTGCTGTTTTCTCTCTGTTTGGGTCAGTTCAGGTCACGTCTCATTATCCTTGGGTATTTGTCTGTTTCGGCTGGGTCCTTTTTGTTACCCATTGAGGTAACAGTGACATGGCTTTTTTGCTTGGCTTGATTGTCGATCGGCCTGTTCACCACTTTGCTCCAGACATATCTCAACAATTGGCTCTCCATTTCTGAGCCATCATTGTTGATTTCACACACCTGGCTTTAAATCAGGCCTGTAGCTCATGTTGTAGCTCCTCATTGGGACGCTGAACTGTGGTTCAGACACAAGCACACAACTTGAAGCCTGCCAGGATAGATTTTGCGCTATCGCAGGGTTACCGGTACTTTGGTTTGCAACAATCAACAATGCATAGCACACTTTGAAAGGACCTCACAGTACAGTACAGCCTCCCTGTTAAAGGTAATTTATGCATGTCTCGATCTAGGAGGTTTTCAACAGGTCTGTGTTTAATTGGGCAAGTATGTTCAAGCAGTATGCTGACTGCTTTCTATATGGTTATATATACATATATATATATGCTGGTGTGCTGTTCATGTCTTTGGCAGTCTGTCAACGTGTGCTGTTGTGCAAATAAAGTGAAAGCGACACGTTTGAACTGACATTTAAAGGTGTTTTTGAAGTGGCTATCCAGCTTTAATTTGGTTTGCAGCCAGAACACAATCTGTAAAGTCGTGGTGCTCATGTCAGATTGATGTAGGTGCAGAAGTTCTTGTACATCATTGGTTTTTCATTTCAAACAAATGTTCACAACGTGACGAAAGTGGGTACAAACAAGTATGAAAGCGATTCGAAGTGACTGACTCACCTTGAAAGCAGCGCGAACGTGATCACTACGCAACGCGAATCAGTGCGTTAATGGACTGCAGTTGTGTTCCTGGAGTTAACTTCTTTTGAGTGTCCACTTGCTTTCCCAAACGGTGTTTGAAAGCCGCGAGCACGCTCTGTAAATTGCTCTAGTTAACCTGCCGACAAGATGCTGGTCAGGACTGATTGCCATGATGGAGAATAAATGGTCCTGTAAATATCACAATCCAAAGACCTGGAGCCATCGTGGAGGTAATAGTCTGTGCTAGGATTATTCCCCTTTCCTGCAATCATTCTTGGGTTTTTTCGTCCCCGTGTTACCTCAGACCCAGAGCCATCATATCACCAAACATGACTGACAGGTGAGAGATGAATGACAGCCATCACAGTGGAAGTAGCAGGGATGATTGGACGGTGTAGGTGGCGTGTGTCACGGCCAAGAAGAAAGACGCATGGTGGACACAGGTGGCAACTGAAGGTGCCTGGTTTGATGCATTAGAAACTGTCTACATCTATTCTCGTTTGTCCATCGTAGCACTCTCCATCCCTCTTGCTGTAGTTTCGCCTCTTTGTTTCACATTTTTCATACATCTGTACGGCAGCTCTCGGGTTTCAGCGGTCGCTAGACATCGTGTATGCTCGTCTCACTTTCCCTGTGCAAACCGAGATAATGATTTGGTTTCATTAAGCAGAAAAATATGCTGCTCCGAACATCTGCTGTTACACCTTTTTTAGCGTGTACACGCCACACGGGTGGCAGGAATAGACGAAGGAATCCACACGGCGATGTCACGCTGTTAAACTCGAGACAAAAGCTGATATTGTTCTTAACGTGAACTCTAACTTGCTCTTTGCGCGTGCAGTCGTGGAGCCGTTACATCCATAGAAGCCACAAACGTGTGCGCAAGAGAGCGGCGTATGGCTTTTGCCGCCAATATGATACAAGAGTGATGTTACCATAGTTACCTGAGGGATAACATAAAAGCAGGCTTGAACATGACTCCAGAGGAAAATGCTTGTTGTTGTTCCTGATTTATAGTGTTACTTTGTTTAAATTGTGGAATTACACTTACTGGTACAAGGTAAACATTAAAGATGCATAGTTTTGTAATTACATTTTTTGATGTGTTGCAACTCTTAAAAGCACAAACTGCAGGGCTGAAAATTTAAGCCAGTCAGCTTGTTGATCAACAGAAAATTAATTGGCGATTAAATATATATGAATATTCCCTCATTTAAGCTTCTATATTGTGAGGATTTGCTGCTTTTCTTCATCTTATATGATTGTAAACTGAATTTATTTTGAGGTTTTTCACTGTAGGTCAAACAAAACGAGGTGTTTGATGACGTCATAATGGGATTTAGTTCATTTAAATACGCATTTTGGGTCATTTAAAGGTCCAGTGTGTCAGATTTAGAAGGCTTTATTTACAGAATATAATCATAACTACATTTTCATAGTGTATAATCACATGAAAAATAAGATTTGTTGTGTTTCTGATGAGCCTACAGATGCCGTGGGTCCTCCTACACAGAGTCCGCCATGTTTCTACGGTAGCCCAGAACGGACAAACTAAAACGCCGGCTCCAGTTTGGGAATTTAATATTTTTCATGCGTTTTGCAGCCGCCAGTTGCAAACTACACCACTAGATGCCGCTAAATCTTCCACGCTGGCACTTTTATCCACCAAAAAATTGGCAGATTAATCTCTGAAAGTGATGTTAAATATCGTTTTATTGCGACTTTAAACTGTGTCCAATATCATTAACTCTCTAAAAGGTTTGAAGTCCACTTCAATTACTTTCAAATCTTTCTCATATTAGTTTGAAGCGCTCTCGGTTTGACCATTTATTTTATACAAGTAGTCGTTTAAAAAATGGGTTAGAGTATAACACCTTTATCTGTTAGAGTTGGAACAGTTTGCTCGTTGTACCGTTTTATATTCTCTGAATGAGCTGGTCATATATATATATATATATATATATATATAATATGACTTCTTATTCGTTCTTCTTTAACTTTCAACTTTAAATCTGTTTTGTTTTTTTCATCTGTCTCTCAGCTCCCTCTTTGTACATCATCTCCTGTTTCCCTCAGCCCCTGCCAAACAGCACAACAAGGACATCAGAAGTATATCGGCAATCATTATGCTTCCCGCCTTGCTTTATTTTACAAGTTTGCTAATTACCACATGTGCCATAGCCCGTTTCCCCCCGGAGCTCGCCTCCCTCTGTCTCCTGCTACCTCTCCTGCTCTCCCCTCCATCGATCACGACTCGGGGAAAAGTAAACTTTCCGACTGCTTCCTCTCTCTCTTTTTTTTTCCTTCTCTTCTCCACCCTGATGATTCCCAGTTGAGCGGCCTGATTGTGGGAGCGCTAGCAAAAGATGCTAATTTGTTCTTGCCTAGTGGAGTAAAAATCATTAAGGACTACCTCAACACCCAAGAGGAGGGGAGGCAAGGACAGGTGGGAGGAGGAGGAGGGGAGGGGAGGTGGGTGCATGTACACAAAACTGACTCCACTGTGTGAAAGCTGAAGCTGTGGGAGCTCCAACGAGAAAGACAGGCTAATATTTGTAAAGTGTATCACATAGATTGCTCATAAAGCTTCATGTTGTGTTGAAAAAGCCGATCAATTAACTAATTATACCTCTTTCTCTCTTCTGTTTCATGCCAACCGCCCCATGTGGATTCCCTACATAGGTGAGTCAACCACTTTGCTTGTCATCTTCTTGCACACAACCTTCTGGCTATTGTTTGTCTTTGTGTTAGCGCTAACCAAATGGCTGTTGGCGCTTCACGACGCCATCTGCATTCAAGAGTCTTTCTCTCTCTTTAATGTACAGTAATTGATGTTGCCGTGCAGCCGTGCAGCCGTTTGCGCGCCACATATGGGCTTCCCGCTGCTGTATAGACGCCGTTTGTTCATGTTGTGTGACAGATGTGTGTATCCTGTTATGAAGGTGTGGAGACATTTAGAACGAAACAACCACAAAGCGATTCATCACTCACAGCTGTGGCGCTACTGTAGCTGTGACCGGGAGGTCGTCTGATTGAAGCGCGTGACATTTCCTGTGTTATGCGCATGTTGTGCTGGTGTACTTACATGTAATGAATTTTTATCACCTATAAAAAGAGCGAGAACAGGCTGCCCAAAGGCTGATTGAATCATTTGAAGGGGATGTAAGGAGGTAGAAAGTATAATTCTGTGCCAGAAATAAGCTCATGCACATTTCCTATCAAGGACCAGCTTGTGATTGTATTTCAGGCACTTCTGTTGACACCTCCACCAGAAATCCTAATGAGGTTTGGCAGATGCAGTGTTCACAGTGGTCGTTTCTTTTCAGGCAATCTGGCTGCATCACTGAATGATATGGAGTGTTTCAGCTTTTTTTTTCCTGCAGTTTCATTATCACTGACAGCTCTGGATCTGTCTGCATGCTGACTAAAAGGCAAAAAGTTAGTTTATACGCTGACGATGTCATGCTGTTTCAATGTGAGAAAAACTGTTTTTTTTACAAAGCTGGAGGAGCTTTTCCAGAACAATCAATCCATTAAATCAGCAGTCCTCAACCTTTATAGCTCCATGGACCGGCCGTCAAGGTGTATGGGATAAATATGACAAAATAAAATGATACAATCGGATAAAAACAAATATAAAGTGCCTTAAAACTATAAGTCAACATTATGCTGAATTAGGAGCCCTGAGGTTGTTTCTCTGCAACAAGCCGGTCCCATCGAGGGAAGTGTGTTCCTTATGTACAGTCTGCTCTGAAGATGTTTGTTTTTTACTTGTTATTTGCTAGCTTGTGGGCATGTGACCGACACGAGTCTCATGTCTCAAGAGGCACAGGCAAATGTATACGGCCATGTTTCAAAATAAAACATCTCTCACACGCTGATAATAAAATATATTGTTATTCATTCTTGGTAGCAAATGACCCCCCGAGGGTTTGGGACTGCTGCATTAAATGACTTGATACTCTAAAACTAACAATATAGAAATTGTAGTCGTTGCTCTTTATATTACTGTTATATGAGATTGTAAATTATGGTCATAACAGCGCATATCTATCTCTGTAGCCTGACACAAGAGTTTAAACTTGATTTAAACCTGTTAAAATCAATTGTTTTTGTCATTCTCATCACAAGTTGACTGTAATTTAGAGAAACAATCTTACAATCATACATAAATGACACCTGATGTGTCTTCTGATATTTTGGGGAAGTAAAATCGGGTTGATTCTGGCTAGAAAATGAAGACAAATTCAATAAACTGAAGGTGTTTAGTGTTTCTTTCACTAGAATAATATTCCTGATATTCCAGTGTGTCTGGTGGCTTCTCAGAAACGTCTTTGAGGCGTGGATTTTCCAAGAAGAGTTTAGACTCGTGACTGTCATTCTCCTGCTTCAGCCCTGCATGATGTTCATCTTCATCGATTTCAAATCAGAACATCTGTGAAAGCCTCTATTGTTCTATCCTCATGTGTTCCCGTCTTCTTGCTCCTGGTTGCAAAAGCACTTGTGCAGAGCACCAGACAGAAGGACGCTGTTAAGGATAAGCACTCGAGGTGGCTCTGAATTTGCCAGCTCCAACAGACTCTGGTTGGATGCGAGTGATTGGAGACCATTGTGGTCAAGTCTTTTGCGGGCGAGCCGCGGTCCATGCTTGAACTTTTAAGTCGTAGCTGCGTGAACGGCTGCCGGGGGGCATTGCAAATGCAAAAAAAAAAAAAAAGCCTCCTTAACATGCACAGCTCGTCAGACTGTGAGGAATACAAGAAAACCAACATTTTTAGTGCATCTTTGTGTTTCACACAAGAAACAGTGAGCATATCACCTTGAATTTGACATACCACCTGGACTTCATGTCTATTTTTGTCCAAGTGAATCACCTGAATTCAAAGTAAACTAAATCTGCACAGTCATAGTTAAAGGAAATTGGATAATTGTTCCCACTGCAACCATTCTCTCTCTCATTTAGCGGTGTATCTTATCCATTTTCTGCCAATGATCTAATTAGTACTCCTAAACTCTCTGTCAGTGATTTGTCGTCGGCTAAATGTGTGGGCCTGAAGAATGATCTGAGTCCTTTTTTGCTGCACTCATGCAGCACTACCTCGGTTAATAGCAACAGTAATCACTTCGCCTGCCACCACCCCCCCTCTCATTTGGCAATATGGTTGGATGGGCTGCAAGCTGTTCTGGAGGTATTTGTCGAGCTCCTGACATCAGTGTTTTTTCGAGACGCACAAGGAGACGACTGGAGAGAAGAAAAAAGCTGTTATATGATCTCCAGACTGCAGAGAAGAAGAGTTTTAAGGGGTTTCTGGATGTGTCGACTTCGAGATATCAAAAGAAAATCTGCAGAAAAACAAACAAATGAGATGACCTCAATCAGTCAAACCTTGAACCAGCTGAGAAACAAACACATTTTTCACTCTTGTGGTATCAAAATATAAAAGCTGCATCACTTCTGCTGAGGGTAAATCTTGTTTTGAAGTGGCATTTGTGAGTTTATGATCAACACTCCCTCCATTTCTATTGTGCCGTACCTCACTCAAACACAGCCGGTCTAATAGCAGATCGTACCGGCCCAGAATTTATTGTCTGTCCTGTAATTTTCTTCCCCAGGAGTTAGAGAGGTTACCTTTTATCCCCAAAGATCGCACATTACTGCGCTAAGTGCTTTTTTTACTGCCACGCGCTATCATCCAAGCTTAAACTGGCTGCGGATATATTAAAAGCCTTTTTTTTAGTAGTACGGGGGGTCATTTGAGGAAGCGCACTCTCCTCCCTCGCGCCTCTGTCAGCGCTTTTTCATCCTTGTTTTCCTCTGAGCTTATATCACGTCGCCGAGGACTTCTTCACGTCTTTATCAAGCGTTAGCGGTGCATAAAACTCAAGTGTTCTCTCATAAAGGGCTGTGATTGCACGTTTGATACTGATGTTTAAAGTAAGGTGGAGATGGATGAGAGCTAGCTTGGCAGTCACTCCGTTTTTCCTGGTTGTCCCTGCCATGAACACGTCTGGGGAAAAAGTGATATTTATAGGTCAGTTTAATATTCGCAGCATCATTTCTGAATCATGCGGCAGCACGGTGGCTCGGGGGTTTAAGGAACACTTTATAATCAATGATGGATCATAAACAAGACCGCGATTGTGAGTCTCGTGTTCGGCTGATACACTGACTGAGCCTGAGCTGAATTCCTTAAAGGTCAATCGACAGTAAACAAACGAGTCAGTAATAAAGCGAAGGGTCAGCCGTGAGATGCTGCTGTACTGTACTGTAGCAAGAAGAGAGCCATTGTGTGGCTAACTGTGTTGTAGCTAAGCTAGAAAATGCAAAAAAAAAAAAAAAATGCAGTTCCTCAAACGTCCACTTGAGGCTGGCTCCAGAAGTGAGTCAGTCTCCATAAGTCCCCATGTTAAAATGTCCAACTTCACAGCAGAAATAAACATGTTTACAGCCTGGTACAAAAAACAGTTTTTTCTGAGAATTAAATTTAGGCTAGCTACCCCAGGTCTTTATGCTAAGCTAAGCTAGCCAGCAGCTAACTGTAGCCTTAAATTTTAATGGACCGACTTGAGAGTGGTGTCAATCTTCTCAGCTAACTCTCCACCACCAGAAAGCCAATGAGTGTGTTAGCATTTACATCTGTAGCGCGCTATAGCCTGAACTGTAATGTGTTAGCATGAGCTGCTAGCACAGCTTGAGGAAAATATAGATCATTTTTATATACTTACAGGATACAAATATAATAAATATACATATAAACTGAAATATATTCCAGTAAATATAATCAGGTACAATTTACTCAAAAAGTGACATGTAATAGAGTAAATGTAACTACCCACTTCGAGTCAAGGTTTCAAGATCACCTCTGCTATGAGGGGGGAAGGTGCCACTCACCATTTTCTGATCCCCAGGTATTGTATTGATTGAGCTCTCAGCCGGAGTGTCGTCCTCTTTGCTCGCTTTTCTCTTCTCGGAGACGCAGAAGGTCAGTTGCGATTGCGGCCTGACTTTGTGAGTCTGACATTTTTTTTTTATTTATTTTTTTTTTTTTTTAAAGGCAAGCGTGAAGATTTGAGGAATGTTTCTGCGGGAGGACGGATCGAACGCGGCAATTTCTGACGGCGCTTCGACCCCGAAATGTTTCAAAAAAAAAAAGACCGGTGAAATAGAAAGAGTGGCAGCGTAGAGACAAGTAAGGGTTGGACGGATATAATGAAGGGCAGATTTCACTGGAGAGGTTTCTGGAAATTGGCTGGCCCTTTGGGGTCTGTGACATTTCTTTGAAAGTGCTTTGGGCAGCAAATTCAAGCTCTGACTCACAGCGTTGGCACGCTATCCAGACGACACGGTACATCTCAAAAGAATGACTGAATGAAGCTGACTTTTCTTGGATTAATTAAGACTGATATGATATGCAAACCTTTCCGCATTTGCTAAGTTTTAGCTCCAAATTAATGACAAACAGTGGCTTCGTGTCCTTAGTCCTTGGGCTGTCATGCCCTGCAGCATTTCCGTCACATGTAGTTTGACCTGTATGTGCATCTTCCCCTCCCAGAGGAGGCTGAACCGGCACTTTTCTTCCGTCCCTGTTTAGCCTCGGACCCCGCGGCTTCCTTCAGGAGCTCTGTGAGTTTGAATTGGTCATTTGTTATATTGACGGCACACTGAAGGCTTCCCATTGATTTCCCATCGATGTGTAGGTGAGCAGTAGATAAGCCAGCAGACGGGGGGGAGATAAGCGCCTGTCGTTTCTTCCCTGACAGCCATGGACGCCGCAGAGGACGACACAAAGTCAGATGTATCCCAAAGTCACCTACTCTACTCCACCCATAGTGGAGTACCCCACCCCTCCACCTTACAGGTCCCTAAAGTAACGTACTCAACATCTCATAGCTAGTCCAACCTCTTGCCATTGAGCACTGAGAGGCTGCTATATTGAATTAGCCGTCGTCTCCGTCACATTAGAAGTCCTCGCTCTGACAGCAGCGTATCAATCAACTGATTCATCCTTATTAGATTAAACTATGGGGGTGTCACATCGTTAATGTGAAAAATGGGACGTTGGAGCGGGAGGATGGAAAATCTATTTCAACAAAAGGGCCAAGAGTCAGAGGAAGAACGTCAAACATTACTAATGGTAATGTTTGAAGTCTGAACCAGGGACATTAATATTGATTGATTGATACCTTAATCTGTCTTCAGACATGAGAATTCAGATGTTGGGACTTTTGATAGACACAACAGAGATGAATCTACAAACTTGGACATTTTGTCCAACGTTTGAATGCAAAATGAATCTGTTTAAACTCGAGTCTCTTTGAAGAACTTCATCTCTTTTATGGTTTTCATGCATGAGTGATGTAGCTGATATATATATAAGATGATACTTTAAGTCTATTTTTCTTACGCACTTTTACTTGAAGTTGCTCTGTGGTGAAAAGTTACTTTCAGTTTCAGTAAGTCTAACAAACACGTCGGATGCATTTTTTTTCTGTCATAAAAACATTTGCAAAGCAGGTTTTTCCATCGTTTCCATCCATGTTTGTTCATTACTTCTTCACTGATTTTGTTGCCGCATTGCCCAATTTATTGGCCCGTTGCCGCCAGCGACTGGCGATCAGTGGAAGGTTGCTCAAACAAGCCGTCTGTAATGACACTCACTTGTCAATCAAAGCGTCCACGCTCTTAATTCTGCATAACTTTAAGCCTTAATATAATCTGAACAGGTGAGTTTATGGAGATTGACTCACTTCTGGAGCCAGCCTCAAGTGGACGTTTGAGGAACTGCAGTTTTTTTTCCCGCATTGGCTTCACTTCACAGTCCTTGCGTGAGCGTGACACAAAGAAAGCTCTTGTAAAATAATTTCTCCTTGGCGCTACTTGGCAGTTAGAAACTCGGCATGGTGCCTTCAAGTGACGTTTTCAGTGCAGGACTTTTACCTGTAGTGGAATACTTTTATAACGCAGTGCTGCTATTTTTACCTGAATAAGTGGATCTGCAGCCGCCGGTGTAACTACGCTCATTCCCATTCAGCGAGGGAAGGGACGCATGGCTTTAAAGGCTGAAGTCGGGGAACAAACCTCCATCACGAGCAGTAAAGTGCGGATCACATCAAAGACTTTAACATGAATGTTCAAAATATGCACTGATGCATATCTGTGGCTATTTTTAGGAAGCCGTACGGTAAATCCTCCTGCCTCGAGGTGCCGTGTACCTGCATATGTGTGTTCCACTTCATGTGCAACGATTATATTTGCAGGCAGACGTCGCCTATAAATAGTTGTCCTTCTTTCAGACCCTCCAACCAAAATCTGCTTAGTGTTAAATCACTGAAAAGTCTATTTTTCGTCTTTGCTTGCATTATTTAAAGATTATCCAGTTCAGCATGTTTCATTCTCAGCGTCCCTAATTTTAGAAAACGCTGTAATTATCCCGTGTCATCCACTTCAGTCCAGACGCTGAGAGCGTCAAACTCGTTCTTACGTGCGACGTCGCCGACTCCTGCTGCAGGAAACCTCGTGAATTTACACTCCCGTATGTGAAAACAATGAGGCCGACGTGGCACGGCAACTTTAATCTGAAGTGTTTTTTGGCAGCTGGAATCATGAGCTGAAATATGGCCACCGGCTTCTGGACCGTCTGTGTTTCGGTGCCAAATTTCACAACCCTGTAAATGGCCGTTAAAAAATAAAGGCTTGTGAATAATGCAGCGGGGATGCAGGCCAGCTAGCTGTTCCTTCTTCTCTGGGGCTAACTAATTGTGAAGCAGGGTCATGTGGTCAAACAAACTCAGTCGTCTCCTCTCGTCCCGGCGTGCTCCATCATTACATCCCGTGTCTCGCCTGTTTGTTTCTCCCTCACTGTCTCTTCAGAGTTGTTGCAATATTGCAGGAGGAGGAATGCTAGTTGATAATCCGGCGTCGGAAGCCTTCTGTCGAACTCTCCTGTGGCTTCTCCACCGCCCGCAGCGAGTGTCCATGTGTCTCATTTCGTCCTCCTGGGGGGAAATGGAAGCAATGTTCGCCCACCAGGGCCTGCAAGAGAGCAAAAGGAAGTCAGAAGGTGGTGATTAAAGGGATGTCAGGATGGAGGCAGAGAGGAAATAGGAGGTGGAGGGTTGGTGGAACAGGAAGAAGAAGAAGGAGCGAGCTGTGTGTTGCGGCAGCAAAGAAGCTTTGGTAGCTCCTCACTGGCCTCTTTTTTTTTTGCTGTTTTTTCTTTTACTGTATCGTCCAAGTCACCAGTCCCCGAGGGCGACTTTGAAAGAAGTGATTTGCCTCTTTTCTCCGGCTTTGTTCCAACCGCACACGCTGTCGGTACCTCGGGGGAGCTCGACTCGAGGGAGAGAGTCGAGCTTTGACGCCGTTATTCATGCCAAACGTATAAATTCCTCATATTTCCAGACACTTTTCAAGACTTTGATCACCTCTAATGAATCCATCTGTGATGAGTTCTAACTGCGGAGGCTAATTACGGTTAAAACAGATTAATAGTTACCAAATTATTATTGAAATCAGCCGACCGCCAAGAGATGTTATTTCTGCTGCGAATTTCTGAGAAGTAACATTTACACCTCGTCCACGCGTTTCCATCAAGAGCAGCACGGCGACGGCACAACAGCTGCCGCTGTGTAAACTTCCTTTTCAGCTACAGCAAAGCTCAGGAGTGTTTTAATGAGCTCACGGCGCAATAAACAATAAAGCGCTTCGGCACGATATTGAAATAAATGCTTACTGGGAGTCTTTGTGTCCCAGTTAGAGTGAAGATTGAGCCTTCTTGTGGTCCCTTTTTCTTCTGTTTTTCTCGACCATCGGCGAACAGCTGGTTTTAATTGGTTTTTACTTCTTCATCTTAACCTGTGTGGCCTTCTTTGGTGTCCGCTGCTCTGTAAAACACTTTGCGAACAAGAAAATATTATATATCCCAATGGGCGAATGGGAAAACTTGAAAACGGAGGTGTAAAAGTCAGAAAACGGGCAAAGACAGATGAATTTATGTTTAAAAAAAAGCTGCGTCTTCGCAATTGGACGCCCTGCAGATTCACTGAATGGCGTCGAGTTTGGCGATTTACCAAAAATGTATCAGCAATTTTCGAATCCATGATTTGTTTCATTCATTTTTAAGCCAAAACGCCAAAAATGTACTGATTCCGACATCTTAAATGTGAAAATTTGATGCTCTCATTTATCATATGTGACAGTAAAACAAATACTAATACAAAAAAAAGTAATTTAAAGGTCCGGTGTGTAAATTTTAGTTGCCTTTATTTAGAGAAAATGATATGCATACCTGTGTTTTCTAAAGAGTGAAATGAGGGAGTTGCAATCAACAGCTACACCCCTACATGCCTCTAAATGCTGCACACTGCACCTTTAATTAAGGTCATTAAACATCTTCTTCAGGGGTCCAACGCGCACTGCTGCAGATCCTCGTTTGATGGATAATAATTACAGACAGAATCGTATGTATTGCGGGGATGCGGCACAGCGGTGGCACGGCGTGGCTCGCAGCAAAATCGAGGACTCCTACGGAGGCAACAAATCGTGCAACCAGACCTGCTTCCCCGCCACACAAACACACACACACACACATATATGTATGTAAATATCTATAGAGAGAGAGAATACATCCGCATGCTGTTCACGATGCACCATCTGCATCCAAGCTTCGCCTCACGCAGCTCACGCCACTTGAATGGTGAATGAAATCACGCACACACACTCTCGGATGAGCAGCACAAATTAGACGATACAAACACACGTGCCGAAGCCTCTCGAGTGCTCCACCTCGTACGCCTCCATCCCGCTCTATATCATGCTATCTCCCCCCGCGGCGAGGGTCATTACTGTTGCTGCACTACAGTGATTTGTAGCGCCGTCTCCGCCACCAGCTTTACTGCTGTAATCGTGCCGCTTTAGACTCCAATTAGCATAGGTTTCCATATGTATGGAGGCGCTCTCCATATATTATAACTATTGCCAGAAGAGGCCAGGGCACCGAGAGCTAATGCGTATTATTAGCGTGGCTGGTGGAGGGTACAGGGTGGGGGTTTGTGGGAGGGATGGAAGCTGGTGAAAGATGCAGTTTTTTTGAATCTGTTTCCTGTCAAATGAATCTTGGCCTCGGGTGACCTAATTAGGCCGGTAATAAATCAAAGCGCCCCACAGGCTCTCTCGCATTCTGTTGGTGTGAGATATGTCAGTGACCCCCAGGGGAGGCTGGGGCAACCTTCATCACTTTTCTGAATCAAGGTTAGGGGCTGAAAAATCAAGGACTGTGTGCAAAGTCTACCGGAGACAGTTACATTAGTTATGATTCAGTTATTTTGCAGAAAGAATGAACGCTGACCTAAATGAGACATCACAGGGAACTGTTCACTGTGCAGAGAGTTTAACTTTTGCACTTTGTGTCTTCGTTAAGGCAGAACGACTTAAAGCTGCACTAATCAATAGTTTTTGATTAGCAGCTGATCGGAAGATGTGTCATGTGACAGGTGTTGCTCGTAGTGGCAAACCAACGCTGCACTTCTTCATCTTTAATGTTATTATTTAGTCTCATCGCTAGGGTTGCAAAATTCCAAGAATTTTCTCATTTGGAAACTTTATGGGGAATTAACAAGAAATAATGGGAATAAATGGGGAATTTACAGAACTGAAGATTGGCTCTTAACAGGGAACTTGAATATAGTTGGAGAAAATATATTTTAGCATAAGACATGACATGCACAGATGATTTCTACAACCCTGGACCACACTTTAGAGCCCAGAGCACAAGACATTTGAGCTTGTTGACTACGTAATATTGTTCAATGATAAAATAATTAAAACTTAATGAAGTTCTACTTACAAATAAATCTGTTGAAATGTTGTTTTTTATTTATTTGTATTTGCATGTCTGCTTATGATAAAACAAAATGTTTATATTCATGTTTGGATATGATACAGTTCAACTGTTCAAATTTCCCCAAATTTCCCATTAATTCTCATATTTCCAAAAGTTTCTGATTTGGAATATTTCCAAAAATTCCCCAGCTTAACTTCCCATGGAAATTTACAAGAAAATTAACTAGATGTTTTCCACCCCTTTGCAACCCTACTCATCGCTCTCATCAACAGCAAAAAGGTTGTTAAACTCCACTGTACGTTCTCCAACTAGCAAAGAATGTGGTGGAGACCAAAACAGGAGAGTAATGCGACTCCAAATGGATGCCAGTGTCGCTTGTATCTGGTAGATATAAGCAGCATTTCAGTTAACACCACAGGGAGCTGTTGTTCTCACCTGCGTACAGTGTTGGTTGAAGGTTTTCTTCTTCATTAAGCCGTTTTTTGCAAGCAGGACAACTTGCGACATTTGTGAGCTGTCAGCAAAACTTAGAGCTGCAGTTCTTCAACTTAACTGTTGTTATTCAGTCTCTTTAGCAGCAAAAAAGGTTGTTAAAATCCACTGTACGTTCACGACCCAGCACCAAACGAATTGAAGAACGTGGTGGAGGCCAAAACAGGAGAGTAAATATTAAGTAAGTGGCCAAAAACATGACGCCAAATGGTTTGCTAACGTCGCTTGTATCTGGTAGATGTGCTTTCTCACATCGCTGACGATTCAACCTAGCCGTAGATCTAGTTGACTTACAGTTTTTTAAATAGTTATCGGTGGGTTCATAGCAGCCACTGCTGCATTCAACATCTGTGTTCTGCTTCTAGCTAGAGACAGATATGAGCACAGGGAGGTTACATGTATGACTTACATGAATGTTTGTGAAGTTGCCAAAGCAGTGACGCACACTGTTGGTATCTAAACAACAGAGCAACTCTTTTCACACTTTTACAAACTACCTGAAACAGTTGTATAACTTTTACATAACCGATTATGAAACAAACAAACAGGCGAGCACTGATATAAAACGGCGCTTACACGACATGAAGTCACGCCGATACATCCGCTGTGGATGCTGTATTGCCGAGGGGGGCCGTTGGTGCAGATGCTGGGCCATGACAGCCGAGGTCGGAGAAGGCAGCTAACAACCCTGATAGGCCAATAGCTCAGCCCGGAGCCCCTCTGGGAAATGTCTGGCTGCTGGTCTCATTGGTGGAAAGATGAAGCCGACAGAAACTTTAGAGGACGGCGCTCGGTGGGATGCCGTGTCGCTCTGTCTCCCTCTCCTCTTTTCACTCGTCTAAAAGTCTCTTGGTGGTGTATCTGAGCTGGTGAAGCGGCACTATCTGTCATGGAGATAATGGAAGCAGAAGCTTAAATAATTGTCACGTTTGGTGTATCACACACACACACACACTCTCCGCCACTGCGATACACGGCGCTACACTGGCTTGATACGACCCCGATAGATTTAAAGTGTGTGGACTGTTTCGTCCTCCAACGTCTATGAGTTATACTCCACCGATTTCAGAGAACTTTAATGTGCGTCTCCACACCTTAAACTGTTGGAGTATCTCTGTAGGAGCAGCTCACAAGTGATCAGACAGAAGGAATACTTCATAAAGAATCCTTACAAGTTATTTTTGTAAATCGTAACAAAGTTGGCGGAGAGAAAACGCACTGTACGGTCGGGATAAGTGAGTGTAACAATGCAAAGAAAATGGTCCAATCAGAGCTCGCCTTTGAGATAAACGCAGCTCCGACTGGTTAATATAAGCACCGATGTAGATAACGTGCTGTCGGCCTCAGACTGAGATTACCTGGCAGCCCCTCGTCAGGTTGTTCTCTTCCTGCCAGGCTGCTGGAACACTTGTTTAAGGGGGGAAAAAAATCCAATAGTTTCTCTGCAGCAGAAAGTTTCTACAATATTCACTTAAAGCTCTCTGCTGGCAGGTGAGACGGGAAGCAGTCGTGCTAAACTGCAGTAAAAACATGAAAATGATGAAGCTAAGTCTTTCTTTAAAGTTTCTTCTGATTGGTCCAAGCTTAAATTTGCCTTTTTTTCATGCTCCAACTCTGCAGCTTAGCTTCCAAATTAAACGATTACTCTGAAAACAAGTCATCCAGGAGTCACCCTAAGGTTTCTGAAGAGCTGTTGTGAAGCTCGGTGTGTTGGCTTTGGCCTCTGCCATCTTGCCGGTTGCCATTCAGGTTATCCAAAAATGTGCAAAGACGCGGAGCGACGGCGCTCCGAAACGGCCATGCTGCTAATTACGGATAACTTTAAGCCTTAAAGGTCCAGTGTGAAGGATTTGGTTGCATCTAGTGGTGTAATCAATCTCCTCACATCACCCTTGAGTTTAAGGGAAACACTTTAGTTAGTTTTTTTTTAGCTATAGAGACCAAAACTGTTTTTTGTACCAGGCTGTAAACATGTTTATTTCTGCTGTGAAGTTGGACATTTTAACATGGGGACTTATGGAGACTGACTCACTTCTGGAGCCAGCCTCAAGTGGACGTTTGAGGAACTGCAGTTTCTTAATTCTTCCCGAACAGGAGCTCTTGAATTCAGCATGCATATAATCCCAAAAATGATACATTTTTTTTGGTCCAAGTTTGCGTCGAATAACAGATAAGACAGGAGAGACTTCTATCGTCATCCGGCTGTATACAGTGCAGCACATGGAGGAGTGAAATTGTGTTTGTGCAAAAACAGAGAGAATGAGTGATGCAACATTCAGTGGGAGGAAAGCAAATAAAAGAAAACTTCACGTAAGGTGCAACAGGAAGATACAGAAACAGGTTTAAAAAAAGAAACGGAGGAAGGTGCAGACACGAGGAACAACAAGTCTGTAGGAATAGACGCGTGGAAGCGAAGCAGACATGGAAATCTTCTTAAAATGACTTGCAGAACTGACTCTTGTATAGAAAACACTCGTGTGACAAGGTTAATACATCACATGTGTAGAAAAACCCTCCCTGATGTCAAGCTTAGGTTCATATTTGTCACATAGATTTCAGGCTTCTGCTGGAAATTGATTTTTCTACCACGGCTGTTAACGCTCGCTCATTTAACCTCCGGCTACGAGCTCGAGCGTCTGAACGAAGCCAAAGAAGCGGCGCAACGACGAATTATCACGAGTGTGTCTGCTAATATCGCCCCCTCTCTTTTAATGTGACAACATATGTACACAAGTGATGTGTGCAGGTTTGAATAATTCATGCTTTGAAGAGAGGAAATGTATTCCCAAGTTCCAAATCTGTTATCTGGGCAGCAGGGTATGTAAATGCACGAGTGCAATCTCAAACAGGAGTCGACGTCAAATGACACCGCGGCATCTTCTTCCCGACTCCCCCACAAACAATCTTGTTTTTTCCACGAGACGAACGCCCCACAAGGTCACGAGCTGGAAGTGGGGCGCCGTGCCCTTCGGTATCCTTCAGAAAAACACACACACACACACACACACACTCTGCTTAGCTCCACGAGAGGCAGGAGACAGAGGAAGTAAATAGAAACAGTGTGAGGAAATGAGAGAGGAAGGAGAAACACCAGAGAGACGTTAACGTCCTCGCCTTTTTCCGTGAGAAGAATCAAAATATTTCCATGCCGTGCCTTTTTTTTCACGGATCAATATTTGACTGCAGAGAGATTTTTTTTAAAACACATGAAACGGCCGACGGTTCCTTTGCTGCATGTTTTAGCAGCTCTTTTCGCAGCAGAAGGTGTCGCTCTCTTTTTATCGGGGCCTTCGGGGAGGAAAAAGTGACATTGAAAAGTAATTTTTACACTCTTCAAGCGTCGCTCTAAAGGTTAAGACAGATGTTAAACACGTCAAAGCTCCGTCATCTTTACATGCAGTTCTCTCATCGAGAGTGTAAACAAGTGACGTCATCTCCCACCCGTCGCTAAGTCCCTCCCCTGTGGCTTTGAGTGACAGCTCCTAGCGGCAGGGCCCCCGGGCAGCGAGTCTTAAACACAGTGCTCGGAGCCAAAGAGCCCCGGAGCCCAGGGCTACGCCAGCTGCTGTGCTGATACCCCTCTGCGGGGTGCCAGCGCCATCGCCGTCGCGGGCGCACACACACACGCACGCACGACTGGAGACTCGAACGTGTGTTGCACATGTGTGTGTTTATGCTCGTCCTCTTTGTCTCCAAGAGGTCGGCTTTGTGTTTGTTTGAGCAGAGGATCAGACACCGAGGCAGTTTGGGGTGTTTGCTTTTAATTACGTTGTTTTTTTCCCCCCTCATCAACAATGAGCGACGTGTTTTATTAATTATAAACAGGAAATGTGCTGCGAGTCCTCGCAGGCGCCGTGATATGCCTTTTATACGTCCCCACATCTTCCTCGTGTTGACTTTGAGCAGATAAACGAGGTGTGTTTTGATTCGTCTTCAGCGGCTGTCAATGGATCGTGTTTAATGTCTGCTATTACGAATGATTAGCTCGGGATTAGCTGCAGCTTTTGTCTCGTCTGCCCGCTTTGTTTTTCCCCCGTCTCTTTCAAATGCAAGTCATTTGGAGAAGTGCCTCTTCACAATTGTATCCCAATCAAAAGCAGAGAAAGAGAGGAAGGAAGGAAAGAAAACAAACCTGCGGGATTGGACTATTGTCACAGCTCTGCTTTTTGATGGTGAGTCTCGACTTTGATGGTTAGACATGTCGGCAAACACAGCTGAAGCGGACTACAAAGCAGGCTGTCGATGTGGTCGCCATTAATGATAGCTGCGTCCGCTCATGGGACGGTGGGCGTTGTAGTCTTATTAAGTGTGATCACATAGGGGGTGGGGGTGCCGCACAGAATTCGAATGCATTTTTAGCCGAGCGAACCGTCTGTACGTTCGTGTCCATGCAGGTTATAAATCAGAATTAATTCAATAGTTTGTGCACGTAGACAAGCCTTGTACCGTGCCCCATTAGCTCCTGCAATTAACAATAAATGGTTAATGAAATGATTATCATGAGTGTTGCTGTGCATGTAAATCAGCTTGTTATTAAGAAAATTGAGAAATTTAGACCAAAATGCTGGAGGCAGAAGTTGAGACAAGACAAAGTAAAACTTTCTTAAGTAACACAGGTTACAAAGTGCTTTATGTGATGGGCAGGGCACATACAGAGTGTTTTATATCAACGTCATTACAGGAAAGCAAAACCTAAAGTGCATACAAGATAAAAACATTCGAAAATGCAACACACCCTAGTAACATATGACCCTAGAAAGCATTCAGCAACCTACAACACCACCCAGAACAACCTGATAACCTGAAGAAATCCCAGTCTGCACACCCATGTTGGGCCCAAATAGGTTCCACTTTGGCGACCAAACTGGGGCCCAATTTTGACATCAATTTCTAATACCAAGATGGGTTCCCAAAGGGCCCTTGATGGGCTCAATACAAGGCCCCTATGGGTAACCCCGGTTCCTCCCATGTTGGGCCTACAGGAGCCTGGCTACATGGGTTGATGATGGCACCCAGCTAGGTTTTCTTCTGGTCCACAACAGCTAAATTTATGGACTACCATATTTGCCTGCTTTGGTTACCTTATTTTTATGGAAACCCCTGAATACAGTTTTTTAACCTGCTGAAATACCAAAAAGTGTTTTTAGTCTTTGAAGAGAGAGCCGTGGTGTAGTTCATACTTTGCAGTGTTTTAGTGTGAATAAGTTGAACTGTTCAAGTGAGTAGAAAATGAAACGCTTCAGGAGTCAGGCTCGCTAGCTCGGCTTAACTGTCTTCTTCTGCATTCCCAACACCAACCTTTTAACTTACCAGTCTGAGCCCAGTAAAGCCCAGTGGGCCCCACTTGGATATGTTGTCTGAGGTTGTCTGGGAAGAGTCCAAGTGGTCGCCTTTGGTTTTATGTTTGGTGTGACATCCAGCCAACAGGTTTTGGTTGGTTGACCTAAGTGGTCATTCGGTGGTGTTTGGGGGGTTAGTAGCTCGGAAATGGAGGCAGGAGATTGGCCGTGTTGTGCCCTTTTATAAGTGATTAAAATCTTAAAATCAATCCTGAACTTCGGAGGAAGTAGGAGTGACGTGAGCTTTAGGGCGAGTCCTCATTAAAAGTCGAGCTGCTTCATTTTGGACTGAGGCAAGTGAAAAGGGCGAAAAATTTAGATTTCAAATCATTTTTGCCACATAGGAGTTGAAAAAGAAATCACGGTTCAGCTGAAGTCAGCTGTGATTTGTGGATTACATTCCACAGATACAAAATGTATTGATTGTTTATGAGCGCTGAGGGAACATAAATTTTAACATCCACATAAAGACGATTACAAACTCAGCCTGCGATTACCTCAGGAAAGAAAGGACTACCGTCCCAGCGGGATTTAGAAAAAACTCATATGTGCTTTCATCTTTAGGCTTCACTACTTCAAGTAGTGTCTCTAAGAAGTCAGACAAAGATCAGACAGCTGAGTCAGAATGCTACGAGAGTCCTCACTTAGATCAAGAAAGTGTAACACGTCAAGCCTCGGCTTCCTGTGTGTGTGCGTGTCAAAGAATTGGTTTTAAAACGTTGCTGTTGATTTCTAAAGTGCTGAATGGTTTGAGGCCGGGGTCAGATCTTCACAGTGAGAAATCAGCGTTCAGCTTTTTGTGCCTCATGTATCTGAAATAAACAAAACTCTGAGGTCTAAAAGGCTTAAAAGAACACTCCAGTGATTTAACGTTGCACTCCTGCAGCTGTCCGACTCGTGATGGACAGTTTCTTTTAAAAAAAATTGATGCAGCAGAACCAGAAACGTCTTCTTGTTTTTCCCCTGTACATTCTTCTTTCTTGTCAAATCCTGGTGCCTACAATAGCCACAATGCACTTCTCAATGTAGATAGTACTTTGCATATATAAATGCAAATGTAATGGCAGTTCCCATCATCCTCAGCCGTGTGTTTAGTTCTCGTTAGCAGATTTCTTTAAAAACACATTAAATATGTTGTAAAATAGTTGCTCAAAACACGTGAAAAGACTTGTGGAGTTAGAGGTTCAAACAGTTTTTCACCAGTTTTCAGTCTCAGGATTTTTGTGGGCGGTCCTTAAAGGGTGGCTCGATGACACGCTGAGGCCACCCTGAGCAGAGAGATAGAGATGAATTCATCTCAGCTCAGAGTGTTTCAAAGTTAGTCATGCTCATTTTCTGAACTCATCTGACACGTTTCAGTCGCTTCAAAATGGCTGCTCGGCCGTTCCCCAAAGTGGGCGTGGCTTCCGCACATTCAGAGGACACGCCCCCAAAGTTCTGGAGCTGAGCTGCTCATTTTTACCTGATTTTGACACCTAATTTCATAAACTTGTCGATATTTTTAATCATTCAAATTTGGCTGGATGACTAAAAACACTTTCTTCTTTGGTCTGACAAACTCAGAACATTTATTCTGACTTTACACGGACTTTAACGTGATGAACATTACGTTAGCATGCTAACAGTCACACAGAGCTGCTATTTTTTTACTCTGTTTCATGTGTCTTTTTTTTATATAACTTTGTATTCCATTTATAAATTCTTTCTGCCCTTTCACATCTCAAATATAACACTTTAGATTGAAAGTTGTTGAAAGGTGCTGCCTTTGTGTGGTTGCAGTGAGATTTCAGAGCTGTGTGTTCAGTTCTTCGGCTACTTTCCGGAACAAACAAAGCAAACGTTCAATTTTATTCACTTAAGATTGCTTTCTGTTTTTGTGACACATCTTTCTCACGAATCCAAACTTTTAGAGTCAACTCAGGGCTGTTTTTGTACTCGTGCGCACATCCACAGAGCAGCAGCAGCAGCTTTTGTTTCGGCTTCTTCGTCATTAATTCTGCGGCGTGAGTATCCGAATCATCGACGTGTGACTGTACTTTGACGGCATCAAAGTTCACACCGCAGCTGCTGTGCTCTGTGTTTGTAGGCGTGACTCAACCTGCGATGGGGTTTCTCACCTGTCGTCACATATGTCAATCACACAGAGATACAAAGACAACCAACGAGAAGAACTACCTTTAACATTTTTGCATCTGTTATTTTTTTTTCTGAGGTTCGTTAGATGCAAAATAGCTAAAGGCACAAATCCATAGATCTGTGTAGCTACATGCCATTTAGAAGAAGAGACGCCCTTGGGTGCGCTTTGATAAGTTGTTCTCTATTGTCGGAGAGATTAGAAGCTATTATTGTGAGAAAGTGCAGTAATTGATACAGCAGGGGTTGTTAGATAAACAATAAGTTGACTTGCTCTCGGCTTGTTGGGAGACGGCCAATTTAACATGAGATACGAATCAAAGTGAAGCAGCTTCATCACCTGTAATGAAGCGGCAGGGTAATGTGGCGAACCGCACCAAGGATAGGCGCTTTATTTTGAAAGAAATCTCACTTTTTCCAACCCCTGCTCACTGTGAATCAACTAGAGCACCGTCAAAATACAGACGTAGATGCTGTGATTTTTATTGAGAGCAAGCCGAGCGGCGGCCTGTCAAGTGCCCGCCCGGCGACTCTCGCTTCCGTTTAGCTCTCGGCTCCGTCCCCCCGTTGTGTGGAGTCAACAGCCGAGGCGCTATCATCACAATCGCAGGTAATCATCTCCACACTCTGCTGCCTTCTGAGAGACTAGTCGCACACCTTTTTTTTTTCTTTTTTCTTTTAAGGCCACCCGGCTGACCGACGTGTGGCGATGTAAACACACACTCCAGCGTGTCGCGGGAGAAGCCATCCGCTCGGCTCGGTGGGGGTCCAATTACCTGAGGCGCGATTAGAAGTGAAGAGGAGGGAGATGCACACATCAGTACCCAGGAGACAGACAGACGCTAGTTTTTCCAAGCATACACTTACATGCAGAGCTCAAGCTCATTTATGCACTTGCTCAGTGAACCTTAAAGTCCCTGCCGGTCCCTCAGTGAGTGCATGCATAGCACTGAAGAAGCACAAATTGACAAAAAACTAAGCTGAACTCTTGCTGCACGATGCATAGCCGGCACTCTCTTATCAGCAAAACGTTGGTTTGCAAAGACGGAAACGTTCAAAAAGATTTCTCGAGCATGTGGTGACGTCGTTTCCTCTCATCTGATGTGACAGCTCTTGACGCTCTTCCTCCTCCTTCTTGGATAGTCGGTCATAAAGCGGAGGCCATTCCTCTGCTCGGCGGCTCTTTCACTGTTTGTCAGTGGAAACGATGTGCTCGAGTGATGAATAGAACACTTAATGTGATGGCGAGCGCGGCCCCCATCTCATCTGTTTGTCAGGCAAAGAAATGTGCTGAGGGAAATGATGGGAAGGTGGTTCAGGCCCGAATAAAGACGGACGTGAGAGGTGAGGAATGTGCTTTTAATAGTGTGGAGAGAGTTTTCAGGTCTGCAAGAAGCGAAATAACTTGAATCACCTTGCACGGAAAAAATGTTTTTATACATAATGTGTCATGCAGTCTCAATTTAAAGCCGGTGTTCAATGCAGACGGACTCTAAAAGCTCAAGTAATGATTCAGCACATTACTATGCGTTTTCATTCATCAGCTCCTCCGCTGTTCACTCGTTTGGAGCTCTGTTGTGTCACCCTGAGTGAACTTTCAGACGGATATTTCAAATTAAAAGCCTCCAAGTGTATTAACTCGGCTTTTATTTTGTAATTACATCAGTTTGTCACTTTCAACCTCCGTGGCGAAGAAGTGAACTGTCAAAAACTGCAGTTCCTCAAACGTCCACTTGAGGCTGGCTCCAGAAGTGAGTCAGTCTCCATAAGTCCCCATGTTTCACAGCAGAAATAAACATGTTTACAGCCTGGTACAAAAAACAGTTTTGGTCTCTGTAGCTAATTTCCCCGTTCATGACAACTGTACTGAGGGTGAATTTATATACAACTCACCTGTTCAGGTTATATTAAGGCTTAAAGTTATGCAGGATTAAGAGCGTGGACGCTTTGATTGACAGGTGGGTGTCGTTACAGATGGCTTGTTTGAGCAACCAGGCGTCATTCGGTCCGCCGATGATCCACGTCTTTGCCGATATTTAGATAACCTATTAGCATTAGCACAAAAAGACACATGATGGAGATTGTCATGTGTCACAATAGCTCATGGTGGACAAAGCTTTATCGTCATATGTAAGTTATATAATTGGAAAGCTTAATTAAAGCAGAAATTAGAGACTTTAACTCTGAGAATAGGAGTGGAAATTGGAAGCTGACTGAACTTGAAGCTGCTATAATCGACATTTTTATGAAAATAATCCTCTCATAATGTTTTTTTAGCCAGAAAGCTTTAAGAAAAACACTTGCTAAGCACCAGACTGCAGGTAGATGCTGTTAGCGATTAGTACCAGATTCTACAAGTCTCCAAACTCTGCTGGAGGGATTGAACAGCATTCCTCCAAAAGGTTATTCCCTCATCTGTTTTAATGACGGTGGTGGAGAGTGCTGTTTAAAATGTTGGTTCAAAATCTCCCATAGGCGTTCGACTGGGTCGACTGCAAAGGCCATGACTTTAAGGCACAACATTTTCATAATTATCAAACCATCCAGTGACCAAAAACACAACTTCGAATCAATAATACAGTTTCTCCGGAGCAACTGGGCGGGAACGAGCAACTGTTTGCTAATAAGTCATCTTAAAAAGGTGACGATATGTCAACGTTGTGTCCACAGCTTGTTTCTGCTGCCCCCAAGTGGCCAAAAAAAAAAAAATCAAGTTTAACAAGTTAAGTTGTTTGTTTTTGTCAAACTCGGGCTTGAAGCTCTCTGCAGCAGTCGAGATAAATGAACGGCCGGCCTCTCTGCGAGGATTTACAGTTAGATTTTTGGGCAATCGCCAGCTTGTTGTCAAGTATTAATTATTGGAGGAAGCAAGTGCCTCATATTTGTATATTTGTACACTTTGTTCTAATTAAGATGCAACACACTTGTAAGCACATTAAGCACTCGCGGATTACTGTTCTGTCTTTTCTCAGATAAAAACACGACGTTATAAAGTCGTTTCTTTTCTTTTTTTTGGAATACCGTGTGTGGCGTGTTTGCCCGCGAGGTTGAAGTAGGGTGCGTTGGGGTTATGTATCCTCTTCTCCCTCTGGAATAGTCATCAGTGGCCTCTGTCCCCACTGGTCCAATTATAGGACTGTATTTCAAGAGCGCTTTGTGCGGGCCATCGTCATTTTAGTGAGGTGCTCACAGGTTAAATCATTCACACACACACACACTCATGCAATCAGCTAAAGACAGAGGAGCTCACACACAGCCTCTTTGACCCTCTGGTGAATATGTAGATTATGTGTCTATATATATGTGTGTGTGTGTGTGTGTGGACCCTCCATTTCACTAATTACTGAGAGTAGTAGATAAGACTGCAATTACAAGTCTCGTCTCAGAGAAGAGCTCATGGTGTCAGTCTCGTTTTCAATCTGCCGCCATCGCCACAGAGGCCACGTTTTTTTTTTTTTTTCACGGACACGTGGCGATTACACGTTCTTTGTTTAATAAAATGCGTTTTCTTCTCCGGCGTCAGTTCAGCTGATTGAGACGTTGCTCTCGGCAGTCGAATTAAGCGTGTTGGGAACACGGTGAGAATGTCGAGAACGTCCTGTCTGAGACATGAATGCGTTAAAAGGTAAAATAATGGACATCGTAGAAGTCATTTCACAGTTATTTCTGCTGTGAAGTTGGACATTTTAACATGGGGACTTATGGAGACTGACTCACTTCTGGAGCCAGCCTCAAGTGGACGTTTGAGGAACTGCAGTTTTTGGCACTTCCATACTTCCCAGCCACGGAGGTTAACTCTTGGTGATAATGGGTTAATTTCATTCATTTTCTCAAGATATCCTGAAACAACGGGATCAAACAAACTTAATTTTCTCAAGATAATGACAATTAATAATAATAATTAATACCAGATCTCGAGGAAACAAAAGGATAGTCGAGTATATTAAATGTACCGAAGTCAGATCAGCTTATGTCCACCAACAGAAAAACAGCTTGTTGATACCCGTTTGTAAGTTTGTCTGGAAGTTATTCACCATCAGTGTTTGAGCCTAAAACCTCAAAAGTCGAGGTGTTCAACCTAAAAATTTCAACAGTTTACGCAGAAATATGACGCTGCGTTAGGGTCAAAGTCGAGGGCTGCGAAAAACGCTTTTCCTTGACCTCAAATTGTGAAGAAGTGAAGGAGTGAGGAAGAGACAGCAGTAACACAACAGGCTTTATTTATAACATGGAAGATTAGTACAGTGACAAACTCATTATTATTTTATACTCGTCAGAAATGAAGGTTTTGATTGACAGGGAGGGTTTATTTCACAACAAAGTGGATGTTGTTCAAGCTGAACACACGACTGATTACATAAAAGTAAGTACAAGTAGAGAAAGTTGAGCCAATTAAATGATAATTCAATAAAAATGCAGCTCGAGTAAATTAAATTCAGATAAAAGTGTTTAGAGTTTCTTGTCATGGGTGCTTTTGACATTTCTTTACATTGTTTTTTTTATTTAAGTCGGAAAATTAATTTTTAGTGCATCCACAATGTGAGGGATTTATGGCACAGAAGAAGTCTGTATTTATGGATTTGGAGCTCAGCCAATCATGCAAGGATTTCCATAAGTTTCGACTTTTGTCACAAGCTTAAAATAGGTGCTGTGTTGTTTCTATATTTAGTCTGTGTTGTGGAGAATCTACAGCGCTGCATCGCTTTAACCTCTGCTGCTGGAAGGAGATGTGAGACGACATCATCTCCTACGCTGAAGGTGATTGGATCCAGTTGTGAATAGTCTATTTTGAGTGTTTACGTAGCTGCCGTGATGGGAGCTGTTTGAATCCCTAAATGTTAAAGGAAAGGAGCTTTAATGCTTCCTTTCTTGTCTCCTTTAGCAGAGGATACACCGGTCATTCCTTTACGAAAGGAAAGGAGGTAATCCCGAGTCTTTGCGACTCTCTGACATTGATAATGAAGTCGTATTTTTACCGGGAGGGGAAGTATCTCGGATGTGTTTTGTAGTTCATCTCCTGAACTTTGTAGTTTCATGAGAGATCACGTCAATAACATCCGCCGTCACATGAGAGCAGTCGTCTTCTCCTAACTCCTTATGAACTCTCCTTCACATCTTTCCTTGACCTCGTGCCATTTTCCATCGAGGTCAAGGAGAAGTGTTTAGGAAAGGACATATTCGGACTATTTAAACGTACTCATTGTTTCTTATGGAGGCTGCAGGAGCTGTCCGTGGTGCTGCACTCACTACCACCGCTCCACACTACCTTTAGTGTACTGTAGAGCTTCATATAACCCCAGGAGGGATTCCTCTCCTCTCACTCCAGTTCAGGTTTGCTCAGTCCATTATAATATTTGTGTGCTTGACAAGATGTCAAATCCCAGGACAGGCGCTCTTTCTGGAGCTATTCCACCCCCTGTGTGGGTGTATACATCAGTGTTTGACTCGCGGATGCTTCACGGGGGGAACATAGATGTTTACCTTCGCTCCGAACCTGGCGAACGGTCGACTCCACGACTGTTGCATCCCCATCTGGTCAACCGCTGGAGCTGTAACACGACGGAATACATATAAAAAAAGATACATTTCAACTCCGATCAGGCAAAGAAAGACCATGCTGCTGCTGTTGTTTTTGTGTCTTTCTGTGCACTGCATTAAAACAAAGCGAAACAAAGTGTGAAGGGAGGTTTTATGTGTCGTATGAGTGCCCGCTTAAATGATTGCGACAGATAAAAGGAGCTTAAGAGGCAGTTTGTGGGAGAAAACAGCAGGTGATGCGGGCTAGAAGGTGCCCGCCCGCGGAGAGGAACCATTTGTAGTGGGCACGAGCAGTGTGAGGCCACATTTCTGCACTTGTTTTTCCTGCACTTGTTTTCGAAAAACACCACTTCTCCCGACGAGGAATACAATTGCAGAAGAAGCTGGACGTCCGCTCATGTTGACAAATGCACATTTGCGCCCGTGCGGCAAAGAAATGGCCACGCAGGCGTAGTCGGGAGGAGGTGTGGGGGTGGGAATGATCTATCAGCAGGAGTGGTTGGGGCGCGCATCAGACAAGCGAAATGACAACGGCGTCTCAGACAGATGAATCAGCCCAGCCGCTGTGAAAGGAGCGTGAAAGAGATGTTCACATTCATCCATCCATCCTCGTCAGAACCCCGAGGGCCACCCGGCCGTACTCCACCTCCAACCTGACGCCTGACACATCCACCCACACACACACTGGATATCAGAGACAGTCACACATGCATGCACTCTGCGTGGTTGTAACATCTACATAGTCGCGCGCACACATTTTCTCCCTCTCTCTCTCTCTCGTACACTATCATAAGAGGAGGCGAGTTAGACACATCTTGTTGACATTTTCATAGGCACTAGGAGTAATTTATGTAAGGTTAGCTTGCTCCCTGTGCACTGGGCCAGAACACAGTAAAAGCAAACAGAGGGAGAAAGAGAACAAATTGCTTTTTTAAATTGTTCAGACAAGGGGTGCTCTTTTTGCTCTATTAGGACAAAGTGCAAACACTGCTACAAAGCAGGGGGGGCAAACCAGGGGAGTGTGACTAAATCTAATAGAAATACCATTCGCCCAATGTGGATACTGTCTGCATCTCCGTGGAAATGGGTTTGATCTAGATGGAAAACATTATGATGTTAAGCTAAAAAGGAGCTAGCGTTTACCTGCGTTGTAGACTATTTTCAGCCCCCGCCACCCCCCTCAGGTGAGGATAAGTTTGTCTCACGAGAGACTGAGCTGGGAATAATCTAAAATTATCACGTTCCACTTTTTTACAGACTGCTGATACAGTGTTCACTTCGTTACTGATGCTTTTAGCTGTTGTTGTCGTTGGTTCAAACAGGACTTCCTCTGATTGTAGAGGGCGCAACACTAACTCTTAAAAGTTGATGCCAAAGCTGAAAATATTTACTTTAGTTACCATTTTATATTTTTTTTCACTTTAATAATAAAAATGTGACGCTTTATTGCCGTAACTCAACAAAAATGTGTTTTATCTTCAGCTGTTCAAGTTGTTCACCATCGATTCCTGTTGTGCAGCTGTTCTTCTTCTCTTCATAGATCCTTCAAAGCTGATTTGAACGCAGTTGTCTGGTTCTGGTTCTGACTGTAACGGTGTGTAGGATTTAGTGGCACCTAGTGGTTAAATTGCAGATCGCATCCAAACGAATCCTCTCCCGCGCCTCACCCTCTTCTTCCAGAATGTAGTAAAAACGAGTCAAAGAGTCAAGTTTATCTTTCACTTTCTGGTAAATCATATCCACTCCTGCACCCACGTTGTCATGTATAGTTATGACGTAACGTATATGTTCAGGGGACACAAATGTAATCTGTTGCCCGAGGGCAGCGGCGTTCAGTACAGGGTTAAACCCTCCAAACAGCCGTCGGGTGCCGCACTTGATTTTCTTTCCCGTGCTGACACCTTCATGACTTACTGGCTTCTGTGCTGTAAACATGTTGTGTGTACACATTTAATTAGCGGTTACCAACATGTACTTTTCTCTCATTAGACAGAAGCATGCTGTAATTGTTAATAATTACAGAAAGGTATGATGCTTACAAGGTGCAGGGGATGGTTGATGCGCCCCCATTATGCATACATAATACTTAGTTTACTGTTTTGTCGGGGCTTCCACTTAGAAGTTTAAATCATTGCTAAGAGTGATTTAATGGTGCTGTTTGGTGTTTTTTTGTAGTTTGCAATGCCAGTTTTGCTACCTTCAAGAAATATGACTCAAATTTTGGTGGCGTGAAAGAGAAAAGAAGGGGTTCTTCCTCTTGGGAGCATGAAATGTTCAGCAAGTCATAAAGACATCAGTGTTTTAAGTGTTTTTTTTTTTTTTTTTGCCATTGTACTGCAGTGATATTCTGGCCTTAGAAGTTTGCAAGAGGAGAGGCCATAATGACAAAAATAGAAGGAGATCCTCTGGAGAGAGTTAGCCCGAGAGCAAAAAATGACACCAGAACTGAAATATTCATGGGGACATTTCTCATGTTCGTGTCTCTGAACAAGGATCTCTTGCTTGCTCTGCTGTATATCAAGTTCTGATTTCATCAGATAAGATGTACTGTATTGCGGAGGCACTGACAAGAACTTCAGATTTTCTTTAAATAAAGTACAACAGGCACTTTTTCTTCGCTGTTTTTGATGGAGATTATTGACACACACGTTTGCCCCGCCGAACTTCTCCCGAGAGCACTGAGAGAATGACACATGATCATTAATTACTTTGCAGCTGAGAAAAGAACAAAGAGAATGAGGCGAAGCTTGAAGGGATGTGAGAAAATCAACATTTCTCCAACAAAGTGGAAATTAAACGCGGCCCGACAGATAAAAAAAGACGTATTTTGTGGAAACAGCTGATAGCCACGTCCTGTTTTCTTTGTGGTCGCCCCCACACCTCCCCATGTGTTTGCTGGCTGGTCGATAACCTTCAAAGTGACCTGTTTCTCCCTCCCTCTGTATCAGAGCGCCTGTGGAGAGGGTGAGATATTGGCAATCTACAGGAGGCACCCCCTGGTGCGACCATGTCCTGTCCGTGGCCCTATTTGGCCAAAACCTCAGTGGATGACTGTAATCCGGCGCTGCTCATGCAGTTGTTTGGCCTCACCAAGGACCCCCCTTGGGGAGACATTGACGTCGTAGGGTGGCAACAAGGACATCTGGCTATCCTTGCATTGGATCAGGATTAGAAATGGAGGTCAGCGCGTGCACAGAGAAGAGAGTTAGTGTTCAGGAAGTGTAAAAAGTTGGCTCACTGATTTGGGCTTTGGACTTACTCTAGCACACATTTTTTATTAAAGCCAACACTGAGATTTTCCAAGAATCTTTTTTTTTATCCAATTACTCTTAAAAGCCATTTTCAGTGTAATTGTATTTTAATTTTTATTTCTTTTTTGTACGCATTTGCGCAAGCTTCATTTTTCTGCTCACTCCTGTGGTGTGCACTTTCAGGCAAACATACATAAAGGCGAGCTTTCACACAGCCGCAGAGGCGTTTGACTCACTGATTTAGACGAACTTGTTTGTAAAGCCTTGCCATGCATGGACAAGCAGAATATTAGCAGTGACAGATACTCCTCATGCCGTGTTTCACTGGGCCAGAGACGGGCTTTCATCTCTGAAACCATGCTAACGCTTCCCCCGGCTTATGTTGGTCTCCGTACGCTCTTGTGATCTTCCTCGCTGAACACTGACTGAACACAAAAATGTCAAGAGTCCATCAACGCGTGCGGTATTTTCACTGCGAGGCTGTGCGGTGCATTCTGGGTATAGATGAGAGCTGATTTATCTTTGCAGGCGATGAAATGTACATTTTTCATGGAAGGACGTACAGCTGGTCCCAGCGAATGAGGCATTTGTAACGATAAGACCGTGATATACTCTGGGTGAAGTTCAAGAGGGCGAGTGTGCAACACATTAACTATGATATACTATCTACTCTCGGCTGCAGCCAAAGAAAGAAAGAAAAAAAAAAGAAAAGAAGTGGGCTTCCTGTGTTTCTTATTGGGATGATTCATTGTTATCAGATAGACAGGAACAGTAGCAACTTCCAAATGTTTCCTCATGAGCATTTTTATGCTTCGGAGTGGAGAAATCCAGCTTTGACCAGTTTTGTGCCAGCTTTTTTGGAAGGCATTGCCATTGTGTTTGAAATATGGATCATGGTGCCTCGAAATGCTGCAAGACATTGTTGCTATGAGTCCACATTAAAGGCAGGTTGGTAACAGCATGCACATCCTGTACAAAACAGCCTTTGTGAGCTATCTGTGTACAGTGGGAAGATTTCTTTTGATATCATTCATCTAAATGGCTTCAAAAACGTCTGCCACGCACAACACGAGGCGCTTTATTCCACTTCTATAAACCCTTCGCCCAACCGAGGTGATAATGATCCCTCTGTATAACCACGTTGAGGTAATCCTTCTCTTTTAGCCCCTTCCTCGCTCTTATTTCCACCCCCGTCGATCTTCCTGTCATCTTGTCGATTCTCCTCCCGTCCTGGAACACGGTGTTCCTCTCCATCCCCCGGTGGAAATATGAGGAATGCTGCTGCTGCTGCTGCTCCTCCATCGACACCCACCCTGGATCATCTTTAGTCTACGGTATAGACTCTGAAACCCGGTTGGATTTTTGGAGTCGTTTCGTTGGGTTTTCATGCAAGATCCAGAAAGGTTTCACAACTTGATGTCATTCAGACATGAATGACATCAAGGTTGAATTGTATAAAATTACACCCGAGAAAAACTATTATATCAGCCATAGTTATTACAGTAAATGCTGAGGTAATTAGTGATTTCAAATAGCAGACGTCAATCAAATGTGTACTTTAGTCTGTGTGTGTGTGTGTGTGTGTATATATATATATATATATTCTCCCCATAAATGAAATGTGAAACTATGTCTGTGACAGCTGTAATTCTACCATTGCCTCAAGTAGTAAGTAATTGTGAGTCATATTATCCTTTATATGGATTTGCCCCCCAGAACTCTGTGGCTGATAATGTGTGGTTCCTGCACACTTGGTGTGGGCCTCCCAGTGCAGCCAAGGTGCCCTATTGTTTTATGGCTGTCCACAAAACAAAGACAGCACATCCCTAACTTTAATGGCAGAAACGCTCACCGCGCTACTTAATCTGCGTCATGATTTACGCGGGGACTCAATCACGCCAGCTCTCAGACTAATGGCGTCTCCGTGCACTTTGTTTCATTGCGTTTAATGGCGCTCTAATTATGTGCGATTAATAAGAATCAAAGGAACAAAAAGTACAAAAGAGACGACGGCGAAAGACGGGCGTCCAAGTGCGCGCACGCACGACATTCTGTCAAAGCTTTAAAGTTTCTAATGCCTGATTTACCTGTTGCTCTTCCACAAGGTGAATGACTGCGTGCTTGTACCAGCAAGTAAGCAAGCGTCTTAAATCTCCAAGATTACTTTACGTGCACGTACGGAGTGCAACAGTCACATTATATGTGACGTGAAAGGTAAAGTCCATTCATCAATTTTTCTTCTGCTTATCCAGGGTCGGGTAGTAGCAAGTTTAGCAGGACGTCCTTCCTCCCCAGCAATGCACTCCAGCTCCTCCTGGAGGATCCTGAGGTGTTCCCAGGTTAGATGGGCTTTGTAGTCCCTCCAGCGGTTTCCGGATCTGCCCCAGGGTCTCTTTCCAGTTGGACGTGCCCGGAACACCTCCAAAGGGAGGCGTCCAGGGGGGCATTCTAATCCAATGCCGGAACCACTTCAGATGGCTCCTACTCCGAGCTCCCTCCAGATTTCCAAGCTACTCACCCTATCTCGAAGCCCAGCCACCCGGCGGAAGAAGCTAATTTCAGCAGCTTGTATCTGCAATCTCGTTCTTTCGGTCACTACCCAAAGCTCATGACCATAGCTGAGGTTTGGAACGTAGATGTACTGGAAAATCGAGAGCTTCACCTTGTGGTTCAGCTCCCTCTTCCCCACAACAGTCCGATACAACCCGCCGGTCCATCTCACGGTTCATTTTCCCATCACTCGAACTCCTTCGTTGGGGTAGCAACTCGCCCCCAACCCGTAGAGTCATGGACTTTAAATAGAAAGTTTATTTTTAGCACAGAGAGAGAGTATTGGAGGAAAGAAGGAGCAGTGTGACATTCACAGTGTTTCTTGAAAGACGAGTGTTCAGCTTACATCTCTGCTGAATACCACCCCCCATAACAGCGCATCGTCTCCCATTAGTTTAAAATTGACAGCAGCCTGGATGCTGACACATTTGTGCACATCCTTTCAGCACCTTAATCGCCGGTGCATCAACGATTGCAGTTAAATTGTCTCACAAACAAGCTGGTTTTGCCTCACGCAAGCCTTCACTCACGGTGCCACTTCAATGTACGCGTACCCGTACATGATGCACAAAGCAAATGACAGCCCTGCTGGAAATGTCAGATAAGAACAAAGGTAATTCGTGATTCCAGTAATGTAAGGTTCCTTTTGTGGGTTTATTGAATGCTCTATCTTGTGCTAAATGGAAGCAATGTCCAGACTGTTAACCACCATAATAGCTCCTTGGTGCTTTGTGATTTTCATCTTTTCTACTTTTGATGAATTTTAGACGCGGCGATGTCGTTGCTGCTCTTTAACAATTGCTTTCGGTGCTTTCAAATGTCTGAAAGGTCACCCAAGTAGTCATGTGATTTTAGTTATTTTCCCCTCTTTATCCACCGATCGGACTAAATTATATAGTTGATTACAGCTTAGTTTGATTGATCATCTTCCAGTCAAACACAGGCTCTTCTATCTCAATGTGCACCACACAATTGGTACAGTTCTCACTCTGTTATCACACATGTATCGCCATCAGTGTAGCACCGATGTGTCCATGTGTCTTGAATAGCTGTTTGGATGCCATTCCAGCAGTCTGAGTCACCATTCTTTAGCTTTGCACCTCCTACCCAGCACCTAGCACTGAAAACAACTGCAACGGAAAACAAAGTGAACCAAACATTATAGTTGCAGGCCGTAAAACCAAAACAATGACCTCAAAAGTGCTAAAACGCTGAAAGGCTCATAGAGCTGAGGGAAACTGCAGAGTTGGGTGATAATTAATTGTGGGTTCATCACTAAGAGTGACCCTCCAAATCCAAATTTGGGTCATTGAGTAACACATAAACAGCCAAAAATATTTCTGGTGTCATTATGTTGAAATACACCCAGAAATTAGGCCAGAATCACCTAAATACTTTTAAAAAAACATCTAAAATGTGGCTGATCTATGATCACTTAACACCTGTGGACGCTGCACAATGAGCTAGTTTGTGTTGTCTTGTTTAGTTTTGATTTGATTCATCTTCCCCTGTATGTACTTGAATTTCTCAAACAGAGCAAAAATGTGGTGTCCTAATTAGTAAGAATAGGCTCCGTCTCCGCGTTGTAACCCCCGTGATGTGATTTATTCTGCGAAGCCGCTGATATTAATACCGTTACTTGACAAATTTCTCTCGAGCTGCTTTTAAAAAACAAAATTCCAGCGTCGTCCTTGGCTCGCTGCCAAACACACTTGCAGGAAAACGCTGGTCAATTTCACATAAACACTTTTTTCTCCCCATTTATGTTTCTCCATGCATCACTCTCCCACTCCCACCGACATCAAAGACGACTTGCACAGCAAGCGGCAGAGCTGTTATCCATTGTTGTAAATAGCGAGCAGAAGATGAATGTGGAGAACACACATGGCATTATTCCACTAATATTCACACATCTGTTGGGGACTATTTTCTGTAGCACACGGTTATTTATCCCCAGTGCTTAAAAGTGGGCAAAATAAACTTAATGCAGTCATATTTCATTTGTTGCTTCTGTGTCTTTTATTGCAGTGATGGATTGCAGCTTTTAAAGGAAGCAGTGTCTCTCTGAGGTGGTTTTGATGTTGGAACACAATTGGAGATACTTTACGGTAGTCTTGAATAACACACAGAGCAAGAAAATATAGGTGTGTTTTTTTGTTGTTTGTTTGTTTTTTAACCACAGCACTGTATCAGTGAGTGAAAAATGAAATCACATTCATAATAGAGCAACGGTAATGTAATTGAAAAGTAAAAACAGCGACAGGAGTGCCTCTAACACCATGTGTGGAGCGGTGGGAGAGAGAGCAGACGCATTATTAAAACATCAGACTCTGAATACCTGAAATTTGCACTTCATAAAGCGAATAAAAGCTGCTACATGGATTATCGACTTGTAATAGATGCCCTGATGTGGCTGTCATTCTAATTATTAACTTTGCATATTATTGAAGAACCGGCTCTGCAGGCTGAAGATTTATGCCTTTAAAGATTAAAAAAGTTAGATTGCTTTGGGTAAAGCTGCCCCATAACAACGATTGTCTAATGTAGCTTAGCATATGTAGTCTTGCTTTGGATTCAAGCAATACTCTTTATTTAAAGAGTTTAAAGGGTGGTGGCAAAATTTCAAGGAATGGATTAAAGTATGATTATATGTGCTGATGTAAGCTACAATGTTTAGCATGTCCGGGCACTAGCTTACTACCAACAGTAGTAACCAAGCGATATATCCGAACTACATTACTTTAAGGTGTTACAGATCACATTAAAGGTTAAAGAAGGTGTGTTCAAAACTAATAAAATGATAATATGTCCATACTGTGTTGAAGCTGAATCTAAACGTCAGAGTTTAGGCTAACGTTAGCAGCTAGAAGTTCTTCCAGCCTGCGTTACATTCGCCTCATCCTAAAAGTGGTGTTACCATTAGCTTGTTTGGCTAGCTGGCTCCAGCTAATGGAGTCTGTTAGCAACAGCTGTCATTCCAGCCCACAAAATTAACAGTTACAAGCTATTTGTTACAATACAATACTGTTTATTTAGTGTTAGCCTCAGTCTTTTAGCATAATGCCTTGTATGTAGCATGTTTAGGATGTGTGTTGCTACAATTAGCTTCTTTGGCTAGCTGGGTCCAGCTAATGGAGTCTGTTAGCAACAGCTGTCATTCCAGCCCACAAAATGAACAGTTACAAGCTATAAACAAGACACCTTTTGTTACAATACTATATAATACACCACTGTTTCTTACAATACTATACTATTTATTTAATGTTAGCCTCAGTCTTTTAGCATAACGTCTTGTATGTAGCATGCTTAGGTCGGCCCATGAAATGAACAGTTACAAGCTGATATCAAGGACCAACTTTCAAGTGGTGTATCTGGCACCAGTATCACTGCGTTGTACCCAACGGGTGGGACTCGGCAAACAATGCATCTTATTAAGTAGTAATTCAGAGTTGTTTGTGTCCTTGGATAAGTTTGGATGTGGTGCCTTGTTCAAGAGCACTTCAGCGATGTGGATGATGCAGTTAGCCGCCCACGTTGAGTCTTGCTGTACACTCGTTTAGTGCTGCAGATGGAACCAACAACCTTTTTGTTTGCGGTCAGCCAACATGTCTATGCCGAGCAGCCGCCTCCGCACATCCATCCCAGTGATTAAGAGCTGGCGTTGTTGTAGCGTTGAGGAGGCGACAGAGAAAGACTGAGTGGGAAGAGACTTTAGAAGTAGTAAGAAAAGAGAGCAGAGAGGTGCACCGAGCGGGAGAGAACATGAGAGACGAGTGCGAGAAGACAGAAGTGAACCTCGGTTTCTAATCCATCTCCAGCAAAAACAGAGGAGGCCGATCTCATTTGCATCCCCGCGCACGCTCACCTCCCGGCAGCCTCCGGAGGACCCCTAATCAGCCACAATTGGAGAGATGGATTTTTCAAAACGAGTCTTTGATGTGAGGGTTTAACATTTGTTTTTTGATCTAATTATATAATAGTCAGGCCGAGCGTGTCAGGGGCGAAGCGCGCAGGCATCTCTTCAATGAAAAATCAGAACAATGCTGTCGGGAAACAAGTGTGAACTTTTTGTTAGGTAATAAGACGACTCGCTCGCTTTGAAGTTTCTTTTTCGTACTTTGCATAGGTTTGTGTATATACATCTAAAAAAACATATTAATCAGCAGCAATGCAGAGATTCCCCCATGTGGATGCAATTTTCATCAGCAACGCCGCTCAGGTGAAGACGATGTATATTTAGATTTATTTATTAAAAGTTTTGTTTTTCCCATGTCAGAAACGTTTTTATTGTTTCTCTGAGGTAAAAAAATTGCAAAGCAGTAAACACTAAGCCAATTATTACTGCTCCAAACTTCTCCATGTATACACCAGGCATTAAAACTTTATTAAAAGCACAAATATTAAAGAACATTCAGGAGCCACCGGCAGTTGTTTTCTTCTTTAACACCAACATACGCGCCTCGGATCAAATCAATTCACTCGTTGTCGAAGTTGAAGACGTATTTGAGGGATTAAACGCCGTCGTGACGTCATTATTGTGTGTACTCCGGAGCTCATTTTATACAGTAATTAGCAATTAGCTTTCAAGGAAATAGTTGTTAAATCATATTAAGCACGGTGAACGGTTGATTGACAGTTAAAACCGTGGTGCATCATGGATGTAAATTACATTTAATTGACAGAATCCTGGAGGTTGCACACGCCCGCAGAGTCCAAATAAAGGTGCATACCTTTATTAAAACAGCTCATGACTTATAAAACCATAAAACCTCGCAACACGATTGAAGGGGAATGTTTTTTTTTTAGTAATTTGACTGTAAAATTACCCGAGCGAGCGCACGCGATATCAATGCAACTGTCAGGAATCTCAGCTATCCAGCAGCGTGCTCATTAAACTCCAGTGTAAAACTCTTTGTGTGTGTGTTTTTGCAGTGAGATACTCGTTGAATTTGCAGCGTTAGCGGGCTTAAAGTATAATAATGAGTGGAATAAGGTGACGCCGCCGAGCCGATAATGTACTGAGATGTCCTCAGAAGTGTAACGGCCAATTTAAATCACAAGAAAAATACATGTCGGGGTGTCAGGCATCGTAATTTAGTTAAAACGCGACAAAAATACGTTTTAGTCGTAGAATGTCATAATTTCTGGAGTAACCTTTTGCTAAATAATGTTTTGTATCTTTACATCACTTGCTTGGATTCAATATGTTTGTGAACAAGTTGGCCCGGCAGTGTGATACCTCTGCAATCCCCGGGATCACCTTTCTTCTTATAGATCGGCACAATTAGGCCCAATCATCTAATCCTGGAGGATTACACCAGGCGGCTTAAAGTAAATCTTATTAACAGTGAATCAGGAATATAAACTGTTCAAGCAGCTTCTCCTATCTTCACTTTTGAAGTAAGCTGTATGATTAAAGAGAACTTATGAAAATAATGGGGCTTTATTGATTATCTTTACCACAGTTGCTCAGCGTTTGCCAATAAAGCTTTAGGTTTCTTTCTTTTATGTTCATTGGATCTCTCAGTGCTTTACATAGCTCACTTTTACACGCTCGCTGTTAGTCTTTACACATCCATCGACCAGAATGCAACCGGTGCAACAGGAAATGATTGGAAATAACACCTACGATGGTCTTCTTTTTGGTTGTCCACATAAATACGTGATTTTTAGCCGAGGTTTGAAGAGTTTTGGTTCCTTTCTTCGGCTGTGAAGTCAAAGTGCCAAAAAACAAACAAACTGCAACTCCTCAAACGTCCACTTGAGGCTGGCTCCAGAAGTGAGTCTCCATAAGTCCCCATGTTAAAATGTCCAACTTCACAGCAGAAATAAACATGTTTACAGCCTGGTTCATGACAACTGTACTGAGGGTGAATTTATATACAACTCACCTGTTCAGATTATATTAAGGCTTAAAGTTATGCAGCATTAAGAGCGTGGATGCTTTGATTGACAGGTAGGCGTCGTTACAGATGGCTTGTTTGAGCAACCAGGCGTCATTCGACTCGCCTCAGCTCCACCGATGATCCTAATTTTTAGATTAGCCGCGAGGTGAAAGAGGCAGGACACCACACTACCATACATCAATCAGGATTTTGCAATATTTGAATCACTCGAGGACCAAACCACTAACACAGAGAGAGAGAGAGAGAGTCCTGATGAGGCAGAGTTTTAAACTCTGCTCTAATTATTCCTAATTTAATCAGGAGTATTTACTGTGACATTTTCAACTTTTCAGGGGATTTAAGATGAAATAGTTGGTCGTGCGCTGGCAGGAGAAGGCTGCAGCTGCGTGGTATTTTCTCATAAATAGAAAATTATATGTGTAAGATGACAAGAAGTTATAAGGAAAGATAGCTGGAGGTTGCAAGTCCCCACCGGTCTGCAAGAAACTCGTCTGCCAAAGAAACGTCTTTCTCAACAAATCAATTCAAGCACAAAGAAACTGAACTCCTTATCAGACGTCCCGAAGGAAACCGAGTCCGAGCAGAGCAGTCTGTTTGGTTAAGTTCATCAGAGACAGAAAGTTTTTTTCGAGGGAAAATAAACGATTGTTATTCTTTATTACCGCTGTTGTCTTTTATCTCATCGGCAGTCATCTTCCTTTGCACGCAGTTTCAGTCGGGCCGATTATTCAAATAACTTGACTAATTACTCGGCCGCTGCTCAGCGGGGAACAAAAAAAGTTTCAAGGATGATTAACGACAGATAGAGATCTGGAAAAAAAGAGTTTCACCCCCATGACAGCTCGTAATTGGAACATTCACGGCGTGAGAGTGTCCGTGCTTTGTTGCGTTTGGCCAGGGCAGAACGCTCTCGTTCACCTTCCTGTATTTCCTTCTGTTTATGCAGCCGCCGCTGGTCATTAAACCGAAGCTCTCCGGAACAATCCTCACTTATTTCTGCTGTTATTTTCTTTGCCTCTCTAACCCTTCGACTCTGTTCATTACTCCCCGCGTGTTCTTACCTGTGTAAAGATCCGCAGTGACAAATGTTGTCAATAAAGCAGCGACCTTGTCCTCCTTCCTTAGTTAACACTCGCTTCTGCAGGAGTGGGTGGACGGGATGTGCGAGGCACAGCCACGAGACGAACGCTACAACCGCTATCAGCTTTTAAACCACACCACGTGACGCATTCATCTGCATTCCTTTCCTTTGGGTCAAGATAAACTTGAACTCACCACCGCTGCCTTCAAGTAGCTCAAGGCTATCCACTGAAGAAGTTCTTTTGTGGGCCGAGATTTTACTTCTTTGAGTTGTATTCATGGTGTGAATGTAATTGTTCCTGACTGGTGGGCATCTGGAAAGTGTTGTTAACAATGTGCAGTAAAAAAGGGAAATGAACTAATCTTGGCATTTTGGGCTCTTATTATGGCGTTCTGGGTTCAAATATGGCCAGTTTCCTGTTCTTTTCAGCCACAATTATGGCAAATTAAGGGTTATCCTCGTGCTTCGTTAGGTGCCTGTCCACTATAAATGTACACGTGTAACTCCTGACACGGTCTTGGACGACGGGCCCTTGGGCGTCTCTCTTTTCCTTGAAGTTTTGAAGCTCCTCCATTATGCATGAGGAGAGAGTTGTGGGCGATGTGGACGTCAGGATGACTAACCCCGGCTCTGACAGGCTTGGCCCTTCTCCTCCTCCACCTCCACCTGGTGCTGCTTCTGCTGCTGCACCTCCATCCTAATCAGCTGGAGACATGTATGTGCACTTACTTTGTGTCTTCACACTTCTTTCCTGTAAACCTGTTGGGAGTGTGCGCGAGGTTATCTCCCTGTGTATGAAGAATGGCCACTGTTGTCATAGTGACAACCTGTAAGAATGCATATGTGAATTTGGTCTAGAGGAGACACTCCTTCTATTTTTATCACCCTCTGATCAGCTGGAGTCATAACCATGCAGCACTCTCCGTGTAGTAGCTTGTAGTCATTCGCCGTCTTGCCCAAGGGCGTTTAAACGGGGCTGGTGTTGGCCCATCCCGGGGGGGGCTTGCAACCAGGTTTATCCGGTTGAGGGATGGTCTTGTAAGCCCACACACTCGGCTCAATTCAGCCCCCCATTGATCTCTCTGTCTGCCAGCTCCCTGCAGGCTAACATTTATCAGTTAATTGGGCTTAAAGCTCGCTCCTGTTGGCGGCGGCGCATTCTGGCGACGACTCAATACGGCCCGGCGACTGCCTACGGTGCTGCAGAAACAAAGGCCAGTGCGGCTCATCGACTCTTGCGCCTGGAGTGGAGTCCAACAACAACAACTTTATCTTATCGTGTGACCATAAAGAACGCCGAGTCGTGACGGGGTAAGCACGATGTTTTAAAATCCGTAGATACCCACGTGGACGCGGTGCTCGGATGACCTACAGTAAGTGCGTGTTTGTGTGAAGCTGTTTGGGATTCCAAACCCTTTCCCACCCGCTCCGTCTCTGAATACAGATTAAATTCATTCTCCATCGCAAAAATAGAATCATTGTCTCCGTTATTAGCCCGCTAGTGAAGTGGCCTCTGTGTCGTGTTGCTCATAATAAGCAGGCGAGCGTACAGACTGCGGTGACCGCATATAAATGCATCCAAGCCATGCTTACTCCTCTAAAGTGTGGCTAATGCCAATCTACAAAAAGGGACACGGCTATCGTTGCTAATATTGTTTGGGAGGATCCCGCATGAGATTTCATATCTTATACCACGGCCACGACACTGCGTTACTTTGTAGCTGCTGTTTAAACAGGATTATGTACATCAGCGAAGGTTGTCTCATCCCTTTGTACGGCAGCGTTGACCCCCGAACGTCAGCGCTCCTCTGCCAGAGAGATCATCCACAATTTCACACCGTCTGAAATTACCGGCGTCCAGTGGTGAGAATTCATCTGCTGAATGGATTCATCAGTGATTGATTTGTGGTGGTGAGGAGCTCAGATTGTATCCGCAGTTGGCAGAGTTACCGCTCCGTCGCCATAGAGACAGCTCTTGCTTTTCAGTGAGGTGGTGGTGGTGGTGGTGGTGGGGGGGACAGCTGACGGAGATGACAAGAGAAACAAATACAAATTAAATCACCAAGAATCAGCCTCGTACCAAATGGGCCCTTGAGACAACAAGTCAGCCCGAAACGCTGTGAAATGCTTCGAGCAGCCGACATATTTGTACTTTAGCTGTCAGTTACACATCGTCTGTGTGGATTCTGCACGTCACCACCGAAAGGTGTATTTACAGAACATGAGACGGCTCACCGTCTACTTCATTTACTGTAACTGGAAAAAAAATTTAAATTGACTCTGAACTGCCGGCGAGTAAAGTGCTTTGATTGCTTTTGTATCTCTGCTCGGAGCTGTACCTGCAACTTCCATCTCCCAAACACTAACTCGACACTAAATTCACTGTTTTTGGTTGGCAAAGTCGTGTACGATTACTCTACTACACTGTCAACTCTGGTCCCAATGGACAGACATCCGTTGTCCAGTCATTTTGTCCAGTTGATCCCCAAAAAACAATCATCAGGATGCTGGGCCCCCAATTACAAGGCAAATGAGCTAGTAGTTTACGGTGTTGATCAGTGTTTACCGCTCATGTTTCAAGACAATTCTGCTTCCAAGACTTCTACAAGGTCATCACAGACATGTCTGAACTAACTTCAAACTCTCAGCTCGCCTAATTTCACCTCTTTGGACGAGCTGTGATGGTGTCAGGCCAATAAAAGACAGAAATATTGACTGAACAGTCATATTAGATTGTTTTATAGAAAGGTAGCATGGGTGGTGAACCACAAAACATCCTGCTGAACATGTTTCAAGGCTGGATTCTTGTGTTTTTTTTGTGCTGTTAGAAATGTTAGCGGGATTTTGAATGAGGTTTTCTAACACGTGGAGCAGAATCAGGACGTTGTGGATCTCTATCGCCTCTGAACCTCTGCCCGGAAGTCGTTATTTTCCATATCAGACAGCAGTGAAACAACACGTTGGGTTGCCATTTCCAGCTGGTGTAAGCGTGAAACAGGACCTACATATGGTTCTATGAATTCTTGATAACCTCCAGATGTATGTCAGCATTGGAAAACGGCTGAAATGTGTCAAGGTCATGGGAAAATATAGATATAGGGATGCTGTTTCTGCAGCGGTGTGTGTGAGTCTGTGAATGTGCTGCGTTCAAGCTAAATGGGCTGTTCAGTTGCTCTTAAAGCATCCTCTTTCATCAGTCATCATTTTCCTTAAGCATAATCTTTCTATTAAGTCCTCTTTTTTTTATTATTATTAAGAGATCTCGTTTCAGTGGCACGAGGAAAAAACTGAATTACCATAAAACATCTTAAAACCTTGTCGGACTTCTTCTTAAAGCATGCCGGGTAACTGAAGCGAACACGTCTCGGACAGCCATAACACGGCTCCGGTTACTGTAAATCACGATGCTCTAAATGCCATAAAGATATGAGCAGCCTTTGCTTTACGGCGACATAAAATCTGATGATTATGTCCGAGGCTAAAACAGCCACGCGGCAGCCTTTTTTTTTTTTTGGTTTTTAAAGCCATCAGGCGAGGCTAATTCTGTGCGAGCTCATCACTATGCATTGATGAATACCCAGAATTGACAGAACTAACAGTGTTATGGTGCCAGAATTCATGTGCAAGCGCGCGTGGGCAGCGTTTTAATTGAGACTGTGTAGTAATACTAACTGTAGTATTTGCAGAACAAAGTGTGTCCTTGAAGCCGTTCGTATCAACAAAGATGGAGATTTTTTCATTCACGGGCGCTGAAGTTCTGGAGTTCGGGGTCAGTCCTGAGTGTTACTTTCCTTTTGTCCTCTGCAGAGAGCCGAAAGCTTTGAAAGCGCTGATTGGAACAAACGTGTTGGGAAAGTGGACACAGTGGAACATTTGGTTTCTTATTGCAGCTCCTTCCACTCAGCTTAGTTTCTATTTTCCTCGGTGGTCTGACCTTGTCGCTGCTGATTTACTCAACTTTTTTTTTTTTTAAATATACAGAGTTACTGCAACTTTTTAGAGTAATCTCTAATGAGAGTTAGGACTGAAATATGTTGGAGGATGCTTATACAAAGCTTGTGGACTTTTACAGTACTTCTTCTACTTTGTCTTGACTGTACAAATTCAAGAGTATTTTATTTTAATGCCACTTTATACTTATATGTGACTTTTCTGAGGGAAATATTGTGAAGTGAAGCCAACAAACTGCAGTTCCTCAAACGTCCACTTGAGGCTGGCTCCAGAAGCGAGTCAGTCTCCATAAGTCCCCATGTTTAAATGTCCAACTTCACAGCAGAAATAAACATGTTTACAGCCTGGTACAAAAAACACTTTTGGTCTCTATAGCTAATTTCCCCGTTCATGACAACTGTAGTGAGGGTGAATTTTTATACAACTCACCTGTTCAAATTATATTAAGGCTTAAAGTTATGCAGGATTAAGAGCGTGGACGCTTTGAATGCCAGAGCCACAGAAACGACATCCATATTTATACTGTCTACAATTATAATGTACTATTTTTGCATACTACTATTAGTATTTTTACTACATGAACAATTCCAATACTTCCCCCAACACTGTTTATTCCTCAGGCTGTTCTACTTGAATCATTTTTGGGGGCATTATTGGGTAAAAACTACAGAGTGTTTCACAAGAAAACACAGAAAAAGTCTGTAAAAATAAACATAATTATGTGGAGCAGAATTTCACCCAGATAATTAGCTCCCATAGACTAATGTCTGAGAGAACCTTTGGTGTCACCCCATTTCTGTCCTTATGTTTGCTGTTGCAGCCCATAGGAAAAAAAAAACAAACAAAGTGTGATGGGTTAATTATTGTGAAGTTAAAGTTTTATTTTTTAGCACGTTGATGTCATAATAAAGGTTCTTATGCATCTGCATAAGACACACTGGACAGAAATATGATGATTACTTATGGAGTTCATGCTTAGTTATATATTTTTGTGCTCAAGGAAAACACACTGATTCAATAGGTCAGTTGTTTTTGCAGTAAATTAATTAGTGATAAAGATGCAGATAATTCTTAGTAAATGGGCAAAGGTGTGGAGCGTCAGTAGTGTTTACATTGGCCAAATGACGCCTGGTTGCTCAAACAAGCCACCTGTAACAGCACCTACCTGTCAATCAAACCGTCCACGCTCTTAATCCTGCATAACTTTAAGCCTTAATATAATCTGAACAGGTGAGTTGTATATAAATTCACCCTCAGTACAGTTGTCATGAACGGGGAAATTAGAGACCAAAACTGTTTTTTGTACCAGGCTGTAAACATGTTTATTTCTGCTGTGAAGTTGGACATTTGAACATGGAGACTGACTCACTTCCGGAGCCAGCCTCAAGTGGACATTTGAGGAACTGCAGTTTTTTGGCACCATGGTTCTAGCCTAACACTGAATGAATACTCATGGGAACACGCGGTGTTCATAGTAGCGCCTCCGCGTCGCTGTTTCCCTGAAGTGACTTTGATTCGCCCGCCGCGGTTGCGCCGACGCGTCACTTACAGGAATCGTAATGGCTTTAATAAGCCGCATGTGCGCCGGCGATAAATGAGCTGATTAAGCCGCCGCCGACTGTTGCGCAGAGACCGCCTCTCTCTTTCTGTGCTCATCACAAGACCTCAGTTGTTCAGCTCCCGGGAAACACAGAGATCCTTTCTGAGCCGTTGTACTCGGTCAACACACACACTAAAAAAAAGTGCATTACTAATTGTGTCAAATTCAGCAGAAAATCTCCCCGGCAGACCGAAGGGGGAAATGTTATGATTAGACTTTGCAGCCTGTGCTGCCACATCACCAGCAATTGTGTTTGGCTCTGTCTCCTCAGGTTCCACACTAAAACCGGTTAATACCTCAGCCCACCCGTCTACACACAACACACACACAGCTGCTGATCCACACACGCTCCACCAGAATTTTCCAACACTTCCACTTTCTTAGGGATTGCCAGCGTGAAGCAAAAACATAAATCAACAACACATCTAGGCCGATCTGAGAGAGAGGGGTGTTACCGGCTGAGACCATTTTTACCCACGGCGCAGAGGCAGCAGCGTCGGCCATCGCTCCTCTGTCGAGCACAGGAAGCAGAAAACATGAACAGCAGCAACATTTCTTCCTCTACTTGTTCATTTCTCTCTCTTCCCGTGTAATTATATTCAAAAACATGTAATTAATGCTCGCAATCACTCGCAGTAAATAGTGTCATTTGTGCTCCTAGACATATATTAATTCGCATTCAATGGAGAATATGCAGAGCACTGTATGAAAATGACTCATGGTCATCTTTTGAAAGAGCCAGCCAAATGTTTGCTCGGCGTCCCAGGAGTCGGGATAAAGGCTTTAATCTATACCGAACGCACTTGAGGACACACACGACGGCTGAAAGCCACAAAGCTGGTATAAATCGAGACGGCACCTGTTCTTGTTGTCTGCAGAGTGACGGAGCTTTTCAAGGTGTTTTTACAGTGAAAGTGAAGCGCTGTCAGGTGACAGGTGGAGTTTGTATGAATTAAAACCAAGGTTGGGTATTGAAAGATCTGCTATGTGTACTTGAATGTAAAAGTTGGCCAATTAATCGTCACTCAAGTGTCTCAATTAGCTGATAAATATCGTGAGACGGGTGAGGTCAACTACATTTGCCAACATCTGTGACTTTCTATTTTCTCAGTTAAAGGTACAGTGTGTAAGGTTTGGTGGCATCAAGTGGTGAGATTGCTTAACCCTCGACGACTGGCCTGTTGAGGCTATTGAGGTTCCTTTAGATACATATATTTAGAAATTGTGTTTAATTAGATATTCTACAACTACAAGTCATAGCAAATGTCACTGTTACTTGTTCTGCATTGTGTTGGTGTGTTTGTTGACTTTAGCTAGCTGTTCTGCATGCTAATGCAAGCTAAGATTAGCGACGTACGGGTAAGAAGCTAATCTATTGCTGCTTCTTCTTGTGCTAAGTACAATCCTCCATTTGTCGACATTTAACTTCTAACATGTTACAGTTAGCCAAAACCATCAAACGCCTCTTCTTCTTCTTCTGCTACGCGCTTTAACAAACATGGCGGCACAAGATGGCGGACTCCGTGTAAGAGGACCCGCTCCATATGTAGATATAAAGGGCTAATTTTAAGGAAATATAAGAATAACAATTAGTTTTTTGAGGTGAATATATATCACTGAAAACACAGCTATGTGTGTTTTATTCCATTTGTGCTGAAATAAAGTGAGATACTAGTACCTGATACAACATGATGTAACAGTAGTGCAAGTAGAGAAGAGTCATAAACATACTAACTTGCCTCCCGTCAGTCAAACAGCTCATGTTTGGACTGTTGTAGAGTTTGGCATCCAGGCTCCGACCTCCTCCTGTATACAGATATAGATAAATAATAGACCCCCAGAGCCTACAGGTGGGTGCTGGGGATGCTGAAGAATAGTCATGAAGTTTATTAACTACCACAAACTAATGATCATACCAAACAACAGCAGTAAACCCCCGAGTGTACCAAACTGAGGAAATGTGTTTTATTGTTAATGAAATAAACTTTTCATTTGTAAGATGGAGAATTATTTCTTTCTTTCTTCGCTTGGAAGTCGATAAAAAAGCCAGAGATCATCCTGAAGAAGAAGAAACATGCTTTTAATTTAGCAGATAAAAAAAGACTTTCATTACAAGAGAAAAGTTCAGCGCCAAGATGAAAAAAAAGTTTTACAGTCGTGTCATGACCAAAAAAAGCAGCATAAAAGCTTTTAACAACTAATAAATGAGTGATGAATGAAGAACAGTCAATATATGATTGAATATAATTTGCAGATGTGCAGAACATGTAAGATCAACTTTAATTGTCACATATTTATAGATCTGCAATTTCAAAGTAAAGCCGAGCTCCAAACAGACAATTAAACACACTGATGTGAGGCAAAGGCAGCTGATTGCCCAGATCATGCTGTCTTTGAGTAATTACAGCCATCACAAACATAATGTTTCTCAAAGAATTCAAAATGTAGGATCCAATTAACAGAGAGGACTTACAGAAAAACCGCCCATGGCGAAGTTTAAGTCCGAACTGCAACTCATTGTTCATTCGCTGTCCTTCAAACGAGATAGTCCTAAAATAAGCTCCCCGGGTTGCACAGGTATTAAATACTTGCAACGGTAGATGTTTTTAATGTGACGCGATACAAATATAACTGTGGATTTAGGAGATTTCTCCAATGGCGGAGCTGCGCTGATGTCTGCCGGGAGTACGCTGCAAGTCAGGGAGGATTGTCGGGGCATTAGCGAGGTATCAGTAGCCAAACACACTCCTCTATTTATTTTAACCAGTGGTGGTGAAGGAGGAGTTGGAGGTGGTGTTGGTGTTCCTCCTCTCACTTCTCCCTCATTCTCTCCGTCTTTCTTTCTGTTTCGGATTAGCTATAATATCTACCGGGGACTCTTGTGCCAACGCGATGCCGACCACATCACGGGGGCTTAAGGTTAGAAAACAAGCATTAAGAGAGGAGGGGGGATTAGGGATGAAAGCCTGCTAAATGTGTGCACAATATATCAGAAGGGAGCTGTGTGAATAGGTCGGGAGGAGATATTCTGAAGTGCTACACTGTAGGGGAGTTTGCCTCTGATACCTCCACAACACACACCTAAACATGAGCGATTCACACAAAACAATGCATACACAGTGTAAAACAATATCATAAATTTATGGAAAAACCTCAAAAAGTAGTTTTCCGTTTGTAATTTTAAATGAATAATAATCATTTTAAATTGTATATAAAACTGTGAAAAGACATTTTCTGTAAATTAACAACTTTTAACAATTATTTACCAACTATATTTGTACAGAAAAATTACTGTATTACTGTATAATTACTGTACTTTATATTATATTATGACATCTGAGCAAACTCCATCCACCGTATACAGAATTATACAACTCTCATGTATACATTAGTCTTATATTCAGGTGTGGTTTTGTTTAGCAGGTTTATAGTGTGTTTTTAAGGCTCTCACAGTATTATATGATCTTGGTGGTGGAGTGCTTTCTCCTTAATGGAAAAAAAAAAAATAACAACAGGCTTCATATTTTCCAACAAATCCCATGAAAAGACAAGAACCAACATGCTTCAGTCTGCTTCTCAGTACTTTCTGACTCCCCTAGCCTTTCACCACATGTTGTGTATGGATAACATTGGAGGTTTATGACACATATGCTATATATCAGCTCTATCAGCCTCTGGCATACTAGGATCAGGGGATTGCTGGTTCTTGGTCTTTTCATGGGATCTGTGTTCGACAATGAGAAAAACTATGGAAGATGTTGTTGCCGAGGCTGACAGGCTGTGGATTTGAGTTTGGTTGGACTTAGTGTGACAAAGCCTTGCACTCGAGCACTCACACCAGAGAAAATACTGCTGCTGAATTTCTTTTTGAAGGGGGTTCGTTTACATATTAATTTATTCTCAGAGACAAAGTAGATGGATGGCATGACTGAAGTAATATCAGTATTTATATTGCAGGCAGAAAAGGCTTTCAAGTCTAGTGTTTCATAGCATTTCATAGCAGAATGAAGTCTGATATTAGGAAGTGAGTGGACAAAATTGGTAAGCATGAGATGAAACTGTAAAACAATACTTGCAAGTGACATGAATAAAGCTTAACTTAAGACTATGAACTCTTTCCTAGTTCTGAGATGCCGAAAACCTCCAATAAGACACTCAGTTATAATTTAAAATGTCACGGAAAGATTGTGTTCCCACAAAAAAAAAAATAGACGACCAAAGGACAAAAACAGAGGAATTAAGATCTGTAACCTCAAAATGCCACGACAAGAAGGACGCCCACCTAGAAACGGAGAATGCAATTTTCCCTTTATTCTCCAAGGGTTCATTGTACTCAAATGACTCAGTGGAAGAGAGGAAGGACAGCAGGCGGTGTGATCAATACCCCGGTGGGCCTTTGCAATACAACAGGTCAGCGTGTTGAGCAGTTGATTGGTGGAAAGCCCAAAATAACTTGCAGCCTGTCACAGAATCTGTGACCTCGCCATTGACACAGCATTTGGCTAGATTGGAGCAACATCAACAGACGCCAGTATGAAGCTATATTGGATTTTTCAGGTCCTCAGTCTTTTTGAGTTGTATCCATATTGCTCTCTGATATTAAGCTGACATGCACCGCTCTGGTTGGTATATTGTGCTTGTTTAAATTGCTGTAAAATTGTTGTCTGTTTTTGTGTCTCCTGCAGAGAGGAAGATACATACCTCTATTAAACCTGCTGTGATATACAGCATAAAAATTGATGCACTTTGGGGAAGAATGGGAGAATCCCAGCATTGTGAAGACACCACACCACTGTCTGTAATATCTACCTGGTTTTAAAATTGTAGAAATGAATGGATTATTGTTTAAATGTGGCGCTTGAAGCTGCTTTTAAAATGACTCTTTGTAATTTAAGAAATGGTCACAGAGAATTATCAAACATCTCTGCAGTTCCTCTCAACTGTACAGAGCTGTTTAGCAATAGCTTTCAGCTCATTGTTTTGGTTCACTCTCGTAGCACCAAACAGGACACAAGTTAGCAGCTAGCTGTTGAACATAGTGGACTATTTAAGCTAATGAGACTTGGAGTCATTGGAGAGTGAAACAGAACTAAAAGTGAATATTGGACATGACTTGCTAAAGCTGCTCCATGCCTTCTGGGTATGTAAATAGGCCAATGTTTGTCAGTGTGCTAGCTGTATCAGCTTTAATAAGGTGTTTACAGCTTGTGGCACCGCTCTCAAGTGGCCAAGAAAGAAAAATCAAAAAATCAATGATGCAGGTTTTCTTGTGTTATTAAATAAAGCCTGGAACCACGGACGGTAGAATTTAAAACAAACATCAAAATGAACCACAGTCATGCCAGTGGTTTCTATTTAAATTAGGCTAATAAACAGACTCTGTGTGACAGAAATGTTACAAATGGCCACTCATATTATCATATTATATTATGTAGGGGACCCCAACATGACAACCAATGACCTGTGCGTTTAACCTTTTGGCGTTCTTGTAGAACTTTCTATAGTTTTTGGTGTAAACTTGCAGTATAAACAAACATCTACAGATTTTACGGTGAAAAACTGACAAACCACGACGGTAAAAGACTGTAAAATATGCCATGAAGTATGACTGTGTTTTGTATACAGAAAAACACAGTCATACTTCAAAACCTTTATTTATACACCAGTTTAAGAGATTTCCACAGAATAAAGTAATATTTTATATCAGAGAATGTTAATTATACAGTAAAACACCATAATATTTAATGGCATATTTTTTATGGTCGTTTGACAGTTTTTTACTGTAAAATCTACAGATATTTTAAAATATGGATAAAAAAGTCAGCCTTATACATGAAATCAACAGTACTAATATCCTGTTACTGTAATATTAGAAAAGGTTATACCGTATTTATTACGGTAAAATTCTGGCAACCAAAGCTGCTGTTTTATTACCGTAAAAACAACCGTTTCACTCATCTTTAACATAATGAAACACTTCCTTCCGTCTCAAGTTTTGCCCTGCACATTCGTTAGTAAATTAACACTGAAATGCAGCAGCCACCATGCATGACTTGTGGTTTTTATCCTGGGCCAGTCAGACATGAAATTGCTAAATAGCCCTTCCACGATGACGGCGACCCAGCTAGCTGTTTATGAACCGGTCATGAGAAAACCATCCTTAACAACATCGACGTCCTCCATCCATCCATCCATCCATCCTACCGTCCTTAACACCTTAAATAAATCCCCTGTCCATCTCAGATGACAAGATAAATACCGTCTACCTTTCAAACCTGTCCACCACAGGGGAGCGAGCATTTACTTCCCTAAAGGAGAGATAAGGATAAGTGATGGTTTGCAAACCAACAGAGGGCTCTAAAAGATAGAGTGAAATAAGCTTTGGACTTTGTGAATCAGTGTCCAGATGAAGGGCAGTTATCATTACAAGCCTTTATGATAGCTGCTGATAAAGCTATGCTTAGCTTAATTATCTTGGGGTGGGGGATTATTTTACATTTATGTGCGCATAATTATTTTTTAATTTACCAGGACAAACACGGCCTATCAGGGCTGGAGTTTGGCCAAAGCAGCAGAGGTTAAAGAAGACAATAAAATAAATAAATAAATAAATAAAACTAAAATAAGTACAAAAATTACTGACAGCTGCATTTCCGCAGCTTGATGATGCATTTTTATTTTTATACCCGGCCAAACAGAGATGCTGCGGTTTCCAGGAAATCCACAGTGGAGTTGGGAGCTAGCAGAAAACTTTTCAGCAATCAGCAGGATGTCAGTCCATCAAAATGACAGAAATGACACCTATGTGGAGAAAGTAGAAGGTGGTGGGAACTAATTCCTTGCTTCTTACCACTGCTCTATTATCAGGCTTTTTGGGAATTGAATTGAACCACTCCTGGGGTGAAAGGACGATTGTAAATTTATGCTTTATTGTAAGTGTAGGAATATACAAGGTGGACTTTTACCTGAGCATAGGGATGTGCTAAAAAGTGACAGATTTGCAAGGACACTGATCATTTCTTGTTCAAACCTCTTTCTACCTTTTAAATCCTCTAAAAACTGACATCAATACTCAAGGATCTGCCTTTGTGCTCGAGCTGAAAGAATGTCAGACGTGATTAAAAAAAGCCTTTTCAGTGCCTGATTTCTCCCTTGCAGATGTTGCTTCTTTTTTTTTATGACTTCAGGTTTCACATTTGGTAGTTAAAAATCCGACTGATACCCCTCGATGGGGGAGGAGGAGAAAGGTGTCTTTTTCAATCAGGATCAGATAGTCGTGCAACACCTGTTCAAAATCTCCCAAATCTGTAATGAAGCACAATTAATTGTGCCAAATATGCGAGGAGTAGCGCAACACACTAACAGCAGATGCGCGAAGGATGTTAGGATGACTCATGAGGGGACGCTCGGTGTTTGGGGTTGGAGAAGACTGGGTGAAGGGCTGGTCAACTGTAAACGTTTCATGGTCGTGGCGTGCTTTTCATTAGCTAGTAAAGCAGATGTGACGGTCACCGGCGGCGCTCGTCACAGAAGGAGAAGGAAGCAGATTGCCGGGGAAAGAGGTTGTGGTTAGATGTGAAGCCATCGTGACGGGATTGTGTGTTCCTCTTGCACAAACACAGGCCTCATTAGTTAGCTGGAATAGATTAAATTAACCTCTATGTATGAGAGTGTGCACATGGATCATTGTGCTGTGTCTGAAGAAGGTCGAATCGACCTACGCAAGATCTCGGTATTCCCCAAAAAAAGGTCAAGCAATGCGAGTCTGGCATCATTGGTAACCCAAAAAACTTCCATGGCTCATTCTGCAGCCGTTCATCAAACAAATATCAAAACTCTTGAAATAAAGTATGAAAAAGTATCAAAGTAATAGCCTAGAGAAAGTTTCCAAAATGACCCCCAAGCTTTAACATGGACATTTGCTATCATATTTTTGTACATACTTCACAAAATTCAATTCTGGTGGAAATGTCTTAGATGGACACCTTGAAGCAGTCATGAAATATGTTTAAAGTAGAAAAATCTGAACTGAAGGTCCATTTAAACCACATAAGCACAAGAAGGTTGCTGACACATTCCTTTAAATTACGTAAACCACATCTCACGTCCCTGTGAAAACCGCTTAGTCTCAGAAAAACATCAACTTTTCACAAGCAAAGAAAGCCTGTTCGTCACGTTGCCGTCATTTTCAGGGAAAGTTAACATTTGATACAGCGATGACATCTTCATGTAACGGAAGCAACATTTCCAGAGGGCGGCAACACATAAATATCACTGTAAACATTCAGGATTTAGTGTTTCACAGACAGCAGTCTGTTTATTTAACAATACTTTTGTTTTAAGTCATTCATGAGGCCAAAACGTCAAACATTTGATATCAAATTCAATATTTTTTTTTGTTTTGGATGGTTGAAGATGTCGTATGGGCACTTCTGACACGTCGGAGGCTAAATGATTCGCCTGGTCATCCAAAAAAATCAATTTGTAGCTGGAAAAAGGTTTCCGTGTTTGACCTTGGTGCTGGGGCACGTTGGCACAGCATGGCCCGCTTAGGCAGCACAAAGCTGGGCACGGAGGAAGCGGTTTGCTGGGCAGGTGTAAGGCAGCGTGCCAGCATAGAGAGCTTCTTCTTTGATATTCACAGCTCACGCGGGAGAGGATGGAGGTGGAGAAAAAAAAAAGGAGGGAAGACGGAGATGTGGCGTAGTTCGGTTTGACAGCGTATGCTGGTGGAAAGAGGGGAGGGAAGACGGGGTGAGGAACGGTGTTCACTGACCTGTTTCTAATATTATCTCTCGCCGACAACCTTTCTCCTGCTTCCCCTCACGTCTTTTCCCCTCCTGCGTCAGTTATCGTCGGCTCCTGTTTGCTTCCCGTCACCCTCTTTAATTTCCCTCCTTTTTTATTTGCCACCATTCCCGGGTTTGTTGTCTTGTCATTCTCATTTTTTACAGCCTCTCGCTTTCCTTCTCCCTCCTGTCATCTCTTTTTTTCTCCATCTCTTGCTCCAGTCTCACTTTATTACCACAGAACAATGCCCTCCTACACTCCGGGGGCTAGTTGTCCTTTATATACACCTGAGCAATGGAGGTATCACTCCCAGTCTCCTTTAACCTTCATATATAACTGTTAGCATGTCCTAATATGTAAAATCATCTTCAAGATGTTTAAAAAAAGCAGCTCGGAAAACTAGAAATGGGTCCAATCCGCCTCTCGATGTTGGATCCCCGTCCCGTGTGTCCTGCCTTACTCCACATTCAAGATGTCTGATGTGAATTTTCGTGTAAACATCGCGGATACGGCGGGCTCGGGGGTTAGGCTAAGGATGGGAGGAGGTCTCATTAGCCGTGATTCAGTGACATCTTTGACATTTTGAAAAATGTATTTTCCTTCCACAGCGTGTCGGGGATAAAAGTATATATTTGATGTGGAATGGAAAATGGCACGTTAGCATTTTCAATTTTTATCCGGCGAGCGTGGCAAAGCGAAGACGAAACATAAGGCAGAAGAAGGTTCCCGCGTTTGAAAACTTCCTCCCTCGTAATTAGGCGGCAGCCTGACGGAAGGAACACAACGCTGTAAAAAAATATGGCAGTAAACGCCGTAAAACGTCCAGGTGTTGCTTTAATTTCACCCAAGAAGTGGGAAGCTGGCGGCATTGCGTGAAAGGAGAAACTTTTTTTTTTACACGGGGGGTTTGTGGCTGCCAAGTAAAGGCAGCATCACGGATACGGGAGGTATCCCGTATCCGTGATGCTGTGCCTTTGCATGTGCCTCGCGTTAAAGGACATCTCTGTTACCGTGATTGGACGCACACACGTGAAACCTGATAGATAGTGGTCGGCTTTATTCTGCCACATTAGCTATCAATGCTTCAGCCCCCTCGCCCCTTCCTCGCGTCTCTTTATTTCAAGTTACAGAGCTGGGAAACTAATTAATGGACTCTATGTCTCCTCTTCAGAGGCCATTAGATTCACAGCTTATTACTATTCAAGCTGGCCCGTCCTCTGAAATACAACTTCCATTATGACTTTATGCTTTCACGATAATCAAAATACGCTGTAATTATGAGTCTATGGTTTTTGAAATATCTATAAGCCTCTGCAGCAGCAGCAGCGTCTCAGTATGCGTGCAGGCACATGGCAAACTGTTTCCTGCATGCTGATGTGCACGCCGCTGGGTTTACCATAACACGTGTAGCAGTGAGGATCAGACCTGTGTATGGTTTTCCACAGCAAGCAAATATATATTTATATATAAAACATAAAATGTCAATAAATCCATCAAGCTAAATGCCAGCTCTATGCTAGGGAAATGTCATTGGCTGTTTCATAATGGGAACGCCATCCAGGGGAGCTGCAGCATGTGCTGCCTGCTTAGAGAGGCACGGAGCATGCAGGGACACGGAGGGGTGGCAGCAGGTTCAGGTTCATGACGGAGGCTCAGCTGGCTGCAGAATGTTAAAGAAACACGTCAGGCTCGGTGGAGGATGTACCTCTTGAAACAATAGGGGCCTTGATTTTGGACAAAAAGTGGACAAAAGCACCCTGGAAACTGTTGATTTCACCACGTATGATGTCTGTCTTTAGCAGATTACGTTAGCGGCTAGCCAACTCATTAGCACCAACTCTGTAAGTTCGTTAAAAAATAAGTTTTTAAATTTTGACACGCTTTTGGCGTCTCCATTAAACTTTCCCAATCAAATAATAAAGAGTACGTCAGAGCTAACGGTTAAGATACAACGGCTAGTTGTGACTTAACCTGGAACCCCATATTATGATGTAGATTGGATGCTAACGCGAGTGCTAGGTCACTACTACTTGGGTAGCCAAGCATGCTAACATTACTAGCTAACCAAAAAACACTAGTGAATCTGTTATTTACCCTTTTGCTCTTGTATTTTTGGTATTTTTTGACTCATTAACCCCCAAAACATGAATATTTTTGGATTATATATTTTATTTAAGTTGATAATTGTTGTATAATCGCAATATTACACCTGAGGGTGTGCTTTAACTTATTATTGGCACTTCAGTGACACTAACTGGCCGCATCACTGTCGTGCCAATAATGACGTTAAAGCACACCCTCGAGTGTAATATTGCTTAAGTAGCATCCAGGACTTGTGTTAACGCTAATGCTAGGGCACTACTGTCTGGTTAGCGAAGCATGCTAACATTAGCGTCCAATGTAGACTAGTAGCATCGGGCACTGGTGTCATCTGTAAATGTGTCGAGCCTTACAATAATTTATATAATCTAGATTGGAGTTAATAACATGCTAATGCTAATGCTTGGTCTTTACTGTAGGTATCTGGTTAGCTTGACATGCTAACGCTGGCTTACTTTGGAACAGAAAAACACCAGTAAATCCATTATTTACCATTTTGTCTTTGTATTTTTGGTATTTTTGACTTGGAAATAAATTGTTTATTTCATAGAGCCGTATGCTCTATGTGCTAATTATAAATTAAATCATGTATTAAGGCACCTTTTCCTTGAATTTGTCACCCATCTGCAACATTCTGGATACTTTGCAGCCTTCCTGCACAAAGTAGTTGGATGCGGTTCATGTATCGAGTTGTTCCTTTCACACTTCACACCCCTTCGTTTTGCAGCCAACACCTTCCTGTCTCGCGTAATTTTATCTGGTGTCACACCAACCCAAACTCTTGAACAACACAACGGCTAACTGCTATGTAATTAGCTGGTATTATCTAACCTGTCTATAAACAAAAGTGGGCAACACCACCCACCCACACACACTAACAGTGATAGAGAGGCTATAAGGAGAGCAATGTTTTTGAGTATGCAACCTTCAGTCCACCTGCATAAGTGGCCTCTTTCACAAGATGCAAACTGACATCTAAGGTAGCGGCATTATTATTCAGCGTTGTGGGTGTGTGTGTGTGCGTAGGCGTGTGCACTGTTGTTATTACCATGAATCCTTTCACCAAAGAACACTCGAGTCCGACTCCGCTGTCTTTGATGTCTGCAGGACGTTGCAGCATTCAACCGTGAACGTGGATAAATGTTTACAGTGGCGTGCGTTAGCATGATGTTAGTATGTTCGTGTGTGCATGTGAGCGAGATAGGATGATAACAACCATGAGTCCAAGTGTACAGTATGTTTAAGAAAAACCCTTCAGGAATTGAGGTCATTTAGAGCGCTGAACATGATACAGTGTCGTATCAGACGGCACATAAAGCTGCTTTGAAATTATAAAACATTCATGTGCGAGCGTCGAGCCGGCAGCTATATGGGCAGAGCTTACATGTATCATCTATGACACTTAAGGGATTACGCACAAACAGACTGTTGAAACGTGTCAACATCACTGCATGGAGTTTTTTTATATGTGCTTCAGCGGACTAGCTGGTGGTAAATTGGATAAACACTGTTGTGATTGAGCCTGTTTTCTGCAACAATAATAGATTCTGACATATTTGAAGTAACATGCATTTTAAAATAATCTGTTTTTTTTCCTTCAGGAATATGTTGACACTTAGAAATAAAATAAACAGCTCTTATCTGTCAAATAGATTTAGCGTAGCTAGCTTAGCATAGCTTTGAGACAAAATGGTGTAAGATTAGATTTATTTTTAGTTTAGATTAGTTTGTTTGTCGTCCAGCTGTTAATGTGGTGACGCTAAGCACAACTAGCGTCATACTGGTAGCAATGGGTTAGCACATTGCTAATTTTTTACAGTGGTTTTCCAGGGTTAAACAAGCTAACTGTCATCTAGACCACCCCCCCCCACGACAAGCTAACACCTAGCTATAGCGACCTTGTCACGTTAGCATAGCTTAGCATGAAGCTAATTCAGCAGTTACCCTGGCACTATTCAAAATGACGTGCCAGGAGGCAGATTTTGTTCAGTTTGCACAAAGCTAGGCTAGCTGGTTCCCCCTCTTCCCAGTCTTTATTCTAAAATAAGCTAAGCTATAGCGTCATATTTAATGTTTGGATATCAATCGTTTTGTTTAACTCAGCTAGAAAGGAGGAGGCCTCCCGAGGCAAGCTAACACCTAGCTTTAGAGACTTTGTCACATTATGTTAGCATAGCTTAGCATGAAGCTAATTCGGCAGCTACCCTGGCACTATTCAAAATTACATGCCAGGAGGTAGATTTTGTTCTGTTTGCATAGAGCTAGGCTAGCTGTTTATCCCTATTCCCAGTTTTATGCTAAGCTAAGCTAAACACTTAGCTCTAGCTTCATATTTACTGTTCAGACATTAATCATTTTGTCTGGCCTCCCGCAGCAAGCTGACACCTAGCTTTAGAGACTTTGTCATGTTACGTTAGCATAGCTTAGCATAAAGCTAATTCAGCCAGCCTGGCACTACTCAAAAATAAGTGCCGGGAGGCAGATTTTGTTACGTTTGCACAAACCTAGGCTAGCTGGTACCTCTTGTTCCCAGTCTGTATGCTAAGCTAAGCTAAACACTTAGCTATAGTTTGATATTCAGTGTTCGGATATCAATCATTTTGTCTAACTCAGCAAGGAAGGAGGAGGATTCCCTCGGCAAGCTAACACCTAGCTTTATAGACTTTGTCACGTTATGTTAGCTTAGCATGAAGCTAATTCAGCAGGTAGCCTGGCATTTCTCAAAAATAAGTTTGCACAAAGCTAGGCTGGGTTGTTCCTCCTGTTTTCAGTCTTTACACTAAGTTAAGCTAAAAAATTTGCTATAGCTTCATATTCAGCGTCATTGAGTAAAATGACTGTTTCTTTGAGTGTTGTTTTCTGTTGCTAGGTGAAGAACAAATAAACCAGTTAAGGCTGTCAGGGAGGCAGAGCTTATTAGAAATCAATTCTTGATGTGAATAAAGTGGATGCTGATAAGGTCATCGCGGCCAGATGTTCTCCATGTGGCTTTCCTGGGTTGTTTTCTCACTCACCGATTAGCATTGTTGTGACACACTGCGAGCAGCTTGACGCCTCGCCGTGCATGTTGAGTACCTGTTGTTGTCGTTGCTAAACTTACACATCTCCAGGGCAATTTATCTTAAAAAAAAATAAATAAATAAAGACTCTGTGGTGAATTCATACCCTGATTATATCTCCAAGAGACAAGTGAGTCACTTGTGTTGTTTACAAACAGCAACAAGCCCCGACTTAAAATGTCTCCGGGGTTCAGCTTCCCTTTGACATCAGGATCTGTGGAGTGGGAGTACCACAGTCAAAGGATTAACATTCGAGCTAGTGGCTAAAGTGTTGCCCACAGGTCAGATTAACAGAATGTAAAGCCCGCACCCCTTGCACCAACACTTTGAAGTAGAGCTTACATCCACGGCTTTATCCTGTCAGGAAGTTGAGTGAATGGTGAAAAGGGGAGCATCATTTCTTGGGAGGGTGATGAGCAATGAAGGATCACAGCGGTAAGTAGAGGAGCCGGCGGCGTTTCGGTCGGGGCTCCAGCTGTCAGCGAGCGTAGGCGAGGGGTTGGCTGAGGGTAGGGAAGGTATTCATGTGCAAGTCGTAGAAGTCCTCCAAGGCTTCAACCACGATCGCTTATAACATATTTTTAATGGCTACTTTTCTTAGAGTGGTGTTTCTGCTTTTTCCTGCTGGAGACTCAAGGTTCATTTTTGACTTTGGTATCTCACCACAAGCTCAGACAATCTTCTGCAGATTTCGTCCACTCGTCGTGGTGCAGTAGATCTTTGTATCTCCGTCGCCTTGAGTGTGTCTTTAGGACTTCTTGTCCACGTCAGCTCGAGATTGAAAATCCGTTCTTCGACAGCAGTCGTCCACAAATCAATCACAGCACAAGTCGCTTTTGACCGCCACGACTGTCGTGAAATCATAATGCGTCATGGAAAAGAAGTCCTTCACGTACACGGTTTGATCGGGGCATCTGCTCCAATCAAAAGCTGCTAAATGGACCATGTGATGAGATTGTTTTGTCACCCACATGTAAAGTAACTTGTTGATAATCACCAGGTGGTTCATGTAGAATTTAAGGTTATATCTGACGCTCGAATGTGCGTGTACAATAAAACCACTGAAGCTCAGTTTATGTTCGTTTTTCACTTAACGTTTAACAGATGAAACTCCGCCAAACAGAAATTTGAATAAATAATTTGAATTATTTTGACATGGAGAGACAGCAGAGAAAAGCTAAAGAGAGCAGAGAGATCTTAACCCTCCAGAGCTCCATCCATGGACACAGCTAACACTACTTCTGTATGTGGAGGGATGTTGTCTACACGCTGTTGCATCGGTTTCGCCAAACTTTACACTTTTATATTCATATTTTAACAATCATCATCACGTTTAGCCATTTAGCTTTTATCCAGAGAGACTTACAAAAAAGCGAAACAACAGTGCGACAAGGACACGGACATGTAGAATCGAGGAAACATTTGGCATGTGCAGTTGTTGGTAGTGCTTGGAGATGAGGTACTGTGGTTCTTCAGGAGGTTTTTGAAGATAGAGAGGGATGATCCTGATCTGGTAGGAACTGGTGGGCCGTTCCACCAACAACAGACGAGAAAAGTTTGGATTGCCCTGCCCAGAGCCAGGCGTCATTCATTGAGGGAGGGCATTCAAGTAGGTGGATGCAGAACCGGACGTGACCTTTTTGGGTTGATTGAAGACCAGGCGCGTTCTGGATCTTCTGTAAGGTTGCAAATGTGGTGGACACAATAATGACCGGTTCAATCGCGTTTTGATCAATCACCCGAAGGCTGTCACATGTTCATATGCTAAATCTAATCGTTGAGAACAGGCTGATGTTCAAACTGATTTCCTGGATTTACCTTGAGGAGATAATCAGACATCACGACCGTGCACCGAGACAGCTGTGACATATAAAAACGGCCGTAACGAAGCAAATATAAATTCCTCCTGACTCGTGTGCGACCCCGAGGCTTGATTTTTGACGACACAATGTAATAACGCCTGTCCCTCAAGAATCGGCATCCGCTGTCAGCCTCTACTTTGAGGTTATTGGAAAGTAATGCGTGTTGAATTTGTCCAATGATTGATGCCTTTTTGAGAACACTTTAAGTACAGCTCGATGAAATAACAGTGATAGAAATGGAAAAAGACATGAGGCCTCGGTTGAATATAGTTATTAATAGTTCCTCTACTGAACCTTTTTGGGAATTCACGCCATCGAAAGACAACAATATGCATGTTATATGACAAAAAAATCTTGTTTTCATGAAGTTATGTGTCTTCAGCTACTCAAAAACTCTGTTTCAAAGCAGTAAACTGGAGAACCGAGGCTTTAATTTATAAGAGGAGACAAAAGTTGGACGGTCTCCAATGACTGAATTTGAGACAGACCCAACGGACGGCTAATGTAATGTTTGTCTGAACTGGCCTGGACATTCAAGTGAACTTTGTTTTACTGTAGTGGTGTGAGCTCTACACCAAAGAGCAAAGAGTGAGGCCAGATCTTCATGAAAGTACCCAGCTTACAGTTTGTCAGTCGATGAGTAACAGAAAAATTTGGCAATTTTATCAGCGTCCGTTGAAAAGATCACGATGACGAGTTGAAGTTTTACTGATGATATGCTCACACTTCCTTTAAAACACACTGAAATATATTTGATTCATTTGATAGCTGTGCAAACAAAATAGTCAGATTTGTCTTCACTGTCTACACTGCAAAACGTCTTTTTTAACGACTTCGTTACAGCATGAGAACAAAATGTTTTTACAAATGTTTCCATACTATCAGCCCCGAGTTATTATTTCTCTAAGAGTACTCTTCTACAAACATACATCTGTCGAAGTCTCTGTAAGACTTGCAAATCCCCTCAAATCATGCAAATTCTGCTTTACAGTGATTGTACCGTTATAGTTTTATCCTGGCGTTTAAGGTTTGAACCCATCTGAGCAGAACTTTGTTGTTGTTAGCATGGTTAGCATAGCCTCTTTGCCCACTTTACACTCCTCATTCGGAAAACGCTGACGTAAAGCTGTATTTTATCTTGTGCTGACGAGCTCCTCTCCTCTCTTTTTGCCCTCCATGTTCTGGACCAATGGGATCTCCTCTACGCATCTTCTCGTGTGTCTTCTGTTGGCCAATGGCGATGCTCCGTTTCTGCTGACATCATCAGGTAAAACACTTGCTTAATCACGCTGCTGCTGTTGGTTGGATTACATCATGGCTGGCGTGTTTATGTGTACGACATACGTGTAGGCGGCTTTTTGCTGGAACTTTAATTGAACTTGCAGCAGAGATTCGCTTCATAATTTGGGTTTTCTTTGGTCAGTACGTTGTGTTGTTGTTTGCAGATATTGTAAGTGTGTCGAGTTATTTGTTTTCAACATGAAAAGGAAGGAAAACAGCAACAGATGAGTCAAGTGAAGAAGTTTACAAGAGCTTCTGCAAAAAATCTGACCTCAAAAGAAGTCAAGATGACGAGCCAAAAACTCAGCATGACTGCATTGACCTGAATACGAATCGATTCCTCAGTGCAGTAACCAGAGAAGCAAAATTAGAGCTACATGCAGGCTAAATAGACTTTTTAATAATTCATACTTTGCTCTGCTTTTGGCTGCATTGATAAGCTGCTTGCTTAACATATCGAGATCATGAATAAGTGAAAAATCTGAGCGCTTCGATACGCGTTTACACGCTGCAAACCCGACATGGCTCGGAGGTATAACACGAGCAGGTGTGATCTAAACATCTTTTGCAAGGCGGGAAATCTCTAGAAAAGCTAAACCTGAATCCAAGATGGCTGATGGGAGCTGTAGTTCAAGTGGAAGTTTCAGAAGCGCTGCCCCTGGCAATGACACAAGCCACATAACTCTCATCAAAACAGCTCCCCAGCTGTTCGAAAGGTTCAGTTTTCTTTGGGGTTGTGTTGTCGCCCGAGGCATCGGAGCTGCATTCTGCGCTGTTATCTGCTTCAGGTCTGATCATTAGCACCGCAGGAAAGCAGCATGTGGACTAAGGACCACCTTGGTTCAGAGCTTCTCGGACATCGTGACAATCCATCACGAGGAGATTGGCTCGGCGCTCTTCTGCGGGGGGAAGTTGTCTTGTCTGTTTGCCGTTTTTTTCGTGCAGTATCCTGTCATCCACGGGCCAAGCGGAAGGCTCATCATGCGGAAGGCTCATCCTCTGTGCGCTTGTTTGCCAGAGAGTAAAAGCTTTCTTGTGCTTACAGATGAGTCATGATCCGAGCCCTTCAAAAAAAGTCTTTTTTCTCGGTTCTTTGAAAATCGTCTGCTCGGCTCTGAGGTTTGAGAATTAAGGTCGATTTAAGGTTGCGGGCGTTTCGGGTTGTTGGTGTAATAGTGTTAAGCCTGATTGTAGGGGTTAATGAACAAGTGTAAGTCAAGAAGGATGCTCCCAAACAAAACATGGATGTCTTTTATGTGTGTGTGTACACGAGCCCTTAATCCTTTAACGGGATTACAAGCCGCATTGTCCTTTTGTGCACTTGTTCCTTTTCCACCCACGTACGCGGGTAGCGGAGATGTCAGGGCCCATTTTCAGGATTACAATGTAATGGGCTCGCGAAAGGCCGAGGCGAGAGAGGGAACCCCGCCGGTTAGATTGTCGTTAAATTCCCTGAAGACGTCACCGCTTACAACCTCGCTCGTTCGACACACGCAGAGCGAATGTTGGAAGCAGATGACGATTATAATCTTGTTTTTCATTTCATTTCGGAGCTGACCTCTGCGAGCGAAGACAGTCACCGACCGAGATCGAGAGCATACGAGCTGTGCCTGCGTGTGTTTAGGATCACCGAGTCTCTGTTCTGCGGAAGAAAAGCGCATGGCAGCGGCATGCAGAGATGCGTGGGATCCATTAAAATATCCTCCGACACACACGGATGCGTCGGTGTGTGCCGCTTGCTTTACCAAACTGGCGCGCTATCACTCCCAGACACAAGAGTCCATGTTTACCCTCACTGCAATGTGTCTTTTTTTTCCTCATCACATACAGCATATGCAAATAAACGCAGAGTGTGCTCGTGTTGTTTAAAGGAACATGCCAGCACTTTTACACGTTTTAGTCCATTAACTACAAATTGCATATAGCTGGCTTTACGCTCTCCCAAAGCTCAGAATAAGCAAGTTTTTAGATGGATTTCCGTCTCTTCAGCCACTTTCGGCTTTCATTTCAGTACTTCATGAAAATCCACTTGCACAGACCTTCAAACATCCATTTCACTGTTACGCCAGCGGTATTGGAGAGTCGACGCATTGAAGGATTTATTTGAATATCTCGGCTGGCTGAAACATTCCTGAATGTTTGCTTATTTTCCAAGGATGTTCTGACATCCGAAATGCACGAGGCACGTTTTGTCACGCCAATGAGAGTTTCACATCTCTAGATTTTCATTGCGCTCTGACATAAATAAATAAAAACAGCATCTTTCTGCGACTCTTTAAGGATGGGTTCAGTATTCATGTGCACATGGCGTTGATTATAGGCTAAAACATTTAAAACCACCATTATGTAGGCGTGAAAAGCTCTAAAATATAAATGTATCTATTTTCCACAATTGCGTGTCGAAGCCATTCTGCTATCATGCCAATCGTGCATGTCTTGGCCTCGCCGAGCAGCACGGAAAATAATGGATATGCCCATAAACACAATGTTGTCAGAGGAATAAGTGTCAAGTGGCCACTTAGCTGGGCTCCATATGTAGGTAGATGGAGGGAAAGAGGTAGGTGAGAGTTGCACCGGTGAGGTAATGACAACCTGGTGTTGCATCCAAAGTCAACAACTGGAATAGCGGTGATGGGAGAGCACAAATTATCCCCGGGGGAGTAACCTCACGGGGATCCATCAGTATGTTTGTGTCCATGTGATTGACACCCGAGCTCCGGGGTTGTGTGTTTGTTAGCATATCGACTGAGGAGCTAAAAGTGGATGAAGCTCGGCCTGAGCTCATCCAATAATGCACATCGGCTTATGGGGACATTGATTTTTTTTTTTTTCAGCAGATCAAAAGATCTAAAAGGCGAGGTCGATCACTGAAAGCACAATCTGTGATCCTCGTGCAAACATCTAGGCGTTAATGTTTTCTGATGCGGTGCGTTCATTTGCATCAGTAAACGTGCAAACTGCACTTAACTGACACAAATTGCACCGCTTCTAATGTCTCTGATGTCGATTGCAAATCCGTTTGAACCCAAGAATTACGTTTTTTAAACCAGCATTTTGTAACTTTTCTCTCGTAAACTAACAGATTTTAAATCATGTTGATGCCGCACTGACCTGTAATCAGGTGAATGGTGTCTCTGTCATTCGTACGTCTGTTCTCACACTACATAACTTTGGGCTACTTAACGCTTTATGGCACTAAGTCACACACCACCAACTATTTCACTGATTTTGGTGAAAATGGATCATATTTTATGGAGAAAATATTCAACTCTGTGATTTACAGAGTTCCCCGATGGACAGTGAAGTAAACTGCTGGCCAACTGTAGCTGCTGTTAGCTAAAGTTAGCCCAGTTTATTAGCTGGGCTATGAGCTCGGAGCAGTGAGGGAGTGTTAGTGTTTGTACCCAAGCGTTTTGGAGGTTTTCAGACCCAGTGCTGACAGTGAGCGGAGCCAGTGTCGTGCCAGAACAGGAGCTGGGCAAGTGGGCAATGTGCTGGGACTGACTTTTAGTCGTTGGCGATAGCTTGGTGAAATAAAAGGCTGAAAGACAGACGCCGAGCTGGGCTGACTGCTGTTGTAGTAGTAAGTAACATTAGCTGGCTGATGTGTCTGCTGTTGTTGACCTTGCTTGATGTTTGCAATGTGGATAAAATTACTGATTGGGCCAAAGTGGCCAAAATAAAGCAAAAGTGCGTCATGCTGTTTCCTATCTGTGAAACATCACACAAAATAAAAATTAGGACACACACCAAAGTGCTGATGGGTAGTAGATGGTACTTATTCTCTGTACAAGTGAATCATGTAATTGGTTTGTTTGTCTATTTTCCCCTCCTCTGCTCATCACGCCTGCTGTGTCCTAATTTTAGCCTACTTCACACGGTGAAAACAATCTCCTCGAAAATCTCTGCAGTGACAAAAAAAAAAAAAGAAAGAAAAGTAGGCTGCATCTTCTGTCAATTAGTGTGTTTCCACCATATGTGACACTCAGATATTCTGTTTGTGAGTCGCGTGGAAGTGTCACATCCCGTCTCCAGTTTAGGCGTCACGGCGACCTCGTGGAAGATGGAAGCTCGAAACTTCCATGAGCAGTAATCGATTACATCGCAAGAATGTGTCCGTGCTGCCGTGTGCACACTGCACACACGTGTGCGCTCAATCATAATTACCGTCGTGTTTCGTGGCCTTTGCATGCTTTGTTGTCAGCTGTAATATCTTTGTCAGTTTAGTAGTGCGTGCAGGGATGTTTGTGTGTGATGGACGTTAATGATGCACGTCAGCGATCCACTTTTAATTTGTCTGTGTGTCTTGTGTGATGTGTTATTAGCCAGAATCCGGTGTACGTCAAACCTCAATGAGGCAGCCGTACGACTTTCGAGTGAGATTTGATGCTAATCCATTAAAATGTACCCTTCAAAATCACAAATGTTTGTGTTTTTATGCATTTATTTAAGAGTAACTTAGCGCCGAAGTGAAAAATAATGTTTAATTAGCTTCTTATACACCTGTAGCCACACCCACCAGTGATGTCACGGTGTACTGACCACTCCCTTAGTACACTTCTACATCACTCAATCACTAGAGGTCAGCAAAAACAAGATTTTCTGCAGGTGTTCAGTTGTACTTGAACCTCTAGGCTGTCACTGTTCTTCTCTTTGACGCAATAGATTCAAATTATGAATCAACTTTTGTCTTTTTAGTCATTTTTGGTCATTTTCAACAAACTTTGACACAATTTTGACACTTTATCAGCGTTAAAGTCGTCTATTTACACATCCAGCATGGCCTCTTTTAACACGTGTATCTCTCCAGTATGTTTACCAGCTAATTGCTAACTGTGGTTTGGTGCTGAACAGCGAGTTTATCGGATCTTTATCGCCGTAAACAGCTGCTATGAACGTAAACAAAGTCGATTAGGGCGGTGAAAGTGTGAACCTGTAAAGTCACAACGCCATAAAAACCAAAACAACGAGCTAAATGGTGCTAAAAAAAAAAAACTCGGTGGAGCTGAAGGGGGGGAACTTCCCTATCAGGTGATAAATCTCAGTGGATTTGTCACTACAGGCGACCACTTTCACATTACAAGTTGTTAATAAAATATTTATAAGAGCAGCTTTAAAGATGATGGTGTCCCTCTTACCTTAGTGTGGCAGCTCAGCAGTGTCATAAATCCCTGAAAACTTGGTCGTAACACACAAAAAAAACATTTCTGAAGACAAGTTGCTTAAATTTGATCATTTACTGGTGTTTAAAAGATGGAATTAGTCATTTTTAGGGTTTTTTGCTGCCTGCACAGGGGAGGTCAGGGTCGTTCGGAGAATTGTTCCATGTTTTCTGGGATCTGTCGAGCAAATTAGCCGCAGAAGAAAAGAAGAAAAACGACACAATCGGCGCACGAAAAAAACCAAACGGCCGAGATTGAGGAGTTATTGCAACACAGCGACGGGGCGTGGAGGTGTAAAGTAAGAGGTAACGCGTACGTGTGCACGTAGTGGGCTGTTGTTCTTAACTGAGACAAACTGGAGCTATTAGACGGCCTATTGTTGCCCGGCTGGCCCCTGAAAGAACAGCTTGTCCCAGCATTTCAGTGAATAGATGTGGCCGGCACTCCCGGCTATCTCGGCTGATCGCACAGATCAATCTGACCAGAGAACCTGCAGCAGTTGTATGGGAAGGTGTGTGTGTGTGTGTGTGTGTGGGGCACACACATGCACATGTTGTGCCTTTACCTGATGTAGCTCTGTAGCTTTTTTAATTGCAAATCAAGGAGCATTAAAGGATAATTTCACCTGATTTCAACTGTGATTCTACTTTGATAGAATCTAAACATTCCTGTAACAACGTTGTAACCTTCTCCAAGGAAACCGCGGTAAGCAACATTGCCAAAAAACAAGTCATGCGGGACGAACAAGTTGTTTTGATTTTGACCTCACTGTGCTGTGAATGTTCCCGGATCTCGGTGAACACTTTTCAGAGTGCAAGGTTATCACAGCTGACAGAACTGATTCGCCGAAACTCTGAAAAATAAGATCTTCCTCTTTGGAGGATTGGTGTGGGAGTCAACGCTGTAACTTACTCAAAACTGGTTGCAACCAAGCGGCAACCTCCGTGGCTCAGTGAAGTGAAGCCGGAAAACTGCAGTTCCTCAAACGTCCACTTGAGGCTGGCTCAGAAGTGAGTCAGTCTCCATAAGTCTCCATGTTAGACAGCAGAAATAAACATGTTTACAGCCTGGTACAAAAAACAGTTTTGGTCTCTGTAGCTAATTTCCCCGTTCATGACAACTGTACTGAGGGTGAATTTATATACAACTCACCTGTTCAGATTATATTAAGGCTTAAAGTTATGCAGGATTAAGAGCGTGGACGCTTTGATTGACAGGTGGGTGCTGTTATAGATGCAACCAGGCGTCATTTGCTACATCTTAGCAGATATTTAGATTACCTTGGATGCAACACTCCCTGTGAGCTTAGCGTGAAGCTAACTGTTCGGTTGCTGCAAAGTTTCCAGAAAAATCCTTCAAACAACTGTTTACTTTATTCTCCTCACAGTCCAATCACGGCGTGCTCTTTTTCTGCTTCTCACCTCTCTCTCTCTCTCTCTCTCTCTCACACACACACGTCACGCTATCCTCGTCGTCAACCTGAGCTCGTTGCACAACTTCAAAGATGGCTGATTTAACTAGTGCTATCTCCCACTCCAATAAACAGCCTCCAAAGCGGCTTTGAAGTCGCATCAATCTTCCTTTTGCATCTGTCAAACTTCTTCTAACATCCACTTTCCAACCAACCAGCCCATCAAGGGGAAATCAAAGTGCCTTCAGGCGTTTGACACGCTGTAAATAGACCAGCACGGATAAGCCGCGGCGCTGAATGAGCACTGAATGGGATGAGTCTATTTGCTGGCTCGTAACCGTGCCGGTTTCATATCCCCCACAGACCGTATATAACACGGACCCTCTAATGGACCTCTCATCAATTCATATTCAACTCACAGGGCTTTTATCACCCCTGCCTTAATTTGTGTGTGCATAATTGAAAGAAAATTAGATTTATGGGAACCCCCACGTACAGTAGAGGAAGCCTGCAGTCTCCTCTTCAAACACACACACACACACTGACCTTGTTGCCTCTTTTATTTACTGCACAATGACTGCAATTTCCAGAGTGTAATTAGAGCCGTTATAGCCCGGCCTTTTGGTCCCAGTCCTTCAAGAGGTGAGGACACTATCAGTCCTCCCCCCCCCAACACAAGTCGGGACAGTTTTCCTCCGACTTCTCCTTGACTTGAGGCCTTGAAGCTCACTCGTCCTCGTTTTTGAAGTCAAAACAGGGAGCGCTTGTTTTCATTCGGGGGCTACTTAATTAATCATTTCCCGCCGCATTTTCAGCTGAACACCCACAAATTGCTCCGGTCAGAGCCCGAAGACAAAGGGATTTTGTGTTAATTAAGCATACAGCAATTCATTTACACACCATTCCCTTCCTCACACACACACACGCACACACACGCACATTCACATAACTCTGCAGCTGTCACCGCTTTAAATTGTGTGTTCATTTTTCTTTCTTTGTCTTTGCGCCGCCGCTCGCCTCGCGCTCAAGGATGCGCCGTCGTACCTTTGCCGTAATCGCATTGAAGCGAGCGGTGAAAAGGATTCAGTGTCCACCAGGGCCTGATATATCTGCCTGATATAAAAGAAGGCCGAGCTCCGACAGCTGTGTTTCCAGCCTTGACATGAGGGGAAATGCATCGGCAGTGATATCAAACTTCTACTTGTAATAATTACGGGTATATTTTAGTCCACGCTTCGGTTCACGGCAACTTTGACACCCGAAAACAAGCAAAAAAATTCATCTTGTAAACGTTGTTGGCTTTCTTTGCTTTCAATATAATGTATTACAACCTATGGGCCTTTGATACTGGCCTCTATTGATTTTCCTGCTTCCCACTCTGATACCATAATGCCCATACATAACTCCAGAAAACCAGCCCGTCAACCAATTTAGGTCAATAGATCTTCTCTTTCTCCACTCTTGGCGGGGAGATCCTGGCCTGAGCTGTGTTTTATAATACATTGATGCATCAGCTAGGTGTCGCAGACTGGAGCTGATGGACGATAGTGACCTTTTCTCTCCTGATAGCCAGCGATGACCACCGTATATCAGCCGGGCGCGATCAATACGTCCATAAAGAGACCTTGAAGCGCGCGCGCGCAGGAGGGTAAAGACGCACATGTGCGTGAGTAAATCAAGTGTGAGCGTGAACATGAAGCGCACGGTTTAAGCAGTATTACATGAGGGGGTGTGCTTTAACGTCATCAGTGAAGTGAAAATAACAAGTTAAAGCTCACACTCGAACTTAATATTGCGATTGTACAACAATCACCAACTTAAATAAGATATATAGTCAAAATGTTTCATATTTTGTTTCATAAGTTTCCTTTCAAAATTTAAAAAAATTTGCTCACTATTTCCATTACATTATCAGTTTCCATGGAAATACACGGGGTCTGACTAATACCTGGAAAACAATCATGATATCTGCTGTATAAAATCATTTTTCCATTGACAGATTTAGCTCCTCAGAACTTCACATGTATTTTAAAGTTAACAGCTCTGTATTTCTGACTCACATTTCCAATAACTAAGTCCAAAAAGTCAAAATGTGTTGAACAAAGATCGCAACATGTTTTTATCTAATGAAATATTCAGCTTCAGTCCAGATTAGTCGACTTTTAGTCTTTAAAACAGCATATTTTCTGAGTCACTGAACTGTTGGAACACAAACGAGGCACACACCTGTATTAACGAGGCACACACCTGTATTAACGAGGCACACACCTGTATTAACGAGGCACACACCTGTATTAACGAGGCACACATCTGTATTAACGAGGCACACACCTGTATTAACGAGGCACACACCTGTATTAACGAGGCGGTCTAACAGCTCCATAAAATCCAGAATATTAATTAAAGTAAACTGAAATTTTAATTCAGATGTTTTACTTAAAGTTGACTTCCAGTGGATTTAATCATTTTTATTTGCATGTTATATATTTCCGGTGTGCTGTCATGAGCACATGTAAATGTCTGGGTACTTGTTGTATCTAACACAGCTTGGTTAACGGTGTCAGTTCAGGTGATGAGTGCACGTTGGAAATATTCACATCACAGAGCCCATGTAAGTGTTTTCATGATTCACGTCTAATCGTCTGTCCCTCATGTGTTGTTAAACTCAGCGGAGGCTCTTATCTAATGTGAGGCGACAAAAATTCGTATTAAACAGATATGCTAGTGCTTCAGTGTCACAGCTTATTACGCCGCGAGGCGCTGAGAGGAAGAAGCCGACGCCAGGAAGCTAAGGCGGATCTTTGTGGCCATCGCTATGGCAACACACGTAACCGATTTAAATAAACGTGAGTGTTCATTAGTTCTGGGCAAAATGCTGCGCTGATGGACTGTGTAACTGCACTACTTTTTTTTTTGCTTTACCCAGAAATTAGGTAGAACAAGTGAATGCACTCATCTAATTGCAAGGGAGGAACAGAAGGAGGGAGCGATGGATGGAAAGAAGGTGAAAATTACAGCGGCCCTCTTTTCTTTTCTTTTTTTTTTTCCATCTCTCTCCGTCTTGCACCGCTCCATCGTGTATCTGTCAGCAAGAAGTGAGGTGTGTGTGTGTGTGCGCACTGGTGCAGTGAGGGAGCCTCCAGTAGCCTGACAAGCTTATCTTTATCACCTGTCACTCTGACATTAGGTGTCTCTGCTAAGCCCCCAAAACAGCCTCCATCTCCTCCATCTCTGTCTCATATACAGTCACCATACATCAGTATAGGTATAGCGTCTATACGGCGCAGTGCTCTGTGTCTGTACCACCTGGCTCAAAGCTGGCGACAGAAATGGAGGCCACACACACACACACACACACACACAAACTGATTTATTGAGCCATATAAACTCAGATTTTTTGACAAATGCGTCTGAGTCCGAGCACTCTGGACACTCGTATCAGTCTTTTTCCTTTACAAAGTCATACATCAGTCTTACATTACAAAAAGTCAGCAATTATAGACAAATGTATCGAGTATGCCTCGCACAAACCGACCCTCCAGCTCCCTCCAAAGTCTTTATAAGTCTGATTCAAGGTGATGGGAAGTGAAGCCAATGCTGAAAATGCTAAAAACTGCAGTTCCTCAAACGTCCACTTGAGACTGGCTCCAGAAGTGAGTCAGTCTCCGTAAGTCCCCATGTTTAAATGTCCAACTTCACAGCAGAAATAAACATGTTTACAGCCTGGCTGACTGGTGTCAGCCCTTGTGATTTTTATGAAAGAGGTCCAGATCTCCATGAATCATTGTGTAGTCCCTCCGAGTGTTAATTTTGTCCAGTTTTAGGAAATACATAGTCGAGTCTCGAGTCTTGCCTGGTATAACTCCAAATATAGAAAGCACATAGAGGACTCAAAAATGTGTATTTGTGAATATGATCTGCTGGTTGGCCTTTACACCAATGGCAAGAGGGGTCAGCATTAGGATATACTGTCAGACTCTCATTGGTCAAGCGGGTTCAGGTCGTCTTTAGCAGATGGACAAGAAGTACGTATAAGTTTAAGCGTAGTCCTTACTTAACTCTTTGCACCACGACACACAACGATGACGTCAAATCTAACGTGAAGCCTACATTGTTACCGCAGCAACCCATGGACGAACCCATGATCTGATCCCTTGCCAACAGTCTTACAACAAAGCCAAAGGGTCTACAGTCACGCATGTAGCAACAACATCCTCACAGTGACCATGTTCACCATTGGTTAATTGTATTAGGATGTCCTTTGGGGGGGACCGTGATTGGCAGTTTATCCAATGAGGCATTTTAGTGGACGAACCAACCAACAAACTGTCTGACCATCGTTGTCATCCCTAGGGCCACTAACATGGCTAAAAACAAGCTACCTTTAACATATCTCCATTACTGTTCATTAAGTATTTATGTTCAACACCCATACAACCTGCACCTACGCTAACCTTTTAAGCTTCCTCCACCCACTGCAACCTTGATCCTTAAGAAGCACTTTAAGAGGTCAAGCAGGTCAACAACATTTTCAGCAACCTTTATATGTCAAAACGGAACGGCTAACTGAAGATAGGAACACAAAAGCCATTAATGCAGGGAAAAGCCACCACATGAAAGTGTTTCAACTGGCCAGCAGTTCTTTTTCTACAGTCGAATAATTCAAGTGAATTATGTAACCTTTAAAGGCTTTAAAGTTTTCATTGTAAGGTAGTTCCATCTCTTTGATACCTCAGCTTGTGTTTTTACCCCACACACTGTACGCACTTATAATCCAATAGCCGCCACAAGCCGGGGATATAGACAAACGGCTCACACACTGAGGTGTAAGCAAACCCACAAGGAACGCAATACAGGCTAAATTGAATATTGATCGTTGGTAATCCATGTGAACCGGCTCTCTACGTGAAATACTGCTAAAGAGACAAAGCGCAGAGTGCTCGCTGATCTCCCGTCGGCCGATTCACAAACTCCCCTGAGCGGTTCTGCTTGGAGTCCATCATGACCGTAGCAACCGGATCACGGTCGCACTATCAAACCACTTTGTTTCTAAGAGAGCCAATCATCACCATCACAGTATGAAGGCAAAATTGAGGTCATTCATCATTTTCTAGAGAATCTTTTGCTGCATCAAAGAGACGATCTTCCATGGCGCATGATGGCGGTTTGGGAAATATAGCAGGGAGTAGTTAATGAAGCACATTACAGTGGAGAGATGACATGGGTTTTGAGGGCTTGAAATTGGCACCACAGATGCTCATCAAGCAATCAGCACTATTTGGATGTAATTTTATGGTAATCCGTTCATTTTCTGAGCCATTTTGTTCATTTCATGGATTGTAGACGCGACTCTGAAGAGAAAATGGCACATGGCACACAATAAACCGAGCCTCCAAATTCAAATGAGGAGGGGGGAATGCATCGCTGCTGAAAATACTACTCAGGAGTCGTTTAGCGAATAATTGTGCGTAGCATATGAATGAATGCACAAATTTCAATTACTACAAAAGGCAGTGATTGTATTTATGAAGCACATGGACAATGAAATACGAACGCAGGCTCCAAATAATGACAGTTTCCTCCTGTCATGAACAGCAGGAGGTCAGAGCTGAATACTGTTTCATATTCACAACCCATTGTCCATTTCACAGTCCATTTTTATCACTGTAGTCCTGCTGCTCTGTGATGTGTTCGGGATCAAGCGTACTCAACATTGGAAATGAAAAGTTAAAAAAAAAAAAACACTTATGATTCAGTACTTCTAACTTTTTCAAAGAGAATAATTATTTGTCTTCAATTAATCAACCTACATTATAAAAACCGTGTACAAATCAGCGCTGGATGATGTTCAAAGCCCACACTGTCGTTGGTAACACTTGTGTTAACTTTGAAGAGTCAAATTAGGTCCATGAGTGGACAAACACTCCAATCAGCACTTGCCAACTATACTTATCACTGAAAAATCGAAACCTATTGACACTGGTAAAGTGACTGTGAGCTATTTGTCATCTTGATTAAGTGGGTGCCATTTTTAAATGGTGTTGAAGCTTGTGTGAAACTCAAGATTTCTCAGAACAACGACAAAAAAACATGAATTAAATCCAAAGCTTTTGTCAAATTAATTGTTAAACACCCGTTACTGCTGTGTAGAATATTTCTATGAGCTGCTACCTGCTGGTCTAGACTAATTATTTCCACCCCCCGCCGATGTTAACGTGGAGCTTGGCAGGTAAAGCGGAGCAGTCGGTTGATTTAAATAAAACAATGTCTGTGACTGTAAAAGGTTGTCAAGGAAACGTAAGGTAGCTTGTGGCACTAAATATGTCGAGGTTTTTATCATGTAGGTGCTTCATATACAGATGAATCATTTAGTTGAGCTTTTAACTCAATTTGCAATTCGATTGGTTCACGAGTCTTTAATGTGAGGGTGCAGTTATTAGAAAATAACGCGCTCTATCGTGCATTATATCCCAATAACTGAACGTTGAGTTGAGTATTGTGTTTATATCATATAAATAAATGAAAGATTAGAGGATGCATTTCCCCAATTGGCAAAAACACCAAAGCCAACACAAAAATTGCCAATTAATACTTCTACTACTACTAAAATCAGCCGACATAACATGTATTTTCATTAGCATAAACTCAAGTAACGTAGCTTATTTTCAAGTAATTCCACATACAGTCATGCTACCTTAAATACTCATTAGTTCACCAAATGTGGGTTCATCCACAGCTGAAAATAGTCCCCAACAAATGCACCATTTGCTGCCGTTTGAGTAACGTGACTAGCTGCTTTAGACGATTACTCAGCCTGTTTAAGACTAAATTAAACTGTATATCTGCGACTCATTTTAAAAGATTTATGTCCTCAATGAAACAAATGGGCTCAGGGCTTAGACAGACTATTTAATAGATAATGTGATAATTTTGGTCCTTTCATGGGTTTATTTGTTGACAATAATAAAAACTGCCAGCCTTATCCTTTAAATATACGCATCATTCATTGTGTATTAATGTTGTGAGCCATTGCATTTTTTAGCTTTACTGTGTGAAATAGTCTTTTAACGCAGCAGACATTTGTAACGGAGTTTTATAATCTGACTAGAGCTGAATATTATTGCCACTTTTTATGCTGCAAGACAGTTCCGCATATGTCACTGGTAATTGTAACCAGCGAATGCAAAGAATATATGCAGAGACACAGAGAGTAAATTCATTTCTTCACCCACGGGCTTATTTGCTTCAAAACTCTCTCAAAGATTTCTACAGTGTGTTACAGTGAGACTTGTGTTTTTGGCAGCTTGAAGACAGAAATCATAGTAACAGTTCATTTCTTGAGCTTGACAAGGATATTTTTGAACTCTTCGCCCTTCTGTTGGTCTGCGCTGTACACAGAACAAAAGGTACAAAAAGTACACGCAGTACTGTACACGCATACAAACACACTCCCTGGGGCACTGGCCCACATTTACTGTATGTTATACGCGGTTCGTTTGCAGCTGAGGAAAAAGTAAATATTTATGTGGTGAATCCGTTTGATTTGACTTTACACAGATGTTGAGTTGTTTGTTGGGATTTCTATGAACATTGTAAGCCCCGCGCTGTGAATCAGTAATGGGCTGTTTTTGTAATTCTGAGAGGAAATGTTTCACCGTGCACGAGATGCGTCTGCCTGCACCGTTTATTCAAGATATGTCGCGTGTTGTGTGTTCGAATTGTCGCTTTTCACGCCGATCTGTAACGTTCTCTCAAATATCAGTCTTCATTTAAAAACAGAAAAATCAATCTCATGAATAAACATTGGTATTTGAACACTTTAATTAAACAAGTAAGTGGCTTGGGCCTGTTATTCCCTAAAGGTTAGCGTATATCCCAAGACAGCAGAATCATTTACAGCGATGCGACACATCGGGGCGGCTTCCCCTCCAGTTTGTTTCCAACAATGACAACAAACCGTGCAAGCGCGATTCCAAAAATAGTTTTCAAAGCCGAAGCGTCCGCGGGCGGTTTGCAGCTTGCTTTCGGAACAAATTGCTGATCTTAAAAAACACGCTTCATACACAAGGACTTTGAAGTACAGAATGGCTCTTATCAACTTTTGCCAGCTGTTTTTTTTTTTTTTTTTTAAGGCTGAGTGTGTTGCATTTTTTTTTTTTGGTTTCTCAGAATTGCTTTTCATTCATGCAAATCCCGTCATTGAGATTCGTCATCGCATCAAAAGTGCACTTAACCCGAGAGACAAGTAGATTTATCGTCTAAACAAAGTCAAAGTCTTCTGAATTTTTCTTATTACCATTTAATGGAGATATCATTATCAAGTTTAAGACGTTTAATGGTGTTCTCGCTGATGGAAGCTTTTCTTCTTAAAAGCTGAAGGTAACCAGAGAAATTATGACATTCTCCTCTGCGAAACCAGAGTGTGTGACGAAGCCATTTCAACTAGTAAAAAGATAAGTGTGAGCCGAGTGTGCTGAGCAAAGAGTCTCATCCCGGTAATAAATGTAAAACGGCTCTTTAAAACAGGATTGCAGAGATATTTCCAGGTTGTTAGATTATTGGCTCCAGTCGGAACAATTCAATTAACACCTCAGTGGATGAGATTAATCAGCGACACAGCCTTTGCTGTAATGTAAACTTCGGCCGCAGCCAGAAGGATTCATTATGGTCAGTCTTAATCCATTTTCAACATCATGAAACATGAAAGTCGTCTTGACTCAGGAGTCGGCTGGATTTTAATTAAGAGGGTTCAACAGATCACTATCTGGGAGCTTTATCTCGGAGATGAGCATCGAAATCTGTTCGTTTGGAGCCATTTCAGACGCTGTGATTAAAACTCTCTACCCCATGTGAACTTAAGCAACTTGAAGGAAAAAGTAAAAAAATATCTAAGACAGAGATTCAGGATTACATACAGAGTGATACAGATGTTGTTCATGCACGTGCCCAGTTTAGTTTTTTCATATTAAAAGTGTAAATCATGACAGGTTGCGACCACTTTGGGAATACGTTTTGCATAGCGCCTTGTTTGTGTTATGTTATTTATGGTTTATTTCGAGTGTGAAGCAGCCAGGATGAGGGTCAGCACCTCCAAGTCCTGAGGCCATGGTTCTCGCTCCGGGTTGGGAGCGAATTGCTGCCCCAAGCGAAGGAGTTCAAGTATCTCGGGGTCTTGTTCATGAGTGATGGTAAAAATGGAGCATGAGATGGACCGGCCGTTTAGTGCGGCGTCTGCAGTACTGATTTTCCAGTCCATCTACATTCCAACCCTCACCTATGGTTGTGAGCTTTGGGTAGTGACCGAAAGGTGGCGGAGGAAGCTTAGAGATATGGTGAGGAGCTCAGAATATAGCTGCTGCTCCTTGGGTGTCTTCCTTTGGAGGTGCTCCGGGCATGTCCAACTGGAAGGAGACTACATAGCCCATCTAGCCTGGGAACGCCTCGGGATCCTCAAGCTGGAATGTGTTGCTGGGGATCATTATTGAACACCCTGCTAATGCTGCTGCCACCATGACCCGATCCCGGATGGTTTAATTAATAGTTTTCTGATTATTGTTATATAAATCTGTTGTCTAATAGCTGATTATGATGCTATAAAACCTTGAATGAACGAACATCGCATTGGACATTTGGACAGCATACGCATCTCAGATTAGGTCGCATTTCATCCTGATGCCAATTCGGCCATATTTCATCCAATGATAACAAAAAAATAAATCTCTTTATCTGTATGAAAGTGACTTGATGGAGGAATAATATCCCCCCACTGAATATCTGCATCATCCACACTTTTGTCAAAATCACATTTGGTTTGTGATTGTGAATAAATGTTTAAAATATGGAGGTAAGCGCTCGGCAGAGGAAGAAACAATAGAGTCTTCAGCCGTGCGAGTGAGTCTCTGAGGCACAGTGGTGCTTTGAGCTGAATGCTAATGCTAGCATACCTCACAATAACAATGTCAACTGATGATTAGCATCTTAGTTAAGCGTGCTAGCATGCTAATTAGCCAACATTAAGCCAAACTATTGGATAAATTGAACATCATCCATGAACGTCTGGACTGGATTTGTGACAATTTTTCCAGTAGTTGTCAAGACATTTCACTCAAACTCACAAATGTTAGTGAAAAAAAGTCAGTGGATGCATCATCTGTCTACAATCCCTTCAAACATTGACCTGCTCATGGTGCTACAGACATTAGGATCATCCTCTGGGGACCATTAATGCATGTAACAGATTTTATGGCAATCCATACGCTAGTTGTTGATACTTTTCAGGCTGGACTAAACTCACCACGTTCCATTACATTGTTTTAAAGTGACGTTTAAAGGTGCAGTGTGTCAGATTTGGGGCCTTTATTTTCAGAATAAGGCAGAAATGAAATATAATATTCATAACTATGTTTTCATGCATGTATAATCACCTGAAAATAAGAATCTTTTTAGTTTTGTTACTTAAAAATTCTCCTTTTATATCTACAGTGGGAGCGGGTCCTCTTCCATGGAGGCCGCCATATTGAAACAACATGTTTCTACAGTAGCCCAGAACAGACAAAAATAAACACTGACTCTAGACAAGGCCCTTTAAATGTTGTTTCTCCTTTACACTTGGTAGGCAAGGGTGATGTGAGGAGATTGCAATGCAGTGATTACCCCACTAGATGCAACTAAATCCTACACACTGAACCTTTAACCCTGTGAAGCAATAATTAGTTGCCGCCATCTGGCTAATCCAAAAATGGACAAAGACAAAGTGGATTATGGGTGGAACCAGGCTGTAAACATGTTTATTTCTGCTGTGAAGTTGGACATTTTAACATGGGGACTTATGGAGACTGACTCACTTCTGGAGCCAGCCTCAAGTGGACGTTTGAGGAACTGCAGTTTTCGGCTTCACTTCAGAGCCACGGAGGTTGCTGCTTGTTCATATCATGCATGTGACACAGTTGTAGATGAGAAAAATTTTGCTTATGCTTGTGGTCGTGTTATCAAAATATTTTCTGATGGTTTCATGTCTCTTAACTCCGTATGCACCTGACTGCACTTGAAAGTGACTCTTAACTGCTTCATCAGTATGAAGAAAGCAGGTGCCAAACATTATCAAAAATTCACATTTGAACCGGCTCATGTGCATCAAAACAAGCTAAGTTGATTTTATTTCCACACGTATTAGGTACGACGCTTCTATTTACTCCGTGCCGTGATAGGATGTGACGAACATCGCTGTTAGATGTATAAACCTACGCCAAATGGATTCATCACGGAGAGATAAAAGACGCGTGGCTGCATTTGTGTTCCCGATCGTGTGAAAGGCGGAGGTTGCGGGAGCGTTCTTTCAGGATGTTTCATCAGTCGGAGTGCTCACTCAACAGCAGAACGCTCATTTGGCTTCACTTCCAACGAGCGAGAACACACTGAAGATTACTGATAAATATAAAGGGATTAATGAAAGAGGAGTCAGCGAAGGGAAGCACGTGTTGGTGACTCGAGTGCCAAAGAATCAGATTGGCAGGTGAACTGACCAGGTGATCAGGACCGTCGAGAATAGACGGGACTAAAAAAGGGAAGCAAGAGGGCTGTGACAGCACTCGAGACGGGTCCATTGAGTGCTCGAGAGCGTCGACACTCATGGTTGGCTGAGCCGGGTGATGATATCACACGTATCTGCTTGGCAGTTTCGCCGAGCAGCTGAGGTAATTAACAGAAGAAAGGCCGAGACATTGACAGCCGACTGCTGCTATTAATGTCTTCACTTAGATGTCACTTCTGTGCCAAAAAGGGATTTTTTTTTTAAACATGAAAGGACATCGTGCGGTATCTATAACCATACATACCCTCTAACAATGATGATATGACTTATAGCTCAATTACTCATCATTAAAGTCCAATTAAAACTTTTATCTCACGTGCTGTCATTAGTTTGCAATCACCAAACCCTTTCAGTTTTTTCCATAGATTTCATCTTAACATGAATATATAAGTGATAATGGACAGCGAGCTGGTCTTTGTTGTGAAATAAACCCCAACAGGGTGATGCAGGACCCTGAAGAGCTTATTACACGGCTACTCACTGGAGAAATCAATACTTTATATCAGATTATTGATTTAAAGGATTTTTAATATTCCATGGGCTTCTTTAATACGTCTTACTATGTGGCTGAAGTGCCTTGCTAACACCCATATACGATCACCGGCACTTTGATTAGACTTACCTTGAGTTTAGAGGTTTTTAATCGCAGCGCGTGTTCTTCAAGGTCAAAAGTCAAAACATTGGTGCTCCAGCTCAGAAATTTGTTTCACGATTGTGACTAAACAATCAACTCGAGGTCCACTTATTCACTTTTTTCTGGAGCTTTTGAGCGTGTCGCACTGTGTTCGCCAGCAGATTTAGCTCACTCAGTTGAAAACGTAGATGTTTGAAGTTTTCATCATCACTTCTCGTCCATGTTGACCCCAAGGTCAAGACGGACAGTAGATAAATTCATTGGCAACTGCATTGATAATTAATTAAAACAAGTGTATACAAATAAGTACAATGATTACAAATAACTTTTTTCTTCATTTAAAAATATTTTATCTTTCTTTATCTTTAGACCAAGAGATCAGCTGACAAGTCAAGAAGAATAATCAACAATGATGGATAATTCTTGACCTTGGAAACAGCTATTGACGAAATCATCTGAATCGAGGCTCCACTTACTCTAAAGCTTCCCTTTTATGAGCTCAATAGCATAAGTGGCCCTTGAGTTAAGACTGTTTCGTCAGCTGCCGCTACCAATGTCAAAATCCATCCGTCAACCTCGAGGATTTACTCTGTCTCAGTTTAATAAAAAAAGATAAGATGGAGGTAGATGTGTACCTGCACTTAAATATCAAAAACGCAGCTGGCAGAGTTGCTGTAAAAGCCACGCCAGGCGTCCAGATGTAACCCAGATCTTTCAGGTTGGAGTAAAAATCTTGACAGCAGCCCTGTCATCATCACAAAGCTTCCACTCTCAGTCAAAACGGGGATCACACCTTAATCCCGAGCCATCAGAAACGCCATCGATTGCCCCGTAATGCTCCATTTTTTAAAAATTTTTCGCCTCCTTCCTTTTTTCACTCTTCTTTCCTTTCCTGCATCCTCACGGTGACGGCTGAACGCTGTCAGGAGCCGAGGCGGTTTCCAACACATCAAAGCGGCATCATCAAAGTGGACCATCTGTCCTGCGTGGCCTGGCCTCTCTCCTGCCACCATGTGATGATGCACACATCCAGTAATAAGCTTGCAGCGCCGTGCTGCACTGATAACTAATAACACTAATAACAGCAGAGATCCACGGAGGGTGGGATTGTTAAATTGACTTCGAGTTAATAGAGTAGTTTTCTAGTCGGCGCCGACGCAACTTGGCTTCCAGTCTTATTGTCACGCTCTAAAATATCTTATTTCCTGCTACTTTAGCCATCTGACAAGATTACAAGCTGACTTTTCATTCATCCCTGCACACTACCGCTCAATAATTCCTTCACCGTCCCCGTACAGCCATTTCAGATCACAATAGGAACCTTTTGAAAGGTTGCGTTTGACCTACTAGTCCATATCACCTCCTGTATATTTGAGAGAATCACAGTTTCTTCAACCAGCTTTCCACTCTGGCCGTGCCATCCAGAGGAAAGTCTGTAGGGAACTGCTAAAATAAGGCCAAAGCCTCGACTCTCAATAAATATTCAATGAAGTATTTGGTTTAATCATGTTGCTATGAAGATAATGAGAGAAGCTTGGAGAGGACACTGACAGAGGTTGTGCTTAATTAAATAAAAGTTATAGTTTCTTCTTTGTGCAAGAAGAAAGTTTAAAGGACACTGGTACGACAGCGTATTGCAGAAGAGATCTGTAATTTCAGGCTGATCCAAAGTTTAAATGTGGATTTTATGCAAAATATCACAGCAGCCGAGCTTCAAAACACAGTTTTTCTGAGGTGAAAGTAGCTCTGCGTCTGGATACTGCGCGTGCTTCACTGGCCACAACAAACACCACGATAAAAAAATGTTTTACAGACCAAATTAAATGAAATCAAGCAAATTAAAGTGCCACTTAACGGTTATTTATATGCGAGGTGTTGATGTCAGCGGTGTAAGTGTGCACGAGGACAAACTTTAAACGGCACTCTAAACCAAACAAATGAAGGGAGAGGTGGCGAGAGCTGCACTGCAGCAGCATCCACCCTTAAATGACCTGCAAACACAGCGCGGCCCTCAGGTGATGCAGGTTACACTAATGATCCACCTGCAGAGTGAGCAGAGACACAAGACGACACAACAACAGGGGTCATCACAGGTTAAAAAAAAATACATTTTGTACCATAGAACACCAACACAATGTTGAGATTTGGTGAATTCAGGTTCGATCTACGCAAATAGACCATAAAATGTGGAAATCTGGACGTTGTTTAAAGCCAGGTTCGAGATTTCGAATGTCTCTTTTTAATTCTCCATAAATCAGAAAATACTGTCATAAAAAATGTAAATGTTATACATGCTATATCAGGCTATGAATTATATATGAACAAACCTCTCTGTAGAAACCTCCAGAATATATATGGGAATGAATCTGGGAGGTTTAAGTGCAACTGAAGTTCAGATTTCTGGCTCAAAGTCGAAGAAGAAACTCATTTTGAGTTTGTTTTCCTTTAGAGATGCTACAGTTGGATACGGTCAAACTTTAAACTCCACGAACCACGAATTTATATAATTTATTGGCAGGAATTGAATACAATATTTATTAGTATCTTTTCATAAGTGTATAATCACCTGAAAATAATAGCCATTGTGTTTTTGTTGTTGTCCTAAAATGAGCCCTTTATATCTACAGTGAGAGCGGGTCCTCTTTCACGGAGTCCGCCATTTTGAACCGCCATTTTTCTACAGTAGCCCAGAGCAGACAAACCAAACACTGATCTAGATATTTGTTTTTAATGTGAATTTTAGAGAAATCTACAAACTCAAATAGACAAAAAGTAGTAAAATAAACATTTAGATTTGTGTTTTGGACGTTTTCTTTCCATCTGAAACTTCCCGCCTTTTCTTTCCGCCTAAACAAAGACGTGTTATGAATGTGAAATAGCCCAATAATGTTGAAAAATCTCTGTATCTTGCCTTTAGTTTGCAACACTAATAGCTTTAAAGTTTTAAAATTTAGCAGTAACATTTACATGGAGTGTAAATAAGGAAGCTTTGCTGCTAACAGAATCTTAAAGAGTACTCTATCTGAGTACCTCACACAGGCTCATAAGAATCAACAGTTCAGAGAGATAATTAGGGTTAGGTCATGCAGAGCTGTTAAATCAATCAGCACAGTGTCTTAATAAATTCCACAAACGTAGCAGCAGCCATCGAGCAGACACTCAAATGGGGAAGACACAGTCTTGTGCTATTAGTTTTGGTGTTCTGCAGAATTTTAAGCACATTATTCACTGAAGAGCCGCTAACTTTGAAAAGGTCCAGACCCAGAAATTTGGACGGCACAACATGAGGAGAACCAGAAGAGAGTATCTAATTTATCATGGGTGTCTAGCATAGGTAATGAGCGTTAGAAGGTAAGATACTTTGTTGATAGCACGTAGGTGTATGCTCTATGTGGATTTGCTGCTAATAAGACTACATGCTGTGGCCTTGATGTCTTAGATCTAATCGAATTAGAAGGTTATAACATTCACACGAATTGAAGAAATGGAGACATCAAGGGAGTTCACAAAGCAATCAACCGGCGAGGAATTGTGCTGATTTATAGAGATTAGTTCAGAGAAACATTTAGCTTGTTTTCTCATATTGAATTGTAATAATTCCTTCATGTCTTGTAACGAACAAACAGCTTTGTACTTTCCCACGTCCGTCTGTGACCCCTTTTAGGCAAAGCGGGCTTTTTATCCAAAGTGATAGACTGACAGATAAGTTTGATGTACAGTCGCTTTGAGCAGTGCCAAAGCCGCTAAAGAAGAAGAAGAAGAAGAAAAAAAAAGATTGCTGAAGCAATTAATCAGATCGCTAATGTGGGCAAACTGTGCCAGAGGCACTTTAAACCTTGACAAAACCGAAGCTAGCCAAAGTGGTATTCTGTGACAGCTTTAAAAGCAGATTTGACCAGAGAGCAGATGGTCATTGATTGATGGAAATCTTGCATGATTTTTCTTGAATTAACTGCTCGCCAAACTGTAAAAAAAAAAGTTCAACACACCCGTCAAGATTAATGTTTCTCCACATGTTGAAGGGCTGTAAACGCAGCTGTATGGAAAATGTAAAAAGTTTGAAAGGTTTGGATCTTTTAGCCTTTCCAAAAACCAAAAAAAACGAGAACGGAAATGTAGGAAATTGATTTGTTAGAGTGTTAAATCAGTGTTAAATCTTAGCTTGTTATGGGGGACACTGACTTCTTCTCCTTGAGGTATAGAGCAGCTGTATGTTTGTGTTGAGGGAAGCACCCGCCATTTCGATCAGTACTATAGTAACCGAGGTCAGAGGAGAGGGCTGTCTCACTCCCTCAACACAACGAATAGGTACATAACGTAGGCGTCTCACTATTTCCTTGTTTGTAGACTAATGGCCAGTTGGCAAATATCTTTTACTGTCGACGCGACGAGTGCCACTTTACCCAAACTCATTGGTTAGTCATTCTGAGATCCTTTCCTCTTCTAAATACAAAGCCTGATTTCTTCTCATCATAATCATGCTGCTGTTTTCTATGTTTCCATGTGTCAGGATGCCAACTTCCTGCAACAAGTAGCTTCAGTCTTGTAGCAGGATTTTGAAAAAGTCAGCCAGAAACGGTGTTTCCACTCAACTCATGGGTTGGTAGCCACAGCGGAAAACCTGAAGTTGCTTTTATCCTCCTCCATTTGAACTCAAGAACCCACTGCCTCAAAAATGACTATTTCAAGTTGGAAAGTCAACGGCATGCGCAGCGTGCTGAACAGAAAACTGTAATTAGCTGGTCATGTTGAGCATTTAATCAGTTGAGAGGTTACCTACTGACGGTGGTCATCAATCTCCAAGGTCCAACCTTAAGTACATGTAATGCCATGAATGACCATCTTCTGTAAATGCACTCCGGCAAACTGAGGATTTAAGTCCCCGCTCTGTGTCTTATCATTTTCACTTTAACAAGAGGAGATGGCTGAAAGATGGTGAGTCATTCATCAACTTGATTCCCTGGAGCGATAGTACGCTCATGTATTTTTGCAGAGGCGTTCTCTCCGATGCTCCGCTCGTTTATTTTATTGAGAAAGCATATGTTCTAAATGAAAAGACAGATGTGGTTTAGTTTTTATTATTTACTTATTTTCTGTTTGTACGCCACCAGTAGCACTTTTTACTCATCAGCATAAGAACATACTGTATATGACCATCTTTGTGCGGTGTGTCTCTCGTGGGATTTGAGACGTTTTTCCTCTTCTCTGCAGGCAAATCGTTGGAGAGCAGTTGGCCTTTCATCAATGTTTCATGGTAACGCTCGGGGTCCGTGCTGCAGTCCCCACTCAGTCCATTAACAACCGGCAGAACATGCTCGACTCGGTGCAGGCCTTCGACTTCATGTCTTTTGCCGTTTCCCGTAGTCACGCAGAGGGAAACAGCAGAGCTTGGCACTTGGGTTAAAGTGGCACAGTGTGACGTTCAGAGCAGGTCAAGTCAAGTGACATGGACAAATTTGAAACTGTACCTTCTCATCCCTGAGAGAAAGTTACTACAGAGAGCAGACACACTTCAGCCTGTGTTCGCTACAATCTGTCTGTATCTGGTTAGACGGTTGTGCCGATTTAATGGGAAGTTCAAAAGTATCAGCAAAATGTCATGCTGAGTTCATGCTGAGTGAAAATGCATGGATACAGTAAATATAGCCACAAGGATTTCAAAACCTCTTCAAATCCATGAACACTAATAGCCTCCACCGTTCCGAGAAGGCTTCCCACAAGATCTTTGAACCCCAGTGTAGTAGTAGTGTGAGTATTTGACCAAGAACTACGAGAATATATCCAGCTTAGGCTTTGTGAATCAGCAAAATAGCCAGGTTGTGGCAATATCTGCAAGTTTCCTCCATGGCCGGTCGCCGAACTCCCCAACAAATTTCAATGAAATCCATCAAGTCGTCTACGAAAAGTACACACGCAGCAACTGTATCACATCGGGAGTACTCATCCCCAGCTAATGTCTCACTGACCTGCAGGTGAATCCCTTATTCATCTCCACATAATCACCATCAAACTGAATCACTTTCTGCATTTTCTTTCCCGGCAGAAACGGAGGCATCGCGGGGGTTGTGGGGTTGACGCACCTGGCGCGGCGCTCTGCAGAAAGCGGCGTATATCTCTTTTCACTTGGGGTTATTTGGTTTAATACAATCATTTCTCACTGCTAAAAGATGTCTCAACAGAAACTCTCCTGGAATTAATAAAAATTCATGCCTGCTCAGCCGTGAACTCGGGTTAGAGAATCCCCTTTTTTTATGGACCCCGAACTTCTCCATTGTCCACAACATCCCGCGCTTCTATTTCTTGGCTTACTTTCTCGTGTTTTTAATTGATGTTTGACAAGACTTGCTCCCTCTCTTCTCAGCATCCCTCTCTTTTTCTTCCTCCCGGCTCTCGTGTCTTTAACGAGCCAATAAGGGAGAGCTCGACAAACATTCCATCACATTAGCATCAGGGAGGAGGACTGGGGCTAGGGATTGTGTTAAGATCAGCATTAGCCAGCCTGCCGCTGCTTTAATTACGTTTGCTCAGCACAAGCTACACTAATGGCTAGCAGCACCGTGCCACATTTCCATCCTCGGAAGAAGGGCGAGTGAGCCGCCGGGGTTTTCAAGATGCCACCACAGGACGGAGGATTTTAAGGTTAAGCAACAGGACATGCAAGAGTTGTGTCCTAATGAGATGTCCAACATTTATTAAAGATATGGCACAAAGTTGTGGCAGTGAAGACGAAAATGAAAAGGTTAAGGCTCCTGATGCGTCAACGTGTTATTCCTATAGCTTTCCCATCACGGCTGTTTATTGCCACCTTGTTTTATGCCTGTTTTTGCTCGAGTCTTTCTCTTTCTGTGCTCCTCGCAGATAGTTATCCCTGTGGGTGGGGAAATCGCTGAGATATCATCTCTCTCTCTCGCTGTTACATCTGCTCTCTTCTGGCTCGCACGATAAACACATGTTGCTGCCACAGATTTTGGACTCGTGAATACATAATGCATGACTCAACCTTTGGTGTTTTTGTTTTACTCTTGCAGGGGGATTTTTTTTTTTTTTGGGAGCAGATTTCAGTGTAATTAAGATGCTTCTTAACTGCTTCAGTTAAGTGCTGCCTTAACTGAAAAATAGCTACAAGAAACAACATGAATCAGCAAAGAAAAGGTAGAATAATAGCTCTCTAACACAATATTTAAAGGCTTTGTTTGCAGTAATTCTCTGGTAGCAGTGTGCAATGCATTTGTTCCTCATCGCTCTCCAAATACACGATCATAAATCAAATACAAACAACTTATTAAATCAAATATACATACTGATATAATACTATTAAAGTTAATATGACTTCTACTCATTTACGCATTCATTTTTGTCATTTTTTGTAGCCTTGTGACTATTTTAATTCCAAATTAACTCCAATTTTATCTCTGTTTTTGGTCTCCACCATATATTTTTAGCTGCTAAGTCCACCAGCTAGTCACTAACTTTGTTTGGCGCTATGAAGGTAACAGATTGTCAGTTTTTAGAGCTTTTGTTGCTGAAAATAGCTGCTGCTGCTGCGGCAGAAAAAGTCGTGAAAGTGGACAAAACTGATGATTCCCTTTAAATTCACGACTGCGTCTCGTCATGTGGTACATTATTAACATAAATGCATTATTTATAGCAGTTTTTATAGGCTCAATGTACAAATTCAATATTTACAACCAATGTGCATCAATAAAAAACTCCATCTGTGGTGCAAAAACAGTTGAACAAGAGGCAGATTCTAAAAATCCTACATCCACACATGGCCTTCTCTCCATTTAGTTTTCTTACCAAGGACGTGACATAAATGTAATTAGGCTCATTTGTTAATCCAGAGCATGTCCCAATCACCCACCAGAGTACTCTTTTGTAGTCTTATGAATGTTGCCACCGTGCGATTGGAGGTTAAGTGCGGTGAGGAAAGGCACTTGAGCTGAGGCAGAGCATCTCTGGGTCCCAACACCGGTCCTCTCATCTGATTTGAGGACTCTTACCTGTGCCAGGATTCTCAACCCTGAGGCTACTGCGATTTAAAATTTGGCGAGCAAATGCCACATGCTCGTGACATTAGTAGTTTGTGTTTGGCTCGTCGCCTTGTACCAAATAAGATATTTACCTTCCATCTCCTGCTAACTTTGTGGAAAAAAGTTTTAATTAAATTCAGATATATCAGAAGGTGTTGGATGTTTTTAAATGTAGGTGTAAAAACGTGCAGCAACTATATGTGTGCAATGCTTATTTTCCTGTGCTGCAGCAACCTGGATCACATGAAAGACAGCGAGCAATTTACAAGATAAGTTTAAATGTAGGTTAATTGAAGGTTTACTCACTAAACTTAACTCTGCTGTGTGTTCTCTCACATATGCTTTCTGACAGTAGAATATGTGTACTTGTTGTACGACCAAAAAAAAAAAAGAAAAGGATTTTTTCCAGCCGGTCTCAGGTTAATTAAAAGATGATCATGTCTTCAACATCTGGCTGTGAAGTTGTCAAAATCAATGAGGAAAAAAGAAGTCAAAGATTTGCCCAAGGGAGTATTCAACAGAGCGAGTAAGATAAAAAGAAAAATCTCAGTGGTGTGTGCGAGCAGGCAGCAGCAGCAGGAGGAGGAGGAGGAGGTGTTGATAGAGAGATTTTGACAAATTTTCAGTCGCTCGCTGAGTGGGAGGTTCACAGGAAAAAGAAGCTGATTGATAAATTCAGTTTTTGTTGAATCCGTGTCGGCGAACCTGTCAACAGCACAGGCGTCGCGAGTCGACCTGCCTCGACTGTAAGCGCGAGCTCTGCAGGAAAAAATAACATGACCTCGAATTTGAATCATCTCCGAGAAATCTTGTCCTCTTGAAACAGAAATGGAACTTTAAAACGCCTGAAAATTTCATTTTAAATCATAGCAACATTAAATATTTATGACTGCCACTCTTCGTCAGAAACTGTGTGGGTGTTTTTTTTTTTTTTTTTTACCAGATCTGACTGACAGTGCCGGCAACATAAGCGAAGCAAGCCAGCAACTGTCAGCATGTTTTGGTTCATATGTTGTTAAACTGTCATCGATACATGACTTAAACTTTTCCCAACTGGATTACACTATGAACTATAGAGCACAGACACAAATATGTTATTATATTCCATATAAAACTATTCAAACTACGGCAGCAAATAGTTTGTGTTTGTGTAGAGGGTTTAAAGTCGCACCTTTCATGGATTATGGAGGCTACGGCTAGGACAAAAACAACCGCGTGGTCGTGACACGTGTGTGGTACGTTCATGAGCTGGCGTTAATCAACTTTTCTGTATTTTCTAGTTCAAATCTAATATCTTCTCCTCTTAAATAAACTTTTCTTGCACCTGATTGGACAAAAGTTTCTGGGCTATTTTATGGTTTCTCTTGAACCGCAGATGTTCTAACTACCCACTGAAATGGTTTCTGAAAAATCTGAGGTGAGAAATAGTCCATGACTCATGTGTCGTGCTGCCTAATTGTTATCTTGTGGTGGTAGACATTCGCGGTGTCGCGGATAAATTGAGAAAAATTGATAATAATACCTTTGGACAATCTTGTACTTTTAACAGTAGTTAAAAAACTTCTTTCTTCCAGGTACGGCACCTTGGGTCACATGTTGCCTGGATACAAATTAACGTTTTGCAGAACAGCATCTGTTCTGTTTTCTTTTGGAGTACTTCAGTTTCTCGAGACCTCTGCAAACCTAAAAAGACTCTAGCTTGTAATTGTTCATCTCAGTCTAAGAAGGTGATACTTAGTTGGCTGGTTGGCTTTCAGTGAATAAGTGGCTGTTACCATTTATTGTTAGACAACTACAAAGAGACGCAAATCGTCTTATTCGAACTTATTCATCGAATTATGTAAAATGACTAGAGAGAGATGTGAAATGGCCCAAAAAAACAGTGTCATGTGTTAAGACATGTATCACAGCTACAAAGCAACATAAAACAACCACATAGCAATATAAAACGACTACAAAATGACACATAACAACATAACGAGTCTTTGTTGTGTTTACAAAGACATGTAAAACAACTACAAAGAGACACAAAACAACCACACAGTGATGTAAAATGACTACAAAGACACAAAACAGCTACAAAGGTTTGTAAAATGACTACAAAGACACAAAACTGCTACAAAGGTTTGTAAAATGACTACAAAGACACAAAACAGCTACAAAGGTTTGTAAAACAACTACAAAGAGACACAAAACAACCATACAGTGATGTAAAATGACTACAAAGACACAAAACTGCTACAAAGGTTTGTAAAATGACTACAAAGACACAAAACAGCTACAAAGGTTTGTAAAACAACTACAAAGAGACACAAAACAACCATACAGTGATGTAAAATGACTACAAAGACACAAAACAGCTACAAAGGTTTGTAAAATGACTACAAAGACACAAAACTGCTACAAAGGTTTGTAAAATGACTACAAAGACACAAAACAGCTACAAAGGTTTGTAAAATGACTACAAAGAGGCACAAAACAGCTACAAAGGTTTGTAAAACCACTACAAAGACACACAAAACAACAAAAAATGTATGTAAAACCACTACAAAGAGACACAAAACAGCTACAAATTGATGTAAAACTACTACAAAGAGATGCACGAGGTCTGGATGCCAAATGGGCTTTTTACATTTCTGTATCCAGAGGCCTGTTGTCTCGTAACCACTCTGTGCATGTAGATTATTTGGAGACACAAACAGCAGCTGTTTATTGATATCATTTCATATTAGAATGATTGAAGTCATGTATTTGGCTTTAACACTGAATGTCAATATTAATAATGTATACTTTACTATCACTGAGAGTCAGATGTTTAAATTTGAGGCTCATTAGAAGTTTCCAAACCTGCCCGTGGAGCAGACGGGAAGTGAGACTCTTCAGTCTCTAGTCACCGCTCAGCTGCCTATAATTGGCGGCGTCATCCACCTCTCCTGCTCCTCATTCTCCTCTTCCTCTCCCGTCTCATCACCTTGTTTGCCCCCCCCCCTCTTGTTTTTCCTTCCTTCTCTTCGGCCCGCTCAGCCAACAGGTAGACACAGAGCTGCTGACAGGTTTGATACAGATGTGATGACACGCCGAGGCCCGAGGCACGAAGCTGAGAATTGATTCTTCTCCTCCTCCTCTTCCTTTCTTTCCTTCCTCTCCATCACAACAACTCTTTCTCTGCTCGTGTCTCTTTGTTTATGTCATTTTCCACTGGGAGGTGTCAGCCACTGCTTATTATACTCCACTTACACTAATTGGGAGCATAGGATGTGCAGATTGAGCCTTGATTGCCGCCTTCCCCTTTGCGTTTGTACCCTCCTCCCTCACGTCCTGACACCCACTTCTTCCCCTATTTCCCCGCATATACAAACACTCCAAACACCAGCCAGCCAGCCAGGCGTTCATGCTCCGTCTCCCTGCCCTGTCAACATCAAACACACCGCAAGAGTGGGCACTGACACAGCTACACAGGTTCTGGCGTTGACGAGAATCCAGATCACAGCTCTATTAGCCGGCGATTTCATTATCTGAAGCCAACAATAGCTGAATCTGCTGCTTTTCCTTCTCGCCGCCCTAATCTTCTTTGTTTTCAGTGGCCCTTTTGAGGTCACATGGCCTTGTATCTGATAAGTTTATAATGACTCCTAATGAGCCATTATTTATTCCTGGCTAATCAGCAGCATATCGAGTGTGAAGGGATTGCTGACGGGGCTCGTTTCTGGAGCAAAGTCTCATTTTTCATGAGGGAGATGGCTCGATCGCTTCAAAGTGTTTGTGCAGAATGAGGAATGAAGTGGATTGTTTGTGCCCCCCGTCGCCACTGTGAAAAGGTGTTTGGAGCTCGACGTCGGGGCAATAAAGGAGAATATTGAGTTTTGTTTGAAGAATTAAGTTAATGGAGCCTCGTGGTGTTAATATTCATCAACGGTTGGCGAGCTGAGTGACAGATTCGTTAGAGATAGCTCTAGATCTAGATAGCCAGTCCACCCAGTCCATGATCTGATAAAAATAAGACACATACGTTTGTAATGACTTCCGTTCAATCTGATGTTTTAATGACGAGAATGTGCCAGAAAATAGAGAAACAACAAGCCAATGCTACGCTAACGTTTTAGCTTTTTAACTTTGCAGTCAGCCAAAAACAAAAATCTGCAGACTGGATACTTTTTAACCTCCGGTGTCGTCTTTCTGAGTTTGATATTCAGAAGGTGTCCCTGTGAATAAAACAGCTCATGGCTTTTGGTAGCCAACAAGTCAGGGCCTAATTAGCATTAGCTGCTAAGGCAAGCGTTTACTCGCCTTGCTTGGCGACGTTTGAGGTACATTTTGACAGCTGCTACGCAAGTGGTATTGACTTTCTGTTTCAGGTGTAGCGATGTTGTGGGTGGCTACAGAGAGATTTTTAATGGTGTTTTAATTATAAAAATGTGAGTAAAATTAATCAGAAATCAAAATGTGCCAGAAAATAGAGACACAACAAGGCAAGGCAATGCTACGCTAACTTTTTAGCTTTTTTACTTTCAACAATCTGCAGACTGCAGTTCCTCAAACGTCCACTTGAGGCTGGCTCCAGAAGTGAGTCAGTCTCCATAAGTCCCCATGTTTCACAGCAGAAATAAACATGTTTACAGCCTGGTACAAAAAACAGTTTTGGTCTCTGTAGCTAATTTCCCCGTTCATGACAACTGTACTGAGGGTGAATTTATATACAACTCACCTGTTCAGATTATATTAAGGCTTAAAGTTATGCAGGATTGTGACAGGTAGGTGCCGTGCAGCATTGTGCATCTTCCCCCTCCATTGGCCAACATGATTTTTTTCTCTGTGAGTTATTTTTAGATATTTGAATTAGACATTAATTAATGGTTAAAAGTGAATTTGTATCCAATATTAAATCTCTGGTTCAACGACTAAACCACACAGCAAACCACCGAAGACAACATGGCCACTCGTTGGCTGGAATAAATGTTTGATTATGCAAAGATGGTGTGTTTTCCCCAGATTAAATATTCAGGAATATCACATGATGCAGCAAAGAATCAACACGTGCTCCTCACTCTGCCTTTATTGTTTCATGTCGACGTACTCATCAGTTATCGTGTCGTCCCGCAGACCGGTGGCGCCTCCACCCTCGGGCTATAGGAGGTAATTACAGTAACAGGGTCGACACGGCACTGCTTTACTCACACACGTGCGTAAGAGCCCGGCGAGTTTGCGGGCGTGGGTGCATCAACGCCACTTTAGCCGAGGAACTTTTAAAGTGGTCGCTCGTTGGCCTCGTGTTTGTTTAATTCCACATTTGAGTTGAGTGCATTCTCAAATTTCCATTTGGCCTCGATCCAGACGGCAAAGTGAGTCTTGTTGTTGAAAACGTCCCCGGGTGGCGCGCGATGATTACATCATCCCGTTTTTTTAATGGTGGAGCTCATAAACAGGCTTTAACCGGAGGTCCAAAACAAAGAGAGAGAGAGAGAGAGGGTCGGTTTGTGCAAACAGAGAGAATCCTTGACGGATCGTATGTAATGACAAGTGGATGAATCGGGCTGAGACTTATATGACGTTTGAATTGATGCATGGTGAATCAAAGCTCCTTGAGTGAAGCTCTGAGCACGAACACTCAAAACTCTGTTCCCGTTATTCGCTTGCGGTCCAAAACCGAGAAGTAAACTGCAACAGTTTATCTTAAAAAAATGACATTCAGCTGCGTGACATCGTGTTGGATGCACATTTTCATAGTTTACCAAACACCTGGATGTGTTATTGAGTCCCAGCGGTTTATTAATTAGCAGAAATTCATCTGTCAGACTGTGCACACAAAGTGTCACTCGATGTTTGCTCCTCTAATCTCCGTGCCGGGCGTGAAATGGGACAGGAGGTGCTGAAGCTCTCTGCTCTTTCTCGATATTTATTTTTTTGTTTAGGTTGTTGGATTAACTTTGCATAAATTCCCCATTTTCCCCCTCACCTCGGCGGCGGCATAATAAGGTGTTGATATTCAGGGCAGAGATTGATTATGCTCGCCGTAACCCATTAAAAGAGTCAAATATGTCAGGGTGCACAGCTTCTGTACGTGTGCTCGTGGAGATTAAGCAGTATGTGCTGATGAGGTGAGTGTACAAGGACTGTGTCCCCCAGGTGCACTTTTCTGAGCCTCCCTGTGAAACTGTGGAGCTGCTGCATTTCCTGTCACCTCGCCGTCGCTTGGGAAATAGAGTTGCAGGGAGGAGGAGGAGGAGGAGGATGAAAAAATAATAAAATAAATAAAAGTCCTGACAGCACATCCCGCGCGTGTCAGTCAACGTGTCAAAACACTGTCCCACAGATCATAAAAAGAGCTGTGCGGGGTACAGGAAGCACGCGGCGTGTGAATGGGAAAGCCTGACATGAGCACAACTCCGACTCGTCAATATTACTTTCACACAATATCAGTTCAGGCGGGACGTGCACGTCAACGGTTTAAAACCACTTAGGGTTAGCTAGTGCGGCTCCAGCTGGACCGTGAGTGAGATGAAATTGAAACGTCAAAGCTGTTTTTTGTAGCAGGCTGTAAACGTTTATTTCTGCTGTTTAAACATGGGGACTTATGGAGGTCTGACTCACTTCTGGAGCCAGCATCAAGTGGACGTTTGAGGAACTTTAGCTTTTTAGCCGTCCTCGATCAGCTATCTAATGCATACAGACATGCAGAGCCGCTCTAAGTAATTAGAAAAATGCAATAATAATAATTCGAGATGGGCTACAGGTGAACGTCACTTTTGTGTTCGGGGGCTAGAAGCCAAAGAAAGTTGTAAAGCAGTGTCCAAAATGTAAACGTTCAGCAGTCCATAAAACACATGAATGAGTTTAGCACCGCTGGGACGAACATCGGCTGCTAAATTTTAAAAAAAAAACTCCACAAATTTAGGACAAACTAAGTGATTTAACTGCAGTTAGAGATTCCTCTCAGCCGAGTCTGCCTCTCCCTGATAATGATGCTTAATGTCACCTCTGTTTTAGGTGTCCGAACTGTGACATCCTTCAGCTCAGCTAACGAGCGGAAAGCGACACGCACGGGGCGAGAGGGGACGAAACTGTCACCGCCTGCCACCGTAATTAAAAAAAAAGCGATAATGGGTAATTTATCCACGCTCATTTTCCAACCTAATTTACTAATTGGACTCAGTAGGAAAATTGGTCGGGAGCAAAGAAAAAGAAACTGAAGGGTAGAGTAGAGAGTCACAGCAGGCTAGTGATAAATGACTGATTAATTGATTTTAGCTGATGCTGAACTTTGGGTTCAGTTATTTATCGCGTTGAGAAGAAGTCTGTGGATCACACAGCGGGCGCACATTCATATTTCATGAGTCAACACCGTACAGTGAGAAGGAAAGCTGTTTGTACAGTGCAGCCGGTTATCTGTCCTCTAACGGGGAATGAGTGAATGTCCCGTGGGAGACAGAGATCGCCCGCCACCGCCGCCACCCTCTGCATGTCCTTATCGGTGGCAGGGAGCCGGTGGCAGGGAATGGCGGCCCCCGTCGCGGCTCTTTGGGCTGCCAGGAGCTGGTCATTATCGCCGCCACTCCACGGCTGTCCGTGCTCCCCCTCCCCGCTATCTCCAGCTTCCCTTCTTCATATGCCGAGGGACACTTTTCCCCAAAGTGTGTGCAGCACGAGCACGGGGAGGGATCGAAGCAGCGGTTCGCTTTATTTATAATTCCCTCTTCGCGAGAGAGGTTCTCGATATAGAGATCAATACAGGCTGAGGAGAAGACGAGGGCTGCTAACACTTTCTACTATGACAGCAGGACCAAGCATCAAGGCTCAGTCCTCGAATAAATGTGATATTAGAGTACGATCTGCTGTGTGCAGGACTAAAAAAAAAAAAACCCCTCTTAAAGGTCCAGTTTGTAACTTTTAGGGTGATATTTTAGCAGAAATTGAATAAAACATACATAACAATGTTTTCGGCTAGCTATAGAGACCGAAACAGTTTTTTGTACCAGGCTGTAAACATGTTTATTTCTGCTGTGAAGCTTTTAAACATGGGGACTTATGGAGACTGAGCCAGCCTCAAGTGGACGTTTGAGGAACTGCAGTTTTAATAATAATAATAATAATAATAATAAACTTTATTTATATAGCACCTTTTAAACCACAGTAACAACAAGTTAAATAGATTAAAATGTGACATAAAAGCTTGTTTCTAAAAGTTGACACACGGTTTGCAGTCCTGATCTCCTCAGACACGTCAGTCTGCAAAGGCTCTGTCACCTTTGTGGATATATTTGGACCGTGGGACGACCAGGACGGACACCAGAGGACGCTAAAAGTTCAGCTAAACAACTTAAAAAGCGGTAGCATGTGAGTGTAAGTGAGCCAGAACATGTAATGTAACAATAATAAACAGATAATTTAAGCAGGCATATATTAAATCCTTGAAGCAGAAAAAGACAGATATCCTTGGGGTGTATTTCTGTATGCATGGTCATTGTGTGTGTGTGTGTGTGTGTGTGTAGGCGTGTGAGGAAGGCGGCCATATGTGTGTGTTTCTATGCTCGTTGCGAAGACGAATCACCCTCAAGACAGAGATGGAGAGGATGAATTTTGCGTCCAAAACAGGAGAGGTTCCATGATGGATAGTACTCCAGCTAATAGTTTGCTGGCACCGCGACAGACAACAACAGCAGGCCGCGGTCGAGAAGTGTCGTTTCCCCGAGAAGAGAGTGTGGCCACCACATGAGCCATGGCTCCGTCTAGCACTGTTGGATCGTTCTCCCTACTCTAAATGGTAATGCCTCCCCAGGGCAACGCAGCATGGCCCTGCATATGGAGCTAGAACATGCTCACCAGTGTGTGTGTGTGGACGGCAGCTGTGTCCTCTGCATTCAGCTGGTGGTCACTTCACCCAATCGAACTGGATCTCACGCACTGTTGATCCAATCACCTCCGTCGTCACGCGCCATTGAGCCAATCAGCTGGGACATCGCACTCTGTCGAGCTTTGGCCCACCCATTAAGCTGGACTCGGTTCAGGTTTAGGCACCGGGGCGCAGTTTGGCACCAGAAAATACATGTAAAGATGGACGGGAGCTTAAAAACACAACCGTGCTGCTTTTATGTAATCTTTTTAGCCGTAAGTGAGTGTGTGCAAACACACACTGAGCTGACTTATATTCAACCGTGTCTGTTGACATGCACCGTGATCTATGTTAATGAGAAATGCGAGACCCTGTCAGATATGAATTAGTCATTAGCAGCGTTCGTGTTGGTAGCATCTGTGGAGGCCTGTACGACGCACACACACACACACACACGAACAGAAAATGAATGGAGAGTCTGTCAGTGTCTGCTGAAATACACCGATCATGTAAAGGTGTGTGATGAGCTCGGTCTCTCTTTCTGCTGCCATTAATTGCTGGTTGTGAGTAGCCGAATCGCTGTTTTGTTGCCGTTGCGAGGAATCGTGGGACGGCATTATCTCCTGTACTTTTGTAAGAAACTTCCAACAGCTCTTATCACACCTGCTACGCAATCACATCCAGGTAATTTCACTCAGTTAGGAACCTTCATAAGCAAAAAAAAAGACTATTCGGCTACACCGCTAAGTGCTGCCAGAGCCTAACCCCATTAAAAAGTAGAATATAGCCGTAGTTAAGAGTGCCTGTTACGGCAGAAAATAAATATATTACCAGCTATCTTTGATTATGTTCATAGAAAACCTTGACATGTATCTGCTGGAGCCGGTTAGTCGTGCGTAAACTGGGTTACGTTTTGGTGTGCACAGAATTTACACAAATAATAATCAAACGGAAATAAAGATCATTTGTGTAACTCGGCAGACATGTTCATTATGTAATCGGAAGTTGCCTCACAGGTTTCCTCTTCACTTCTAACATCCAGGAGAGCTGCTTCATTGATGCTTTTCCAAATTTTTACCCCGTTTGTGTTAAGACAGATTTCTTGGCTCATAAGCGTATGATAAGATGATATCTCTCTCTCGATATAGTGCATCGCTGTCGCTCCATCTCAGTTTCACAGCAGATCAATGCCAGACTGAAATGCCGCAGTCTCACACAGAGGCCGTCTGGTGATACTTCCCGCGGATATTGAGATAATATATGTGTGTGTATCCATAACTCCAGCTCGTTAAGGCTCAACTCATTAAATGGACGTTGCATTAACCTGCGCACATTTCAGCAGAGGCACTCCAAATTCAAGGACTTAAAATCACTTTATTTGTGCGTCTGCGACGCCGCCGTCCGTGTTGGTTTCATACGTTCACGAGCTTCTTGAACTGTGAAGCCAGAGAATTGAAGAGAGGCCTCACGTTAATGACTCACCGAATCAAAGGCGCGACACGGAGTTAATGGCCAGTGAGTGCGTTAGCATTTCAAAACAAGGTCACAGTCTGCTTCTGAGGCGAACCCCGATCAGGAGCATGTGATTTATGAGTCAGCACCGCTCTGCAGGGTCTGGTGGATGTGCCTTTTTCTTTTTCCTGCCTGAGGTGTAATAAATGAAATCTAGAAGGCGTTAATATGGCGGCACAGAGGACTAACTGCCTCGTCTCTTCTTCCCATGGTGACAGCAAAAAAACAAGTCAATTAGTCCTTTAATGACCCCTAAAAGTTCAGAAAAACTGCAAAAATGCTAATTAAGATTCATCAAATGTTGGAATTTAGAGGTAATACTTTGTCATTGTTTTAATTTAGTGGCTATAACTGAAAAAGTTTGATATGTTTAAGGTAAATTCTGATTTTTACACTCAATAATGTGCCAAAAGTCTTCATTATATAATCAGTATTATATTATAAGCTATCGTTACTGTTGAAGCCAGTTCTCTCACCAACTTTGCACAAATACGTTCATCCAAAATATATCTGCACAGCTTCCATGTTGTCGGTTCACTGAAGCTCGATCACGTAGCTTTAACTGACATAACTTCCCTCAGAATAGAAATAATATATAAACCAAATTAGAGTTTGAGGAAATAAAAATACAGTTTAATCCTTAAAGGTGCGGCCGAACATCCAGTTTTGCTGACCTCTAGTGGTGATACCGTGCACCTTTCTGCTGTGAAGTGAAAGTGCACTTAGCGCTCGTATTTTTAAATGTGTTATGTTTTTGATCATGAAACATAAAAATCCTGGTTATTCACATGATCCACTATCCGTGTTTGTGATCATCTATATGTGCATTTCGATTTTTTTTAGAAGTGTCTAACTCCAGAAATAATTCAGATATTAAAACGTTATTTCTTGCAGCTGCACTGATAGTATATTATATATATTTTCTCAGAAACTAGCTTTAAAAAATGAAGCTGAAACACTAATGAGACACGTTAACACCAGAAATTTAAATATATGTCTAACATCTTTATGTACATTGTGCTTATGCACATTCTTAAGTGGTTCTAACAAAACGTGGGTCGAAGCTTTGACCTCCACCTGAGACTGTCCTACATGTTTCCACTATTTTACTATTTTACATTGAAATCATCAATGACACCTGACACTAACCCCAAAAGCCTGCCGGACTTTAACTTGCTCAGATTTGGTTCATTTTTCTGGATTTATGTGCCTCTAAATGTGTAAATATGCTACGTAGTTCGTTTGGCTGCGTTTTATTTTGAAAATCGAGACAGGATTCTCTGACATTTCCCGGCCAGCTCGAGCTGCTCCGTGCAGATCGCGTCACATCCGTGTCCGTCTGACTGATCGCAGAGCTCGTCGTCTGTCCTTGAATCGAAACTCAGTGGCCCTTCTTTCCATCCTACATACATGATGTGACGAAACACCTTTCCACTGATAGATGGAAGAAAATATTCACTTTCCATGTTGAGAAAACGTCATCCATCAGGTGGAGGTGCGATATATTAATGGAGGCAGTAAAAAAGAAATCAAGCCAGTCATGTGTGTGTCCTCTCTGTCTCCACTTTTTTTTTTTTTATATAGTTCTACGAAGACGTCGCTCTGTCTTTCCCTCGTCGTCGTGCCAACAGTGTGTGAATGTGTGTGTGTGTGTGTGAGGCCATTATACAGCTTATTATGCCAGCAGGCCATCTGTTGCCTGCTTAGTACTGGCCGACTGGGAAGGACAGCGAGCATGAGGTTGTCCCTCTTTGCATTTCATAGACAGCTAATGTCCCCGCTGCTCTCTCTACACACACACACACACACACAGCTGAGCGCCGTGCTTACATTTACACAAAAACACCCATGCACACGACCGGTGGCCGGTGCACTCAGAGGATCTAAGCGAGCCAAGGTTTGGACCCGGGTGGAGGCTTTCTAAGCAGACTGCAGCTCCGTTAGGTCACTGCAGGTGGATGGGGGGTCCTGGCAGAAGCCACGTTCAGACAGGCACGTCTGCAGCCATCGCCGGGCCCTGCAGTATGCTGCAGGCAGATGGTCATGCATGGCTGTGGGAGTTATTAGAAAAGAAGCGAGACAGTAAAGTCTGATTCCTCTCTCGCCTTCTCTTTAATCCCGGTTCTGTCGATTCATTCCTCCACCCCTCCTCCACCACCTACACGTCTATTATCTCCCGTGTTTTTAAGTTAACCTTTTCACGAGTGAGTTCTGACTCTTCCAGCTCGCTCCCCCGGTGCGCCATTGATGCACGTGCGAGACTTTCATACTACAACATCAATCACGGCGTCGGCTTTCAGCGCTTCAAAAAAAAAAAAAAAAATTGCTTCATGTCAGTGTTGCTTTTCATCTTGGACGGGAATAAACTCACATCATTTTCAATTTCAAATTAAGGCTTTCAGCAGCAAAGTCGTCTCTCTTTAATTCTCTCTTCCACAAAGACGACGAGAAAATGCATCATTTCAATTTGCTTTAAGGGACTCCGAGATATTTGAAATACTCAAAGTATTAGCCTGCTTTGTTTGCAGGCATACATGACATACTTTCACATCTCCTCTGCTCGGTGTCGACACATTTGAAATGTGTGTTTTGCCCCTCGTTATGAAAAGATATTTTACTCGCGCTATCAGCGTCGATGGGTTTGTTATATCATCCAAAAGATAAGAGAGCGATTTTCTTCTGCTGTGAATCTTGTTTTGTTTTTGTTTTTTTAAACCACGCGGATGAAAGAAGCCGTGAGGCACGATTCATCACAGCGATACTTAAAATGTCTGCGCAATATTAACAACAGGTTTATCTGTGATGTCGTAAACACAACATAAGTGAGTTTTGTTCAGGGGGAATTGTCTCCAGGAAGATGATTGTCCACTTACAGCTAAGACTCTTTTTTTTTTAAGAGTCATCAAATCAAACAATTCACCGCTGACCTTGTATCGCTTGAAGGTGCCTCCTTGTCAATTTCTGTCTGATAGCGAGCAACAGGAAAACACCAAACAGCTGCTGTCTGCTGGGCTCGACCTTCGACTACTTTTTATAAGCTGCAGAGCGAAAGGCAAAAGTGGATACAGGTGATAAAAGGTGAGGCAGCAGACAAACTTTGAGGATTGAAGCCAACTATGCCTGGTGATTCAATCAAATAGTTGTAGCCCCTCCGTCCGGCGTGGTTTGGTGCATTTTCACCTGCTGGCTTCGTAGCGGGCAGCAGTTGCAGATAATTTCACATGTATAACTTCCTCTTCCAGGGTCAGACAGTAAGCTACGTGCCAAAAACTGCAGTTCCTCAAACGTCCACTTGAGGCTGGCTCCAGAAGTGAGTCAGTCTCCATAAGTCCCCATGTTTCACAGCAGAAATAAACATGTTTACAGCCTGGTACAAAAAACAGTTTTGGTCTCTGTAGCTAATTTCCCCGTTCATGACAACTGTACTGAGGGTGAATTTATATACAACTCACCTGTTCAGATTATATTAAGGCTTAAAGTTATGCAGGATTAAGAGCGTGGACGCTTTGACTGACAGGTGGGCGCCGTTACAGGTTTGAGCACCCCCGCCTCAGGTCCGCCGATGAGCCATGATTTTTAGATTAGCCAGGAGGCGGCAGATGCTGACGACCACAAAACTTCAGATTTTTATGCTCTCGTCACCCAGCACTTTAGATTTGAGAATATTACTGCCTCTGTAAGTTCGTCTCAGGTCAACCAGATGGTACCCAGAGCATAATAACTTCACTTTGACAGCTTCTAATTTCTGAATTTTTGCTTTGCTGAGTGTCCTTCATACATCCACAGCAGCAAACTATTGGCATTTCATTGGAAAAGTAATTGCTGACATCGACGTCCTGGCTCATGCTGTTTTTTTTTGTAGTTTCAAAACAAGTGCAAACTGCTAATTTCCTGTGAACACTGCATGGCCTGCCTTTTCTGGGCATCCATGATGAATCCAAGAGCCACAAGCAAGTGGCAGCGCAGCTTCTTTTGTGTTTACAGAGCCTCGGCCCGTTTAAACAGTCGCCAGTGTCGCCAGTCGAGCACCGATGAAACAGCCACGACTCGGCCAGGCGGTGTGAGACAGACTCCAGTTGATGTAGCCATAGGAGACAGCTCCTTTGCCTCCTCTGCAGTGTCCATTCTTCTGCTGCTGCTGCTGCTGCGGAGGGTGGTGGCTGGAGGGGGCTGTAGTTTTCCAGCCCAGAGAGGGATAAATAAAGCACTAGACAATAGAGTCACTCTCCATGGACTTCAGCCTCTGGGCGATGCTCCAGCCATACAAGCCAATCGCTCAAATGGAAATTAGAAGCAAGGAGACAGATTGTGAATAGTGCATTTAGTTGAGTCGGCGGACAGATCGATGGACTAGATTCTGCAGGGCCAAACAACAGAAATTGAGGTGAAGAGGGCAAACAGTGCACGTGTGCGTGTGCATAGATGTTGTAAAAATCATAAGATCCTGGAAGTCACGCATCCGCTGGCGTCTACGTCGTTTCTCGCCGATAGCGCTTTCTCTCTTCATCTTAGCCCGAGCACACACAGTCGAGGCCAGCCACTAGAGAAGCCGACTCCTGCTTGCCAGAGGGCTGTCACCGAGCAGAACAGCCTTAAACAGGGACATTGTTTCCCTTTGTCTCCAGCAAGAGCATTTCAGTCACCCGCGCAGCGGTAAACATCGAGAGGCTTTGCAGAAAGCGAAGGCGGGAATGGATACAAACACGGACGCCAATTAAAGACACGATAATGAAGGAGCTAGCTAAGCGAGAGAGAGAGAGAGCTTGCAATCAGTATTCAGTGCCCTGTTTGTAAGGTCCACTTACTGGAGTGTCCACTGGGGTTGTATATGCTAAGTGTGTGTGTGTATGTGTGTGTGTGTGTGTGCAATTTTCTGGCCACTGTGGCTCTGAGATTGCAGGTAATTATTCCACTTTGAGTGTATTCAGAACAAACGCCGTGTGTTAAATTCAACTGAGACAACCGCACACCGCTCAGTGTTGTGCGGATCTTTATTTCAACAACAGATCATATCGGCTGAAGATGAAAGCCCGAGAGAGGCGCGGACATCAAGCCGTGAGAGGAGGCAGATCCTATATAGTGTTTGTCATGCATAGATCACTCCCATCGCGGCGCGAGACAGCCTTCTGCCACCGTTATCTTCACGCGCCAGGAGATACCCGTGTTTACAGCCCCTCTCATCCCCACATCACAGGAGAGAAGGGGAAAAAGACTCCCTCAATAAATTGTTCCTATCAGGCCGAGGTGTGAGTCTCAGTTGCTGCATCAGATTTAGCAGTGTCACTCGGCTCTAATGAATTCTCCCCTGCTCGCATGTCCGTTGAGCCTCAGCCCATGTGAGAGTCTTTCCAATCAGCTGGGGCCGCTCGGTGCAGAGCTATCGATAACGAGCCCTGAGGAGGAGGTTGCCAGTGGCGCGGCGAGGCCCTGTAATGAAGGTCCAGGGCTCTGCCGTGAAAACAGCCAGCGTAATGAGAGGAGGCGCGGGCGCAAGGTCGCTCAGGTTTCTCAGGTCAGCGCAAGAGAGGTGGCTCGTGTTATTGCAAAGCTCGATAAGTTACTAAGGAGATTTGACACATGGGAGATGTGTGTGTGTGAAGTCCGCCATTTCCTGTCCATGACTGGCAGAAAAGGCTGTTTTCCATCTGTTCAAACATTCCAGACGTAACCAAACATTTGTTGTGTTCTCGCAGAGGGCAGCGGTGGCAACAGCTCAGCATCACGCCACTCCTGCTTTTTCAAGTTGCTCCCGCTCTGTTGTTCAGACCTAATGGTGTGGTTAGTGGTGCGCAAATCTTGAACGATCCGTTCCATCGTTTTAGCGGGATCGGGACCGCCGACTCACCCTGCTGAGTCGTAAAATGACTGATTGAATGAGCCGTTAAGAGGATTGTGAGCTATGTTGTGTCAATTGAACTCTTCAGAGGGCGGGATACAGTTAATCATTAGCTGCAGTTGGCTTTGTTGAAGTTGGAACTACTTTTTGATTCTCCTTCACAAGTTAACGGAGGCTTGCAGCTTGCAAGGCTTTTAGTGGTCCTAAACAAGATTTTGACTGTGATTGTTTCACTGAATGAACACAAAAGAGACAGACAAATCACTCAACATCAAATCCTTACTTTCTTTGAGGGTTGACAAGTAATTGGCGAATGGACTGTACTTGTGTAGCACTCTTGCAACGTGCCGTCCGCCCTTCAGTTTCAGGCTAAGCATTCATACGCATTCACGCACCGATGGCGCAGCAATTTGGGGTCGACCACGCTGACGACCTACTGAGCCACAACACCTCGTGCTATAAACGGAAACATTACGTGAAGAGTGAACACGGTGTGAGTCCTGCAGGATCATTTTGTCGAGTCAGCCTCGAAACAGAAGAGACAGAACGAGTTCTTGACTGAACCATTTTGTTGAACTTTACAAACCGACTCTGAAATGCGACACACCTTGAAATCTACTCGATAACTGATGATGTGCGGACAGCAGCAATCAAGAGGACGGGGAACAGATGTGGATCTGTGGGTGAATGGACGTGGTGTGGCGTGAGCTTGTGAGAGTTGGCGGCCTCTGAGCGAGTCAGTCGAGTTAACGCCGTACAAAGTGAAGAGCGAGCAACACAAGTGCGAGTTGATGTGTAGTTGTGGCCCTAAGCAGCTGTCCACGTCACGAATGATCAATGTCGGCACTTGATCTCATAAAAAGTCACAGCCTAATTAAAGGAACAATATTATATCCACAGCAGGCCATCTCACGTATCTCGCCTCTAAGCAGATTAAAGCTTCCATTAAAGCGTCATCGACCTGCAGCTTGTTGGGCTTCATATAATTGCCTCCTCAATCTCCAAAACAGCGCAGCTCTTATCGCTGCTGTCACACTTAAAGGTCCGAGAGGTCAGCGTGTTGATGTGGAACAAGTTCGGCCTTCTTTTAGACCGTCGTGTCTCGGTCAGCCAAACCAAACACTTGATTCCAGCAGGAATTCCTGTCCGCGTTTGTATCTGATACCCGTGCCTCCATCTGTTGGTGTCAGATCATCTGAAATAACAGGTTCTGAGTGCTCAGTAATAATTAATTCCACAATCACTATTAATTACGAGACGTGCGTGTCTCCCCGTTGCACTCTTGTTTTCTAGCGTATATTTGCTGCTCTCTGGCTGGAAAAGCAGCCTCCCATTTCTTTCAGCGCTCCAGTGCGAGATGAAATTATACTAACAGATGATGAAAGAGAGCGCTTGATGCAGATGGATGTTCTGAAAAGAGAACCATCGGAAATGGAGTACGTAGGCATGATCCTGTGAATTAGGATAAAATGGAAATCCATCTCTGTGGTTGTTATCCATTTAGCACAAGCTGAATTGAAACGGGTTAAAGCTTTAATAACCTGGTTAAATCCGTGCTGTGCGCTTGCCAACAGGCATGCATGTTCTATTTTGACAAGTGTCAGCTTAGCAAATAATCCACAACAATCAGCCTGTAAACTTAATTACAGTAGGCTTATCAAATGGTCCCTCAACTGTGAGAGGGAGAAGTTTATCTCACTGCTTTGCTTTTTATTAATCGCAACAAAAAACACTTACAGTGTCGCAAATCGGACCAAAGAAAGAGCTGAATAAGTTTATTTGAAAGAGGCTTACTGGATCATGAAAAGTTATTCACTTTTCATGCTGCTTAAGTGCATCCTCGCTGCAATGTGGAGCCAAATTCAGGCTTAATGGTCCCGTCCTGTGTCTGGAAAAGGTGGGTTGTCCATTTTAGGACCCCGTTAACGCTGTCCACAGATCAGCAGGCTGTCAGGCTCCACTGTAACTGTCATTCACCTTAATTGACCTGCTCATGGAGTCATGTCACAGAGGCTGAGGTCCAAAATAAGCATGGAAGCTGAGAAAACCTGGAGGTCAGTCACTCTTTGGACCAGCACGGCGAGCAAATCAGAAAAAGTTCGATCTGGCCTTGGTGAACTTCATTGGACTAAACGTGGATTTGTTCACCGTCTGGGTGCATTTGTGGGTTGCTTTGGCCTCATTTCAGTCATTGATTATTCCAACCCTCACACAGAATTATCATCGAAGCGCCAATCTGTGTCTTGTTTCAAACATACAAACAAGATTCTCGAATCAATTTCGTCTTCCATCCCATCCGCTGACTTTCGTTGGCAGCGTTGCCCTTTTCGAATGAAGGCCGCGGGGGCCATGATTGTAAATTTTGTGAATTTTCCGCATCCGTGGGCTTTTGAGTAAATCAGAGATCCGCTCGGAGCTAAGGCGCTTTGCAGAAATCGAGGACTACGCTGTGTGAAATAAAAGACAAACACAATCAAAGGATTAGTAATCTAAAGTCTAAAGACTCGGATTTATTAGCAACTTCTCGCCAGTGTGTCCCGTTTATCGACTTTCAGCCTCGGCCTGCTGAGTGAGTATCATACAGTATTTAATTTCCTGCCTGGTTTGATCTTAAGCGGTGGTTTTGATTTGTAGTTTCAGAGTCCAGAGTGAAACCACAGCAGATTGTGGTATAAATGATCCCCAGTGTTAATATCACCACATTACCGCCTCAACAATCATACACAAGCTTTTTCTTATTGATTTACATAACATCCACCCTCTTTGTCTTTGTACACATACAGTACCGCTATACATAGCTACATCATGTTATTGCCCACAGTTGACGGAAGGATCTCTGCAGTAAGACAAATTCCCCTAGATATTTTAAGCTCCAGCTCCAAGCTGTTGCTGCTAGTTTGGAAGGAGTGATACTCTTCCAGAAGCCTATCCAGCGGGGAAGGAAGGAAGCTGCCATGAAAGAAGAATGCATGGGACAAGACCCAGTTTCTATGGAAACAAAAGAAATCTAAAAAGAGGAGTTGTGGGGTGGAAAAAAGTGAGGATGAGAGAGGAAGAGGAGGAGGATGTATTGGATTGTTTTTGTAGATAACATGATCATGAAAGGAGGTAGCGTATGTGAAAAGCTGCAAATCTGGGCCTCCCCTGTGGTAGCTAGATTTATTTATTCATCAATCATGTGCATGGCACAACAGCCCTCATAGCTGCAGTTCATGGTTCCTTTCATATTCAAACAACAGACCTGATATGGACCCAACCTGCTGCTCCTTATGTTCAGAACCGTATGTACCGTTCCCCTTACGATCAAGGAGCCCGATCATGGCGTGCGACCGAGATCAGCCAAACCCCACCGCCTCAAGCTGTCATTCACAACACCTCCCAGCTGCGTGTCAACAGAAATTTTCTTAAAAGCAGAAAAGAAAACTAAAGGAAGAAGGATTCCAGGCAACAATGGCAAACAACGGACTCGGTATGAATAATTAAACAGGCTGTGCTGTTGATAATGATAAGCGAAACCGCAGTTCATTAACACTGAGAAGTGAGACGAGGGATGACTGGAAAAGTGAAACTGTACTCTCTTTTTCATTGATAGGGGAAGCTATTTTTGCCCCTATGCTGTAAACAATAACCGGTACAATGAGGTGTTGACAGCCTGAAACCGCTGAAGTCCCTGTTTTCACAAATGGCCATGCTCTTAAAGCACATGGCACCTTTCTTGCTTTTGCACAGAGAAACAGGCATGCACTGATATATACGTTATCAACAAAGCATCTAGATTACCACTTTCTTCGAAGCCCTCCACAGGCCCTGATGGCGCAGCTCATTTCCAATGCAAATCAGGAATGAAGAGATTGTGTTTCCTTGACTCGTGTCTGCTTTTCCTCAAACAATTGTTGCATTGCGTCAAAGCCACCCAGGATGCCCATTGTCTCCAGGCCACTGTGGCGCAGCTGTGGGAGGCCAGATGCCCTCCCCTCATGTGATCAAGCAACAAACCACAACAACAACAACAACAAGCAGGAGAGGGAAAAAAGCAAGTAAACCCATTGCAGAGACCAGGGATACATTTGCATCTTCTGCAAACCCGCGGACTCCATCTCTAAACGCTAGCCAGCGATTGTGTGGAGGCAGCCTCTGCTCATCAGTCGTCAACACAAAGGTCGTCAGTCTCTAACTCGGCTCACCCACCAGTCACCCGTACAATTAGATGCAAAGTGGGGAACGTGAAAGTAAACAACAGAAGTAACACTAGAGCACTTTGTTACAGTGTCTTTCATTGTGTGCTTGGAAAAGTTCACCGTGGCACTTGAATGTATTCCCCACGTGAAGTGTTGTGATGTAAATTTGCTACACTCATTGACACACTCATCGCCAAGCTGGAGGTCATAAAGATGATTTGTTCGCTTCAAGATACTAGCAGAAGATGACCAATCCAATCTGCGGCAACGATGAAGCGGTATACCACTCCTGTCCTCGAAGTTGCCGTGGTTGCCTGCCTGATCTCCCAAACCTTGTTTGTTGTGTGGATGGATGAAAGCAACTTCTGTTGAGCCAGAGATGGTTCAGAACTTTATTTAAGTTTTAGTTTAGTTGTTATAGATCATCTTTGGTGAAACCAGACCAATGATTCAGCTCCAACAAAGACAAGAGATCTTGCGAGAATCTAAGACAGGCCTTGAACAAACTTAATTTTACTCACGTCCAGCAGAAAGTTCAGGATTAATGTGCACCACCACAGCAGCAGCAACAACTTCTTTAAAAATGTAACTCAACAGGAAGCCAGCAGTGCTCTGTGGCACATCAGACGCCAGCAGTTCGCTGCCAGCGGTGTTGCCATCCTCGGCAACAACAGCTACAGTATATGTATCTTAGTGGGAAACATTTAGCAGGCTCCCAGTTGATATGTAGTGATGGCCAACCGCCGTATGCCGCTGTGACCCAACAGTACATCAACCCAGCGTACCACTGCCTCACTGCTGTGCTTCCACTTTTCTGGTACTTTTCTGATGCTACCCGCTGACACACATGTCACCTTTTGTTGTGGATCACAAGTAGCAAAAATGCCGAAATGGGATGAAGTTGTGCGGCACTCCAGCCTGTATTTATGAGTCATTTCTCGCTGGCTATCAGATGGGTGCACATATCGAATGAACCCTGCACTGTCCTCTAGAAAAGAAGGCAGGGGACTAGTGAATCGAGGACCCATCAAAGTTTAATATCCTTGACCAGGATCAAACAGACCCTGATATATGGCCTGAGAGTGTGTGTCATTAACTCGAATGAGCGGAGACGAGAATCGTGGGGGCATTTTTACGAGCACATCCGACCCCTCCTTCTTTCCTTTCTGATTTAGAAAGCTGACATGAGTCAGTCGGCTTTGGCAGTCCATTAAAAACTGGGTACCTGCGCCAGAGCTGAGCTGTGATAGCCTTCTTCTCTTTTGGATACTTTACAGTAAACAGGCGCGGATGGGAAATTGCGGGAGTTGTCGCGTGTTTTGATGCATTTCTGTTGACTTTGAGCCACTTTATTTGCACACAAACACGCGAAAGTGGTTACATCTGCACAATGGTGGCTCAGATGACACGGGGCTGTCATTTTTGTTCATGTCCCAAAAGTTATCACTTTTACCACATGCTCATTTATATTCATTTCGGTTGTTTTTTGTTTTTCCCCAGATTCTGTTTAATCAAATTCTGCTTCTCATGTGAACATTATTGAAAGCGTTTCATTTGCCAATTAGCCAGCTGCTCCCCAGTTAAATAATGAATATGCAAATTCTAAAGCTGGGGATATGTTGTCTTTGAGTAACAGCGACAATTATCCAAGTCAGGGATACTCACAGTGTTGTACTGCAGTCTGTTTGTGAAGCATTCCCTTATATATGTGTCTGAATGTGATGTATCGCTGCGTAGATGTCGCATGTGGCATGAAGTGCGATACATAAGGGTGATGTTTGTTTTAGAGGAATGACTGCCTTCATGCATATTGATTTGTTTGCCTTACCTTTATCTCGGCGGGCGCTGAGTGCATGTTCCTGACAGTTTTAATTGAAAGCCATGCGGCTCCGCGCCATGTATGCAGATACACACCCCTATCATCCATCAGCTCGGAGGGAGAGCGGTGTACTCGTCCATGAGCTCGGTGACAGATTCTTCGTTAATGTGCTCACTGCAGCACTCAGTGTTTGGAGCAGTCGTTCAGTACACATGTACTGTACCTTCACGCACCGTAACCCGCTGGCCTATTAATTACAACTGTCACCTACTTACAGTAAGTGACGGCTAAGAAGCCCGAGCTTCCGTCTGTCTGTCTTATCCATGCGTCCGTCCATTGGCGCCACTACAGATCAATAGATTTCATCTGTAACATTTAATTTTCAACTAAATCTGACCATCTTTGTTTATTCTCAAAGCCACAGCATCTTGCCTGAGTAATGACTTGACCTATAGCCACACAACGGGAGGCCGGTCTCCCATGGCAACTGATTAATGTTTCTAACCGGAGAGTTGGGCCCAGTAATGATGTCACACAACTCCCAATCTGCATGGGCGTGTACGATAAGCCTGATGGACAGCATCAAGCGCAGAACATTTAGGTGTTTAGCAGTCAGAGTTGGCGGTCCATCCTCTGAGCACTGCAGAGAAAGATCAACATCCTTTCAAAGAGTAAAGGCTCATCGATACATACTCTCTGCAGGCTCTTAAAAATGTACCGCAATGTTCGAGAGTGTTCCTATGTTGGCGTGGCGGCTTATACTGACCTGATTTATGGCTCTTCAAAGTCACTACAGTCACATGAGCATTTTTCACAGTGGTTGTAAATTATCCATTAACATAATGGATCCCTTCATCAGTCTCAGACTGAATACTTAGTGCAGAGATGACTTTTTAGCCAGGCTAGCAACATGGCTGCCCATCTGTCACTCCGTCCACTTCAGTCCTGACTAAATATCTCAACAAGTATCGCACTGACTGCCACTGAATTTGGTCCTCAGAGGTTGAACCCTAGTGACTTTGGTGGTGATTCCCTGACTTTGGCACTAAGAGTTAAGAGTTAAATATCTAACTTTTGGACGAATTGCCATGAAACTTTCTACAGACATTCATGTTCCCTTGAGGATGTTTGTCTTTGACTTTTCTGGGATCACCATCATCGGGTCAATATTGAAATCTGTTCATTACTTTAATTAATGACCAAATACCAGGAAACTACGCGCTAGATTCCAACAAAGTTGGGACGCCGTGTAAGACGTGCAATGAAATGACATAAAAATCCCTTTCAACCCATATTCATATTATTGAATACAGTGCAAAGACATTAAGATATTTAATATTCTTTGTAAATATGCAATGAATTTGATTCATTTAATGCATTTTTATTGATATTTTACAAAGAATGTTGGAATTTGTGGTCACTAGCATGGCTAGAGAGAGTCTTTGGTTCTCTTGCACCCTTTGATCATTTGTGTAGTGTTTTTTGTCTTAAACTTGAAAGCAAATCTAAAAAAAAAGGAAAAAAGAACCAGTCAAAGATGAGTAATGTGATTATGAACGGTCCCTTTGGCGCATAAAAGCAGTATCGTGTTGATTAATAGTTAAAATATTTCAAAATGTGTGTGTTGCTTGCGAAAAGACACAAATGCTTATGAGCTGGGCCGATGTTGTGGCGTGATCCTGATCACGTAGAAACAACGTAGCGCTGCTGGAGAGGTCAGGATGAAGAGAGGCAAAGAAAGTTTTGAGTAATATTTATACTGGCATGATTTGACTCTACGGTGTCTGGTCCTGGCATCCCAAATTCCTGGTTGGCGGGCCTCAGTGACAGTTGGTGGCAGCTTCTGTCAGGAGTGCATGGACAACCACGAAACTGTCAGAGAGAGTGAGACACACATGGAGAGAGGCGAGAGAGCGGGGAGTGAACAACACACAGGCGTGATATCCGAAATCAGAAAAGGTGAGCAGGCAATTCATTGCACAATGAAGCAAGAAAACGGAAAGATGAAGGCTCTGACTTGAGTAAAATTAAGGTGATGGGTAGAAAAATAGAAATACAAAAGCATGCTGAAGTGGGAGGAATTGGACAAGCTGGAAAGTGAATAATACAGGTTGAGCCTTTGAAGCACTGATCTCGAGATCAGAGAAGTGAATGGCATTAGCTCAGACCAGGACTACTTTTTTTCTTTGTCTTCTAAGACTAAAGAAAGCGTATCCTGATTATTACCCTTGTTCTTCATAGAAGATCACATCTCACTCACGATTGGTGTATTCATGAATGTAGGAAGAACTGATTTAATTAAGCAGTAATACATGAGCGTAAGGGTCACCGACGTGCCAGTAATAAGTTTAAAGCTCGCCCTTGAATGTAATACATGATTATACAACAAGTACCAACTTAAATAAGCGATTTGCTCTCAAAATACAACATTTTTTGCTCGCTGTTTCCGTTCTTACACGGGGTTTGACTAATACCTGACAATCAGTCACAGCAGTAGACTCTTATATGTAATGTAACCCAGTTTAAACATTAAACACAAACATTTCAAATAACTCCACAGTGTTGTAAAGTCCAAAATGTCAAAATGTGTTGAACAAAGATCACAACATGTTTTTAACTAATGAAATATTCAGCTTCAGTCCATATTAGTCACTGAACTTACACACCTGTATTAGGCACACACCTGTGTTAACAGGCACATCTGTATTAACAAGGCACACACTGTATTAACGAGGCACACACCTGTGTTAACGAGGCACACATCTGTATTAACGAGGCACACACCTGTATTAACGAGGCACACATCTGTATTAACGAGGCGGTCTAACAGCTCCATAAAATCCAGAATATTCATTAAAGAAAGCTGAAATTTTAAATTGAGATGTATTACTTTATTAAAGGTTAAGATGGCGGAGTAATTTTTTTTGTCACGCGTCAGGTGTGCTGTCAATCTACACATCTAGTTGACCAATCAGATTTCTCGGTCTGAACTACTTGTCGTATAACAATAATTTCGCGTACATGTCATACTTTACATTGTATCTTTTGGCTCCAGTCGTGTGAGATGTATGAAATTTCAGTGTAATTCAATTCAAAAGCACTCAGATGCTCGACTCATTATACAAACGCATACAATCCAACCTCATCCTTGGTGCCAGTTCAACGTAATTGGGATTTAGAATCCAATCCAATTCATTCTTAAATTGCGAGCACGGCGTTTATCCCATTCAAAATTCAGAAAATGAGTCTAATTCAGTTTACAGTGAAGAGAATTCCATTTAGCAGAGAATTCCAGCTTTAGTGGTCTGGGCCGGTATTGTCATGGGATGTACCCTCCCAATTAGGCAGACTGTTGACCTTAAACCTTTTGAATTTTGTCGCCGGAAGAAGGCGTTTCTGACCCCGCGAATAATCCCCAGAGTCTCCTCTCTCAGCCCTGGCAGGAGCTGGTGACCTCTCCTTTGTGACTGAATTAATCCGGGCCCTGAGATAATGGCCATGTCACAGCCACTGGCAGGATGTGGCAGGAGAATAATCAGCCCGCCGTGCCATTTCAATCCCGCGGCAATGATCGTTTCGCCACAGAAAAGAGAGAGAGAGACATGTTTCTGCACTCATTCTGCAGCATGCATGAAATGAGAATTAAGATTAAAGCCTGACAGGCATATCAGACAGGCAACACCTTAGTGATCTGATCTGATTTGGGTTTTGGAGATATTTTTGCAAGGTGCTTGCATGTTTTTGTATGTGCATTGAAAAATCTTGAAAATGTTGGCAACAAGTGTGTTTTTGAGAGTGTGTAACACTACTCTTGGTTTGGTCTGACGGAAGAAAAGCGCATTGTCGAAGTGAGTCTGACTAGCCAGCTGAGACAGAAACACTCTGTGTTCAAAGAACAGGAGTAGCTCCCAGCTGGGTATGAAACACAATTGTGTATATCCTGCACTAGCAGGGAGTGTAAATCTTTACTTTCTATTGAGGACTTATGCTTGAGCTGCTGTTTGAGTGCTGTGAACACTCGAGCCTGAACTGCAGAAACAAAAAGTTTCATGTTAGTGCAACGGGTAAAAAAGCCAGTGACAAGAACTCTTATGGAAAAATCACGCTCCAGTCATCTGCTTCTAACCCCACGTCCCATAAAATGAGTCTGAATTCAGCAACCTTCTTGGCGGACACCTCAGGTCATCGGTGCAGATGAACTTGCAGTCTCCGGGAAGGACAATACGGATGGAGAGGAAAGTGTACAGCATATCAAGAGGTTGTGACGAGAAGCTGCTTCTTCGTTAGGCCGCCAACTGCGTGATTGTCGCAGGCGTTTTTGCTCTCACAATCACAAAAACTCACCCGCAAAGCTACTAATCACGCCACGTGTTGCACAAATACTGGTTCGATAATGAGGTGCTGTTAAAGAGCTGAACAAAGGAGGAGGAGGACAGGATTAATGGGAGAGTGGCGTCAACAGCAAAGCTTTTTTTCTTGCTCCATGTTTTAGTAAATCTGACGGGTAAAACGCCTACATGCCTTCGCTGGAAGGCTGCTGACAGTGGCTCGCAGTATTTCTTGGCATTTGAGGATCATCCTCTGTGTGCGTTTTCTCATTTTGATTATGCGTGCTGAAGCTGCTGTTTCTCTTCAAGGATGGCAAAAAACAACATTAACGTCCAGGGGTTGATGTAAAAATAATGATTATTCATGTTAGCGAGTCTTCTGTGCGCACACATTGCATTGCTCATCTGTCTGCTTCTTACAAATGTTGGACCTTGGCTTCTCCCCGCAAGCCTACGAGACTTCCCTCAGCAGTGCCTGGAAATCAGATACTGCCTCCAAGGCCTTTAGGTTTTATTACTGAATCACTCTTCGCCGAACTCAGTCACCGCCTCCCATCGCTCGTGGGTTCGGTCTCAGTGTGCTTATAGAGAGGACCGGGCAATAATCAGTCGAGCTCAGCGGACCCATTGGCAAGATCAATATATAGTGTTTGTTTGAATAGCAGGAAATTTTGAATTTCACAGGGATCATCTTAAGCAAACCTCTCGCCCACCTCTGCTCGAGTCCGTTCTCTTGACGAAGACAAAAAAAAAAAAAAAGAAAGAAAGAAAACAGCTTTGCCTCCGTCAGCTCCAGACTGTTATTGCTGTGGCGGATTCATTTCCAGACTATTTGCAGAAAATGTGAGGAGGGAAAAAATAAAAAAAATAAAGACACAGCTGCAGCAGCAGCAGCAATGAGAATCCGTGGCAGCTCTTAAAAACCAGCTCTCAGCTGCTTCTCAGAACAATGTGTACCTCCTCATGACAAAAAAAGACGCACAAGCTGCTGCGATATCAGTGAAGCCTGATTAGTCTTTATTTCCACGTCGCTGTGACATTGCCCTGTCGCTTTAAAGCGTCATTTTCCTTCGACCTCCAGGACACTGTTTTGAAACTGAAAGTCCACAGTGAAGCATGGCAGAGCGGCACTAAAGTGGCAGAGGCGGCCTCTCATTAATATATATTTAATTAGCTTGTCTGTATTCAGAAAAATGGCGGTCATTTTAATTGGCTTTATTACCATAATTATTTGACGGAACCTTTTCATCTTGATGGATGACCTTATTAATACGTAGAAGAAACTGCCACAATCCTTGAAAATGGAGCAGCTCAAGTGACTCATTAACTTGTCAGCGCTGCTCTACTTCCTCTGTTCTATTAGTGTTACGAGCTGATCAACACATCATTAACTTTCAAGGCTGACATATGGCAAGGTAGATGTGTAGACACCTTGATGTTGATTGAGCAAGAAATTTAAATAAAATCTTAAGTTCTTTGGGTCTTTCCAGATAAAAGTGTGACTCAAGTTGACTGGATCAATTTTATCACTGCTCGCGGCGGGTACTTTTTCAATTTGCCGTCTTGCACGAGGTATGGATATTATGCCTAGTCGTGAGAAAGAAAGGCCACGTGGGGGAAAGAACTGAAGTCAAATGTGGGGCAGGCATGAAGCAAATCATCCAGTCTGAGTGACACACCTGGATTTATTGTAGCCCCAGACTTCTCTCAGCTGTTTGCTGAGGTGTTGGCGTATGCAGAAAAGCCCCACACTCGCTGATGTTGCCATATGCAGGAACAGGTTGCAGCCCGAGGAAACGAGTCAGAGGGGATAAAGGGAAGAAATAGAGAAACAGAAATGGCAGGGCGGAGGAGATAAGAGAAAAAATGAGAGTGCTAGATTAGATACAGGAGTCAGAAGTGCAGAGAGAGAATAAAGAATAGAGAGAACCGGTCAAAGCTGCATAATTTCCGTGGAAGCATCGTTCTATTTTGAAAAACTGAACGAGGATATGGGCATTATCTAGCACCTATGTTTACAGTCCCTATTTTTCTTATGTTTCCATAAATCTGAACACAATAGCCGAGCAAATGGGATTTACTCCATCACAGCGTGATGCTCCAGTTTCGCACAATCTGGGATAGAAATCATCCCGTGATGGAGGATAAAGAAGGTTATAAGGCAATACCCAGGTCATAGCGGAGCCTGTGTTTGTTTGAGTGCTACCTCAAGATGTCTATGAATATTTCTGTTCCTTTTGTTTACATGTGAATTTACATGTCTGCTTTCCTGTGTGTGTTCCTTGTGCACCCTACGATGTCATTTGGCAAATCGCTTCTGCACTTTGCAGCACCTTTGACATCTCTGAAGGTCTGATTGCAAGGTAGCAATTGAAAACCAAGAACTGGAGCCCTGGCTGTTAACCCCTCTTATTTCTATCATGGCTGATGATTGCCTTGCCACTTGGAGAACAGCTTTTTCCCCTTCTGGCAACTAATCTGCCCTCTGACACGGTTTCAATTGTCTGACTGACTTTCAACAGGTTTAGTGTTCGATTTGTGGACAGAGCGGTCCTTTAGGAATATCACTGCCACTGTCCTGCAGCTGCTCAGATCAACTTCATAACTTCTGACGGGTTGACATTTTGCTTGTAATGTGAGCGTTTTGATAAAACTGATCTCACTGGTGAAATAAGCAGTTTAAACAGCACCTGACCTTCGTCGATTCACCAATCAGACCTGTTGTTAATATCCAAAAACTACTTTATTGGGAGTCCTACAAGTGATGCCAATGAAGAGCCAAGGTCCCTTCTTGACTTGTTTCATATATGATGGTGGAAGGTCAAAGAGAATGTTTCACTGGGGTCAAGGCGCATTTCAAGAAGGTTATGTTTGGATTATTTGTGATTATTTGAGGTTATGGTACGAAGAACAAGGGTTTTAAGTGGGAATTGGCACCTGAAAATGATAATTGCTGTGTTGTTGTTGCCTTTAGAATGAGTCTTTTACAGCTACAGACACTGCAGGCATCCAAAGTTGACCAAGTTGCGGTTCTTTAATCCCTGTGAACATGCCTAAATCTTTCCTAAAGCACTTTTACTTATCGGTCTCTTCCCAATCCCAGAAAAGAACCCAACATTTTGTTTCACTTTCACTCTTTTATTTCTACAATATTTATCAAAAACGTCACCACCAATTCATCATGACCCAACAAACCCAGACAAGCCAAATGCGTCTTGAGTTTGCCTTTTAACTCTCCGTTGTGACGGATGTTTCCACAGAAGTTTGAGCTGATATCAGACGGTTAAAGTGCCTCCTAGTTTTTGAGAGTAACAACTAAAAAAAACTGAATCTCTCTGACCTGTTATGGACCTTGCTGTAGGCTCTATTATTATTAAAAACATTCAAAAAAACGATTTTTGCCTTTTCTAATCACGATGGCCGCGTCTGCCGGTAATGAGAACTTCTAAAATATTTATCAGTCCAATAAGTGGCGCAGAAGATTTAAAGGAGTGTACTGTAGCTAATGACTTTTATTAGGAATATTAGGAAGTAAAAGTTTTTTTTTTTTTTTAAAAACGTTCTTGCACATTTCAGACACATCTGAAGAAACTTTGATGAACTTTGGTGCAGACATATTTTGACTTTCTTCAAAAAAAAAAAGTGCTTTTCCCTGAGGCTCATTTAATTAATTCACTAAGTGGCCCGAGGGCTGCCTACATAATTTCTTCAATCTTCTCATATGATGAGCTTCAAATGCCAAAAAAAAATCCAATCGATCAAACCTGCAAAGTGTATTGTCATATATTTAAGCGCTTGTGCTTCTGATGTCCTCGGCGGTATGCATATTTAGTTTCCTATATCACTTCTGGCTTTGTTAATGGTGAATAAAGGGTAAAAGCAGCAACTTACGTGCAGAAATATATGCACAAAGTGTTTGTTTTCTATCCGCAAAGAGAGACAATATACGCAATGAGCAACACGCCATTTTAGCCACCTGCTCGAGAAGATTAAGCTGCATTTTCGTCCTAATTAGCAAAGGATTTCACATCTTTCTGAAGCTAAACATCTGTGTATTTGCATGCTGCTGCTGCTGCTGCACATGAGTTTTATTTTGAGGATACACATAGAGAGAGAGAGAGTCCATCATGGACGAACCACAGCCTGGAGGCATAAGAGGCTTAGGAGGGAGGCGTAAATCGCAAAGCAGTTGGTGGTGGTGAGCGAAGGCAGAGATACAGAGAAGGTGTGCAGGAAAAAGGGGAAGATAATAGGCAGCTGTGGGTTGTGCCTGAGACTGTTCACGTTGGTTTGATACTGTATGTCGGCACGATTGGATATGGTTGGCTGAGTCCTCTTCCTCCTCTCCAGTGTGAAAGCAGGCTTGTTATGCAGCCCATTATATATATATATATATATATATATAAGGTCTGGGGACACGTGGTGATTCACGTGAATCCATAGGTAAAGTTAGCGGCTAATCCGCTGTATCAGGTGGAATCAAACATCCTGCTAATGTAATGCTGTGTACTCGAAGCTCTCCGCCTGCACGGAGAAATTAATATGAAATATCGTCTGTTGCTATGAAACGCACTCCTCACTCACAGTAAATTGTGATTTAGTGTGTGGCCTCACAGCCTCATCGTGCATGCACTGTCTTTTCTTGAAATATAATATACTCTGTTTCCCAGCGCTCACTGCTCCCTGTTATTGTCGTTACTTTGGAGGGGACACTCGCCAGACATAAGCTTCCTGGGCTTCAAGGAGCAGTCATAAAACAACAATTTAAAATCCAACAGTATCAATAAAGATAAGAAAGGCGTCAAAAATCTGATGTCGGTCAACTGTCTGTGCTGATTTCTTTCTAATTCACTCCTACAACGTCGCTTTCATCGAGTTCGCCGGCTGACATAAGTAAGTCGTTTAATTGCCTGATTATTCACGGTGAAGAGCGAGTGCTTGATGATGGTTTGTCTGGTTGGATTCAGCAGCTGAGTGGTTAATTGATCCCATTTCAGCGAGTATATACTGACGCCCACCATGCGCTAGAAAAGTTTTTTTTAAAAAAGGACTAAAGACCTGCCATTTCTGTTTCTTTTCTGAAGTCTGAAACCATCTAAAGACTAAAGTTTTTAAGATTTAAGATTTAAGAAGACGACAAACTAGACTCATTTTGAGATTGTTTCCCATCCTGCACCTGGTGGAAGACTTCACGTTCTTGCACCTCCCCTAATGCTAAAGTTGCTATGATCAATATTTTTTTTTTTACAGTGGATCAACAAGAAAACTGTCTTAATGTGAAAAGCGTTGGAACTGCCATTTGACTGCAGCTGCATTTAGCGTCTTTCAGCTCATTGTTTTGGTTTAAGGCTAACTCGGTGTCAGATATTTGTTCCTCTGGAGTTCTTGAACATATAAATGGAGCTAAAAAGGCGTTGGTGGTTTCCAAATCACGTTGCTGCTTGTTCGCTGGGCGTCTAAATAAGCAACTGTTTACAGCTTGTAGCGCTGTGGCGAAACAAATCGATGAAGGCACACTGGCCATCAGTTTGGCACAGAAAGCACACAGCGGGCTGTTTCACTGACACTTTGGAGTTGAACTACCGTCTCAAGTTGCCTCATGCTTTCATTTTAGTCTGACGAGTCTTGTAACAAAGCCAAATAATTACACTCCTCACATTGGAGGTCAGCGGCGAGAGGAGATGCTGACCGAGGCGGGCCTCGTCCACATGACTCAGCGACATCAGTGTGTGAAAGTTAGCCAGCAGCTAAGTCAGTGTAACTAAATCTTAAAAAAAGCGGTCGAAGCATGCCCATCGCATTCGGCTAAATTGAGCGTTTGAATGACAGAGAGAGCGTCAATCAGCTGGCACACACACAGAGAGATGATGCTGTAATCCTGTTCTCCATAAAAAGCCTCATTAAAGCCGTGGCCACATAAAATGCACCGCGGAGAACATGCCTTTGTGTGTTCGTACATATAAGTGTGTGTGTGTGGGTGTATCTTTACTTGTGTGTGGGCAGCTGTGTGTATGTATGTAAATGTATTAAACACACACAGACCAGAGATAAGCCCGCGGGCTAAAAATTGTAATTCTGTGTGATTTTTTTTATTTATTTATTTATTTTTTTGTGGAGGAGTTGAAGGAATTCTTGGCTTGTAGAGACAAAAGCGAGAGGTAAAGAGCGGAGAGAAAAGAAGAAGGCCGGAGATAAAATACTAATTACTGTAATGTGTTTTATATTCAACCAAACCTGTGCGTCTCATGCATTTCTTCAAAAGGAAAAAAACGACTTCAGGAGAGAATTCAGAAGCGTAAACAGTCAGCGTTCTTTAAAGCTACTGAGGATAGTGCATGTGTCAGTGACTCCTTTGTCTATTTCTGTTCACGTCAAGTCAGTTTTCTTTCCCCAAATTATAAATTCTGCCTCGTGGAGCAGCACAGGAGGCCGGACAAAGATAACAACAGTCACAACGTCACAAAAGATGTTAAAGCAGCCTCCGCGAGCTCTCCTGCACAAGTTAATTGCTGACACTCGGGAACATTTCTACAAAAGAGGTCACACGGGGGCAGAAATAAATAAAAAAAAACAAACACAAGACGATCAGACAGGCAACAGATTTACTAAGCACTTTATTTTGGAGTTCAAAGCTAAAGTGACTTGTAATGTTGATGTAACTGTACGTGCCCGACAACTGCAGCGAAGTATAGAGTAAACCAGGAGAGTCGGTTTGTGGTGGGTGTTTGTCGGTGGTAAGTTGGTGAAGACATCTCCGTTGGCCAAAACTACAAAAAAAATAATGTGAGAAACTACAATTCCCATTCATGTTTCAGGTGCTGTTCAGTCGCTAGTCATGCACAATGACAGTAAGAAAGACAGAGCATGTGAGCCATGTTGGATGTACTGCTTCTTCCTTAAAAATGGGCAAAGACGTGGATCATCTGTGGACCTGAGGTGGGCCACTGCTATTTGCTAATTAAGCTTGTTAGCTAAAGAGAAAAGTAATAAAGTGTGCAAACTGGCTCAGAAATGTCAGTTGCAAGGCTAAAGTTTGCTAATATTGGCTAAAGTTAGCTAACATTAGCGCTAGCCAACTTAAACTTCTCAAAGAAAGTAGAAGTCTCAGTTACACTGCTAAAGTTTGCTAATATTGGCTAAAGTTAGCTAGCATTCTTGTGATAAAGAAGAGTAGAAAAGTAATAAAGTCTGCAAGCTGTCTCAGTAATGTCAGTTACACCGCTAAGGTTTGCTAATATTAGCTTAAGTTAGCTAAAGAAGGGTAGAAAAGTAATAAAGTGTGCAAACTGGCTCAGTAATGTCAGTTGCACCGCTAAGTTTGCTAATATTGGCTAAAGTTAGCTAACATTAGCGCTAGCCAACTTAAACTTCTCAAAGAAAGTAGAAGTCTTGGTTACACTGCTAAAGTTTGCTAATATTAGCTAAAGTTTGCTAATATTAGCTAAAGTTGGCTAGCATTCTCGTGATAAAGAAGAGTAGAAAAGTAATAAAGTCTGTAAGCTGTCTCAGTAATGTCAGTTGCGCTAAAGTTTGCTAATATTAGCTTAAGTTAGCTAAAGAAGGGTAGAAAAGTAATAAAGTGTGCAAACTGTCTCAGTAATGTCAGTTACACCGCTAAAGTTTGCTAATATTGGCTAAAGTTAGCTAACATTAGCGCTAGCCAACTTAAACTTCTCAAGAAAGTAGAAGTCTTGGTTACACTGCTAAAGAATGTGCTAATATTAGCTAAAGTTTGCTAATATTAGCTAAAGTTGGCTAGCATTCTCGTGATAAAGAAGAGTAGAAAAGTAATAAAGTCTGTAAGCTGTCTCAGTAATGTCAGTTACAGCGCTAAAGTTTGCTAATATTAGCTAAGTTAGCTAAGAAGGGTAGAAAAGTAATAAAGTGTGCAAACTGGCTCAGCAATGTCAGTTACACCACTAAGGTTTGCTAATATTGACTAAAGTTAGCTAACAGCAGCTAGCCAACTAAACTTCTCAAAGAAAGTAGAAGTCTCAGTTACACTGCTAAAGTTTGCTAATATTAGCTAAAGTTGGTAGCATTCGGGATGAAGAGTAGAAAAGTAATAATGTCTGTAAGCTGTCTCAGTAATGTCAGTTGCAAGGCTAAAGTTTGCTAATATTGGCTAAAGTTAGCTAACATTAGCGCTAGCCAACTTAAACTTCTCAAAGAAAGTAGAAGTCTTGGTTACACTGCTAAAGTTTGCTAATATTAGCTAAAGTTTGCTAATATTGGCTAAAGTTAGCTAGCATTCTCGTGATAAAGAAGAATAGGAAAGTAATAAAGTCTGCAAGCTGTCTCAGTAATGTCAGTTACAGCGCTAAAGTTTGCTAATATTAGCTTAAGTTAGCTAAAGAAGGGTAGAAAAGTAATAAAGTGTGCAAACTGGCTCAGTAATGTCAGTTACACACTAAAGTTTGCTAATATTGGCTAAAGTTAGCCAATATTAGCTAAAGTTTGCTAATATTAGCATTCTTGTGATAAAGAAGAGTAGAAAAGTAATAAAGTGTGTAAACTGGCTCAGTAATCTCAGTTACACCGCTAAAGTTTGCTAATATTAGCTAAAGTTAGCTAACAGTCTAAAGGAAAGTAGAAAAGTAATAAAGTCTGTAAACTGGCCCAGCAATGTCAGTCACACAGAAATGTATCTAAAGTTTGCTAATATTTTACTGGTGTAGAAAAGTAGAAAAGTAATAAAGTCTGCAGACTGTCTCAATAATGTGGCTGTCATATTATAAGTTTGCCAATCTTAATATTAGCTGCTAAAATTAGCTGCAGGTCATATAGATCTTATAAGGCACAAAGAGTTTATTGAATTGAACGAGGCTGCTCTTCGTGACTTAACTGTACATTTGTAAAAGAAGAAAATGGGAAGCAGTCTGATAAGTTAAATGTGCACCAAATAAAAATGAGGTTTGATATTTGTTTACTGGAACAGTGAGGTCTCCTCGGTGTTCTCTCTTAACTTTTCTTCCAGTTGAGATTTCATAATTGATACTGAAATTATTCAGTCGCGTTGTTGGCAGCTGGCGAGTCATGTGCGTATCGCCCCTCAGACACATTACAAATGGCAATCGATGGTTTCGTCTGTTGTCTTAGTTTGCTTGTCTCCGACGCTTCTCAGAGGTGCTAATAATTGGAGCTGATAATTGCTACCAGGCTCATAACATATTGACCCGAGCTCTGTAATAAGCAGGTGAACGCAGGCTGAAAACATTCCATTTCTGAAAATTGATATAATTAGCATGTCTCTTTGTGTCCCCACCAGGCGAGACAGTGTTGAACAAACAAATTCTCCGTGTCATATTTCAAATCCAGTCAGCATTCTCATTAAAATGTCAATGTATATTCTCTGCAGGGACTGTTGCTGTGTATTTCAGCTTAAAAATGCCAACTGAATACTTCTACTTTCCAAGTTGAACTTAATTATATGATTCACGCCGACTCTGGCAGCACAGGAAAAAAAAGAACTCATTTTTCTTTGTTGCTGGGTTTTGTGAGCAACTTATTACGTGATCAATCACATACAGCACGAAGAGACAGGGATCAATTAATAATTGAAAACCGTTAAACTACTTGAAGCGCTGATTGGAATCTGCTTTAAGTCAGAGGCAGGCGGCGTGGAAGGGCAAGCAGGTTAAAAAGACATGATTAATCAACGCCACGGCGCTGTTTGCATTCATTTAAAACACCGTGTGTGTGTGCACATGGATATTAGCTGCATCTCACTTCTATACTGCATATTATTTCAGGCACGTTTTGAGTAAATCTGGCGTGGTGGTTCAAAAACGCTGCCATTGTGGCTCCAAACAAGAAATATTACGGAGAAGTGCGATCAGAGTACCACTACCAAATTTCTTGTTCTTGACGGTTCTTCAACAATAATCTGTAAGAAAGAATAAAAAATTTTGTTTTTACGGTAAAAAATCGTAATAAATACAGTAAAACCTTTTCCAATATTACAGTAAAAGGATGTCAGTACTGTTGATTTCACGTATAAGGTTGGCGTTTTATTGCATATTTTTAAATGTGCAGATTTTACGATGCAGAACGACTAGAGACTAAATATTAAATATTACGGTGTTTTACTGTATAATTAACAGTCTAATATAAAATACTGCTTTATTCTGTATGAACACCCTTTAAATGTATGAATAAAGGTTTTGAAGAGTGACTGTGTTTTACTGTACACAGGAAAACACAGTCACACTTCATGACATATTTTTACGCTCTTTTACCGTCATTCTTTGGCAGTTTGACTCCTCTGTGAACTGTGATCTTAAAGTCTGTCATGGCGGTGATGTTTGGAGAGCTGAATATTTTCCTGAAACATGAAGAGTCTACGTGTTCTGTGCACAGCTGCTGTTTGTGCACAGATCTGCATTTCACTGAGTTTTGTCGTGTTTAAAGACCCGTGAGCGTACCAGCTCTGCATACCGGTCCACATGTGTTTGTCTGGGTCCCGAGCTGCCTGCTTGCTGCCCAGAAAATGATCAGATCGCTGATGAAGTGATGAAGCAGCAGCTCCTCGCCGTCGTCATGTGAAGCCTCTCCTCTGGCAGACATGACGGTGCCCCTCTACTGCCATCTATGGGCAGCCTCGGTTCATGACAGACGGCTCCTGGTGATGCTGCAGCCATCTTTCTTTCTTTCTTTCCACTTCCTCATGTACTGACTGGCAGCCCGAGCTCCGCTGTTAAGTTTCTAACGTTGCAGAGAATTAAACATCCATTACATAATACAGCGTGTGTGTGTGTGTGTGATTCTCCTGACTGGAGGATGAGGAGCTCAGATGCTGTGTCGAGAGGCTCTGGCCTTAAACTGACCTCCTCCTGCTGAGCTGCCAATCATTCTCGTTAGACATCGAGGCGCTTCCTCGGCTCAAAGTGCAAACGATCTTGTCCAAGCTAACTTTGCAAACTTCCCCGCCCCATTGTTTGGCGTTTAGGTGCAGCGTGCACAGACAAATGGCCTTTGATTGTAGCTTGACTCTGCAGATTTTGTATGACTCCCAGAGACATTTTCTGCACTGCACAGGTAGTTCGATTTGTTATGGAGGATGTAAAAAAGAAGCGGCGTGACAAGTTTTATCAGCTTCTTAAATCCGACTGTTGTTCAACGCGCCGTCGTCAAGTGATACCTGCAAGCGTTCATTGTGCGGCGACAAAGCTCGTCACAAACAGCCTTGCGACTTAATAGAAGGTATTAAGTGGGTCTGTCTTCTGTTGAACAGGAACTTTAAAGGTTCGGATAAACATGTATGGATCGTTCTTTTCAGTGCCTCGCGCCCGCTCACGTCGTTAAGCGGTAACGTGCAAAGGAAATGGCGCTCGAAATCTGGTACAAAGAAGCAAATGAGGCCCCGCTGCGAAGACGCCGATGCTTTTGAAAAGCAATTTTGCATCATTGTATCTCTGCAGTCAGCAAATGATGAAAGTCCTTTGTGTTTTCTGTGCTTAAGACTGTAATAACTAAACCATTTCCCTTTCTGTTCTCTTTTACAGCCGCCCTGCAGGTGTCCATATCCTTGAACAAAGTGGATTTAAGTGTCGGAGAGTCCAAGTTTTCATCTGCATAGGTAGGAATCCACAATCGCCGTGTGTGTGTGTGTGTGTGTGTTTGGAGGCAGCAGGAGGGTTTCTGTTTGTTGTTCAGTCCATTCTGTCCATATGGTGACTGACTCCCTGACCCGACAGCGACGCCTCCGCCTCCTCGTTCCCCCTCCTCCTCCACCATTGTCCCTCTCTGAGCGCTATATTCAACACTCAGCCATAACAGAGAAACCCCGACACTGGTGCCAGTGGCTCGGTGGTGGCAACACACTCTGGCAGGCCCGGCCCGCCTCCGCTGGCTCGCCTCTTCTCTTCTGCCAACCCACTCAGCGTGGAGCTAACAGCCAAGGAGCAGGAGACACACTGGGAGGCGCGTCGAGGGGCCATGGAGGTCTAACATGTGCTCGGAGAGAACAGAAAAATAGGAGGTGAATGGATTCAAACTGGCAAAGCTTTTATGTGAAAACGGTATAAAAAGCTGAGAGGGAGTGGGGAAGGCTTTGAGGCAAAAGAGTGTTGGAGGTGGGAGATAAGTAGCCGCTATCCACCGTCAAAGTGTGTGGGAGGAAGAGCTTTCTTTTGCCCTTTCCGCAGACAGTCGCACTATGCCTGATTTTTTTCACCTTATTCACATGCGGTTCTGCCAGGTGGAGTGGGCTGAAAAGCAAGGCGGAACAGTCGGAGGCGAACAAAAAATAAAACCCGGTGAAGCCGAAGTCAGCCCGCAAACATATAAAGAACTTTCAAAGTGACTTTTGGCTTCAACTTGCTGAGCTCCATTGTATGAATCAGACCTACATAAATATGGATTAGAAAAGAAAGTAACAGGAGGCACTGATAATAATAATAAAAAAGGCATTGTGTCGTATGTTGATTCATGGTTTTGGGCTGTTTGTGAGGAAGGCAGTACACAGAGGTGTTCTTTAGAGAAAGAAACCTGGCTGAAATCAATCCACTCCGTTCGATAGGAATCTTTCTGTCTTCAAAAGTTTGCCAGAAAAATCGGCAGCCAGGTAAAATGATCGACGCCTTTTTTTCCCGAGAGGGCAGAACTTCTTCTTGTTGTTGTTCAAACAAGCTGTTTTAGGTCAGGATGAGGTGGGTCAAGATGGAAGCCTGGAGGAAGATCACATCCTCCTCACATTTCTTTTCACCTAAAAAAAAACAGACTTTCTCTTCCCTTTAAAGCCTCTTTAAAGGTCCAGTGTGTAGGATTTAGGATTTAGTGACAGGTGATTATACACTCATGAAAACATACTAATAAATATATTTAATTCCTGCCAATAAATACTCATCTATTACCTTAAATATTGAAGATTAAAGCAACAATCAGTATGTAAGTTTGGAAAAAGTATTCAAACATAAAGCTGTCATCAGATTTTAATGGTTAACCTCTGACTGGTGACATCACACTGTACCCACTGAGCCCCGCCCACTTCAAACCAGTGAGCAGAGCACAAAAACAAAAAGTTTAAATGAACAAAACTTTTCCGACGAAGCTTTGGCAGAAACACAAAAACAGTGTGTTCTTGTTGACCACATTGCTCACACTGTGAGATGCTAATTAAGAGAAATGTGTTTTCTAGACCTTTAAAAAAAAGAAATTCTGACAAATTTTTCATTGTACTATATTCACTTTTTTTCTTTTTGTACTTAATTCCGACTGGATTTTTGTAAGACCTTTTGAAATTCTTGAACTGCAGTCTAATTAGTGGTGTGCTTGCACATAATTGCAGTGCTGCAAAGGAAGCGGTGTACTTCTTTTGGCTCAAAGGTCTTGAGTTTCTCAATCAGCAATTTGTTGGATAATTGTGATTCATATTTTGGCAACAGTTGACTCAGAAGCCAATGAAAGTTGTGTTGTTGGGTTTCATGTTGCCTAATGATATAGAGTATATACAGAGATAATAGCTGTTTATTTTCCAAACTTGAACCTTGAGTGTTGCTGTATTTTCCAACGTTTTTCAGCTTCATCAGGGTCAAAACCCATTGATATATCTCTGTAAAGAGAACTGAAAACAGTTATCGCTGACAGACCAATCATCATTTTGTTGCTGTTCTGAAGCTTTGCGATGATCAAGTAACGCTCATTCATGTTTGAGTTGCAAGAAGGTCAGGAATGAACTCTTGAAGCTCGGCTCACAAAGTGCTCATTAACAACAGAAATGTGAACATCTCTCCATGTTACAGTCGACCGGGCGAATACATGATCGAAAGCTTCAGAACATCAACTAAATGGACCTTGAGATGAGGTCGTGGCGTCAGCTGCTGTTTCGGCGTGAGGAATGGCTGCAGCGCTGAGAGTGCCCGTTATCACATCGAGCTTTAATGCAGTAATGTGATTTTTTTAATGGTTAGGTGGATGATCATCAGTGGTGGAATGTAACTAAGTACATTTACTCAAGTACTGTAGTTCATGCTTCGACTCCATCTCAGAGGAATCTTACACTTAGAGTTGACGTTGTCATTGTCAAGCTGAGGCTGTTTTATCTTGAAAAATTTAGAGATATTTGGTCCTCACAGGACTTCTACAACAACTGATTTATACAACAATTAGTTCCAACCAGGTAATTTGACAAGAGGCATTCATTTGGTGCTGATATAGAGCACAACATAACTGACTTTTAAGTACGTGTATCACTCAGCCGCAAGTTGTTATCTATCTTAAGTTGAAACACCACAAGGATGAGCAATTTTCCACAGTTGACTCAAACTATGAGTGGTCGTCAGAGGAGGGAAGGAAAGAGGCCAATATTAGTCGACCTAGACCAATTAGAGAAGAGCAAAAACAAAGCTTACACCGTGAGGCAAGCAACAAGGGCTTTGAACTGCTCTCAGACCTGGTTAAGTCTTAGAAATATTAATGCCGACTGGGCTGTGGTTACATGTAGACTTAAAAATCAAAGCTAGCAAGCTGCTGCTCAGGAAAAAGTTGATGTGTTTGGCTTTCCCAGTCCAGTTGTGGATCTGTTTGTGTTGGTGGAGCCACAAAAATGATTAAATAACCAAACAAATCATCATCTGTTGTTACGAGTAACTGTTAAAGAATAAATGGCATTTGTGTGTTGTTTAAAAGCAATATCACATTCCAGAACCTGGAGGGTGATATTGCTCAAGTGGATTAAAGTACCCAAAGGTATATAAAGTAAACATCTACAGCTGTAAAATGCAACATACTAATATACTTCTTCTTCCGTAAGGTTTTAAATACATGGCTTTTTTTTATACTACGCTTAGCAGTAAAGGATCTGAAGTGAAATAAAACATTTCCTCTATATTCTGCTTTAGACTAAATTTCTCATTAAGACTGAGGGGGTACAAACATTATTAATTATAAAACACGTAGAACAACCTCTAAATGTTCTAAAGTCATTTTTGAAACTCCTTTTATCTTTTGCCCTCACTGTGAATCATGTGGCATGTATTCATAGATTCTTGCTTAAAAAAAATGTGAGAGACATCCCTCCAGCAGAATTAGCTTTTATTCAGCACCTCAGCTGTCCATAAATAATTTTATTTTCACAGCCAGGCGCTCTAAAAAGATGTTTTGCAGCGAAAGACTCGAATGAGAGCCATGGCATGGTAGGGGACAAGAGAAAATGTTGAAGGTATAGGGTCAGGTAGAGAAAAGGAAAACAGTGAGAGAAAAACGGGTGAGTTGAGCTGCAAAGTGGGAGGAGGGCGGGAGAGGACGTCTTCAGAAAATAGTCAACTCTAAGTGGTCTGTGAGATGGAGAGAAAAACTGCATTTGTGTTCGTGTCACCTTGCACCTCGAGTGAATTCGTTCCTTGGTTGTTTGTTTTCATCATAGTCGTGACAAAGGTCAGGGACATCTCTATGATCGATGTATACAGTGAGAGATATGAGCATTTTCTGCAACAGTGTACTTGTCAACAACATCATAATATGATGTTTAAGATGTATTATATGGATGCACTTAGTGGGTGTAAAAATACAGATACATCTGCTGCTGGAGTGTGGCAAAAGTCAAACCCTGATCATATAATACTAATAAATATACATACATAATATAACCACAGACAACAAATAAATAGACTAAAGTAAAACTACATACATAGTTTGAGGTATATAAATAAAAATAGAAACTATATAAGCCTCCAAAGCAGCATCAGTGTTGGCATAGATCCTACAAGTCTCTGGAGCTCTACTGCTGGATCAACTCCATTTTTCACAGAAATATTCAGTCATTTGATGTTTTGTTGATGAGTCCGCTATCTCACGCCAAAAATCATGACAAAAAGCGAAGCTTGGTTTGCTTAATTTGGTTCGTGAGCGTTAATGGCAGACATGTCAATTATTTCTGCCATTTTGGAAAAGAAATGGTATATTCCATTATAATCATCATTGACGACACAATCAAAATATTAAAAACATAAACTTTATTTATTTATAGAGCATCCTTTTATGCAAACATGAATCCTAAACTGCGTCTGCGAAAAATGAGACCAGAAATAGACAACAATGAATATATTTTGCAAAAATAGATATTACATCAATAAAATTCGGATATACAAGGATAAAAAAACCATCGCATAGAAACCAAGGACCAAATCAACAAGCTCTAGAACTGTAACAATAAAACGGGTGAATAAACACAGGGGATCAGAAGTATCAGAGAGGATGATGAAGGCTTAAAAGCTCAGCAGTAAATGATGAGCCACCTTAAATAAGATCTGTCTTGAGGTTTCCACAGGCGGACTGTTCCAGAAGTTTACATCGGTACACACTGACAGTCTGGTTTTCATGCACACTGATGCCCAATGGATCTAATGACTACAAAGAGGCACTAACTGGTCATTCACACTCCATAGTAATGAAACACTCCTGATGTGTGACTGTGCAGCATTACTGCGCAAGGCCGTCATCAACATTGGTATTGCCCCCCATTCATTTCAATGGGCATGTTTGTCCTGTTTACTTGCCGACAGTCGCAACTGAGGGTGACATAGTCGTCAACATGATGACCAAGTTCTATCATAGTATTATAAACCTCTGGGCTTGATTAGTTTTGACAACCCATGAGAGCTTCCTGGATGGTATTTCAGTGTCACAATGGTTTGATCCAATCCAATCAGACTGTTCATTGACGCCTGGGGCTCTGTATGGAAGCATCTCCATTTGTTAGGTTTCTCTACTCATGCTAAATCTGTATATTACTAAATAAAACATCATGCAGTCAACAGAAATCTACAGTTGTAACTGTAGTTCTTTTGAAATCGCCAGTGCCAGCAAGAAAGTATTTTCTCCATCTTTGCACATTCAGTTTCAAAATGGTCAATTATACCTCCTCGAGCTCAGCTCGCGGCGTAACACATAAGGAGGTTGAAATACTGGTGTTTAGGTGTGTGTTTAACCTCCTTATGGCAGAAAGCCAGAGGAGTGTTGGCTGCAAAATGAAACAGAAGCGGCTACAAAAGCGGTCTCAATTGTTTAAGCAGATCCAACAGCTTATTGTCTTTCTATGTGGGTTTCTTCTAACAAGAGCAGGGTAGGTCACATCGCTTGTCGGCGGGCCGTTTACTCGTTGGCCAGGCGTTACAGACAGAGATGAAAAGGAGAGCGAGATAAATATATAACCGATAATTTTGACATCTCGTCAAAGCTGTATGCGCGTATACATGCTGACCGTTGTGATTTCCTCTCTTCTCAGCTCTTGTTTCTCTACTGCTATCTACCTCCCAGAGACCGAAATCAATTACTACCATGGCTCGGTGCCAGCCACCGTGGGGCGTGGAGTGTTCGACTTCGGCTCGGCTAATTTTTGGCGCCATGGGGCACGTCTAGTCAATAATCTGCCTTGTGCAGGAGGCTTAGATCACTTCAGTATTTCACATGCTTTATATTGCTCCCTCACTGCTAAGGAGGATCGTAAACATTGTCTGGAAGACCTTGCAGATGTAAAGGTTTGTTGCTTGCCCTGGTGTCGTTTAGTTTTATTTCCATGCAATTTAAATTCAAGCCAGAACCGGGTGACAATCAATCAGTAGACGTTTTGCTAGCACCACAAAAGGTGACCATCATCTTTCCACTCCACCTACAGAAGAGTCAGTCATTGAGCCTTCTCTCTACAGAGGAATCAGTAACGATGCCAGAGCTTATGCAGATTTTAAGAGCGGTTTGACATAAATTTCCCACCAGCTAGTCATTCAGTTGTAAAGACACACAGGAGTGTGTATTATGCCCTATTTTCCATGCTCAGCCCTGCCTCCCTCTGTCTACCCAGATCATCTGTGAAGCAAATGGCCTGTCATCATGCTAGCTGCGTCATCTTCAACATATTTGGCTGTCTCCGCTGTCAACGAACTGTAAAGCGGTGGGGCGATAACGTTTATGCGCCAACAGGTACAAAGAGACGCCTGCAGCGGTGCTAGACACTTATATCATCCCCTCAAGTGCCCACATGAACCATGAGGCTCCAGTGGGAAGCCACGTGTGAAGAAGAGCAGAGCGATGGGGATGTAATATGATTTTAGCAATGTTCGAGTTTGATTGCCTCATCTGATGCGTGGCCTCGAAACTAATGAGCAGCAGCGCACATGCCAAGGATGTGATGCTGATGGTTTGTTGGAAACACTGTGATGATGATCAGATTTAGCATGCTGGGGTGTGAGTTTGGAGCCTGCATGCTTTTCTGTGCAGGCATCGAGAGGCACTTTGTAAATCAGCTAATTTATCATCATTTACCTTTATGTACTGGAGTGCTATCAAACTGAGAGGCTATTATTGATGTCAAAGCTGTTTGCATAACTGTACATGCTGGACAAATCGTGTCCAGCAAAACTCCTGCACGCAGCTTTCTCCCCACACTTACACCTGGGAGCTCTTGAGATGATTCATCTCGACCCTCTGCTTGCAGCTCGAGGTTAAAAACTTGCTCAAGGGCATCTATCCGATAGTTACTGAAGGGAAAGATAGCATTCAAACTGCCTGCTTCTTGCCCTTTTTCTCTGGGGTTATCTCTTGCTACTGGCTACTCATTTTCCTAAACATGAGACATGTCACAAACTTGTATTACTTTTCTTTTCTGAGCTTATTGAAATTCAGTCACCTGTCTCTGTGACTGGTCAAGACTCCGTCCAGCTCCTGCTTGTTCAAGGCTCTGGTTGATTGATCGTCAAAGCCATGGCCCTGTACTTTGACACTTTTATTTGCAGAATTTACAGGCAAAGACCTGCTACTTGCAGATGGCCCTATCATCCCCTTACAGTAGTTAGATGTTTCACGGGCTACATATGGGCGCCATTTTAATCACGGTTCAAGTAAACTTTTGCCTTACCATTTGTTTCTGTTTGTGTGTTAGTATCGTGCACGATCTTGGAAACGAGTGGAATTTGACCTACATATGTCCCTGTTCCTTTACAGACTTATTAGCTATGTAAATCCAAGATTATGGCATAATCATATAATTCCACGTCTGTTAGCTCAACAAGTTCCAACAACGTTGGATGGTCCTCAGCTGTTCAGCAGACCAAAGCGAGCAGCACTGCTAGAAATACTGACATGTAAAACGTTAGTGAAATACATCCAGGAATGGAAACTTTAATTAAATGGCAGTGCTGTATGTGCACAAAATGTACCTCATACCTGTTGTCCATGGTCTTCCCCAAGTTTTTGTAGTTAGATAAGATAAGGATGCAAATGCCAAAGATTTAGATAAAAACTAGACTTGCAGTCATGTACACAGGGGTCCAAACATCCTCTACAACCTGATGTTGACCCATAGCGATCGTGAAGCCAAGAGCATCGTCAACTAAAGCATGACCAGGTAATGTTTGTCGACTGGGCAGCCTCAGAAAAACTGCAGATATTTTATTATATTTATTTATTCTATTTTTATTTATTTATTATTTATTATTTTTGTTTCATTTATTTCATAATTAATGTTATTTTATAGGCAATAATCTATAGGCCTTGTTAGTTCCAGGTTCAATATGTGCAATAAGTTCGTTTCAATAAGTTTTCAATAAACGTTGAACCCATCCGGCCCTTGACTTGTAACAATTTTTTAATATAAGCCCACTGTGTATTTGAGTTTGACACCCCTGCTTTAAGCCTTTAAAAGTCCTGCAGAAGAACTTTTTCTTTCTAGAAAGTTCTGAGTAAAATATGTGAAACAGCACATTAGACACATTAGCTGCATGCACAAAGCAGGAAAACCAAGCAGCTGTTGTCAAACTGTATTATCGTTCCAGACTCAGTGTACTACAAGCTGGGGATCTCTAAGGTTGACTGACTTCATTCAAAATTGATGTTACTCATGGGCGACCCAGTATTTTCACAAATAATCCTGGGACTGCAACTCAACTTATCGGAGCACTTTGGAAGATACATAAAGCTGCTGGAAGTCAACAAGAGGCAACTTGTTGCAGAGGAAGTAATAGATGTCCTCAGGCGTTTAAATGTCAACAGCTTTTCTGAATAGATCCCAGCTGTGTGTGGGAGTAATGGATCTTCCTGAGCAATGAATGTACGCATGAAAAGGAGAACTTAATACCTGCCTTGCCTGGTAAAAGAAAGATTTGCTTGTCTTAATCAGTTTATTTTAACTCTCTTTCTTTGACCTTGCCTAGCTATCGGCGAGCAGTGAGGCTGGAGTGGTACAACCCCAGGGTGAGCGCATCGTGGCCTCAAGCGAATGGCCCTCCACACGGAGACATCACGATCCAGACTCATCATTTACAACGCAATCATCGAGGGCGCGGGTATCTACCGCTGCCAGGCCACTGGCGCCAGCGGTCACACGAGAAGGCCTCGGTCGTTCTGGAGATCTACCGTAAGCTTGACAGATAACGTGCGCTCACATCAACATTTAAACATTTACCTGCAGATGGTCTGTGTTCGGCTCCTGAGAGATTTAGACATGAAGACATGAAGGGAATAAACCTCTCACATTAGTGTTTGACCTCAGGGATAGCCAGCCTATTCATATTCCCAGCCTCACACAGCCACAAGCTGTTGGAAATGCTACTTCTATCTGTGTGCATGTGCATTTAAGATCCATGTGTACCTTTGACTTTGTGTGAGCTTGTCTGAGAGTGTATGTTACACTCATTTTTGTGATTAAAGTATAATGACAGCTAGTGATGCCATGGGACTGGGATCCTGCCAGGCATAATGAGGAAGTGGCACTGAGCCAGCCAGCCTTGCTGACCTATCACTATTTCTTGGGCAAAATGTAATGTTACAAGGTGGGATTGGCTCAGTGGTTGCAGGGACTGTCTCACGCAGGTTGTATCCTCACGGCGGCGCTGAATTAACCACCATGTGTTCTGTTAGAGTGTCCTTGAGCAAGATCCAACTTAAACCCTTCAACTCTACCAGCTCATTCCTGTGATTTGGTGGATTGTAGCTATATTTGGTAGACTCTAAGATCTATTTTTCTGGGAATGTTGGACTTTTAGCAACTACTAAAGATATAAAGTCTCAATATATCCAATTTGATGAATTTCAGGACAATTAAAGGATTGCTCGACCAGAACATTACTCAGCAGCATTTAAACCTCCACGTTCAGCTTAAAGAAGTCTAAAATCTTAATCATTATAAGTATTTTAGATGTAGACTTTTATATTTGCACATAGCGTCTTAATGCTGTCTCATTGACAGTGAAACCACTGATATTTGGGTTACTCGGTCAGCTATCGCCTTCGACAGATCAAGATCCGTATGTCGAGTTATTCAGTCGATGTTGCCCAGCACTTGTGGTTCTGGTGATTTGCAGGTGAAAAGATGACTATGATGGAAGTATTTCTCGCAAAATCTTATCAAAGCCCTTAAAAACTAAATCTCTACAGACTTAATCGTGTAATTTCATGCAATTTACCAGTGAGATCTCAGTAATATCGGCTTGTTTGCTTTCCCCTACAACTAGGATTAGTATATTTCTGCAATCCTTGCTGTTTATGTACAAAACATTTCCTAATAAGTAGAACACCTTTTGTTTACAGAGGTATTAACATTATATGTATGCAGACAAAAGATTGCATAACAACCATGTGAATTCTGGGATGTGGATAACCTAAATACTGAAATACTCCAGGACTTTGATCGGGATTCTTCCCCAAGTTTAATTGGAGAAAATGTCGAGGTACAGGGATTTGACACAAACACACACACACGCACACAAACACACTCAATTATCTGGAAACCATCACCTGCTGTGCAGTTGCCTTTTTCATCATCGCCCAGAACCATTAGAGACATCACAGCCTCAATCACACCTGCCACCACTCAGCCCTCGCCTCATTCGCCACATAACCAGCTTCCTAAAAACCATTGTTTCCATGGCAGCGGCGCCACTGCGGGCCGGTGCTCGGTGTAGATTGCACCGAGCAGCATGCGGATGAAAACCTGCCTAAAGCTCCGCCAGCCATTCTGCCAGCGCACAGCCGGGCGGCGCGAGGACTCCTGGGCGGTGCATGCCTACAACATGTTGTACATGAAATTCATGACCTGTGGGAGGAGAATGTGTTGACATTCTCTCAGTAGCTGCTGACATCTCCATGATGGCCTGTTATAATAAAGCTACATAGAGTGGCAGATCAGTTATGAATCCAAAACAGGCGCCTGGACTTCAGAGGAACATGAAAAAGCTGACTGCCGGCTCCTGGTGCATTTTTATCCGCTAGTGGTACACCTCCAGGGATAGCATTGGCTGTCGGGTTGGTCCTGACTAAAATATCTCAACAGTGTTAGATGGATTCCCATTAAATGTTGTACAAATATTCATGGCCCCAGAGGATGCATCCGAGTGACTTTGGTGTTGACAGTTCCTTTAGTGCTGCAATATAGTTTCCCTTAGTGCCACAAGCAGGTCAAACAACATCTACATGATGAGTTGGTGCCTTTTATTTTTACGCACAGTCATGGTCCCAAGAGGATGAAACCTTAATACTTTGGCGGTCCCCTGTCTATTCCTCTAGTGCTGGCATAAGGTTAACCTTTTAGGCTTTACTGGATGGATGACTCTGAAATTTGATACAGGCATATGTGGTCCCTGAGGATAAACCCTTATGTCTTTGGTGATCCCTGAATGTTGCCTCTCATGCCACAAGCAGGACAATGAAGATGAACCCTTGTATTCCAGCACAACTAGCTGGTCAAGGGTTTAACTTATCAGTAAAATATCTCAACATCTATAAAATAAATTGCCACTTTTCTTTTTACATCGCTCATGGTCCCCAGAGGATGATGACTAAAGACTTTGTGACTACCATGAGGTATAGTCCAGACATTCAAGCTGAATCATGATAACTCTACATCACACATCAGCCTCGACTATACTTTGCTTTGAGTGACAATGAGCAAATGTTAACACCATCATCATTTGCACCAGCATGTTAGCATCCTCACTGTGGCGTGTAGCATGCTGCGTTGGCATTTAGCTCAAATCATCCTGTGACTAAATACAGCCTTGCAGAGCTGCTAGCATGGCTGTCAGCTCTCAGATAAAACGTTTTGCTGTCCCACATCAGGAGATCTAAATAGTTTTGCCTGAATGAAAACTTGAGACAGCAAAATTCTGGAAAAAATTGCTTTGAATTAACCGCAGCAGTTTGGTGCCCTGGGACATTCATAATAAAGTAAGCCAGTATATATGTCGAACCAGCTCTCTCAGTTTATTAATGAACAAAGCAATAATGCTGCATAAGCTCGTTTTCCAAAAGCAGCAGAATTGGTTGGTAAAGACGGAACAAATCTACATCCCAGTTGAGAGAGGTCCAGGAAAATGGGCTGATCAACATATCAGACAGTTATTGTCGCAGTGATATGTAGGCGACGACGGAAGAGAAACTCCGGAGTACTGAGTATATTCTCAGTTTGCCAGTGTCAAGTGTGCAGTGGAGTGTTAGTCTAGAGGATGTTTCCCTTACTGATTCTCTTGTAGAGCAGCATGACAACAAAGGAGAAAGGAAATGGGTACAAACAGAAGAAACAAGTGACACCAGAAGTGTTCAAACCTGAGAGAGAGAGAGACAGGAAGCAACAGATTTTGCAAATAAAAAAAGAAGAACACAAGGAGAAATTGATAAGAAACCAACAGAGCGAGTGACAAATACATGCAAAGGCATCCTTGATGTTAATGAAGACACTGAGATGCCGGGCACGTTCGCAGGGAGGGTGCAGTCGGGAGAGCTCATTTTAGGGAGCAGCCTGGCATAAATCACAGAGCAAAATGCTAATGCTGAAGCCTCGCTAACGGAAGGGACTGATAGGAGCTGTCGTTGATTTATTCACACCTTGGCAACAGCACACAGATGATAGCAGGTGGTTGCTAGACGCGGGCGCACATCAAAGTCGGCTATCGAACAAAAAGCTCAAAGGTTCGATGGAAGGATCACGTGCTGTTCGGTCCAAGAACAGCGTCCTCATAAAAGCAATTTGTCAAAACACCAAATGTTTGTCAGGGGAGAACAGTGCCTCGAACTGGCACAGTGAATCTATTATTTAAGCGTTCCTGTAACCGAGATAGAGTGAATCAAAGGCGGCCTGTGTTCTTGTCTAATTCTGCAAGCAGAGGCTGCAGCATATCTCCACTCATTGATTTTTTCTTCATGGTTGTGATTGGCAGAAAGTAAAACGGCCACCCGTCTGTCTCTGTGATGTCTCCCCGGCAATCGCCTTATCTGTGTCCCTTAAAACACAAAGCAGGATTTAGCTTTGTTTTATTTGATCGTATTAGCAAATGCTCTCCCTGCATTTCCAAAATGCTCATTGTTTCTCATGTGTCTGTTTCCTAATACTTTATCTTATTGTGAGGCATTACGTCACATGACAGCTGTGCTTCGTAATGTTGTTTTTGGCCACATCTGTCCATCATTTGGTTATATTTCATTGAATGGTTGTACAGATATTTTACTCAAAACTACAAATGTGAACCTCATGATAGTCACAAAGTCTTTAGTAATCATCCTCTGGGGACCATGTGTATTTAATTTCAATTTCAATTTATTTTATAGATGTTGAGATATTTCACTGGATAAGTTAAACCTTTGACCTGCTAGTGGTGTTGGAAAAGAATTCAGGGCATTATAAGGGTTCATCCTCTGGGGACCACATATGTCTGTACAAAATGTCATGGAAATCTATGCAGTCGATGCTGAAATATTTCACTAAATGATCATAATTTAACCTCATGGCAGCGCCACGAAGAAAAGTGAGGGGATTACCAAAGTCTTCTTTATCATCTGGGGACCATGAATGTATGTAAAAATAAATGTGGCAGTTCATTGTGTTGAGATATTTTAACATATAAATTATTATTAATAATATTATTATTATTAAATTGTTTGCTGTACTAGAGGAACATTCTGGGGATCACCAAAGATACATAAGGGTTCATCCTCAGGGGACCACATATGTCTCATGTATCAAATTTCGGAGAAATCCATCCAATTGTTGACAAAATTTTACTAAAAGCCTTAACCTCATGGCAGCACTAGGGGAATAGTCAGGGGAATCACCAAAGTATTTAGGTTTCATCC